>VXBW01006759.1:439543-640248 GCA_013400375.1 Thinocorus orbignyianus
TTTTTTTTTTTTTTTTAAGCTATAGATAAGGATTGTATTACAACTTAGGGTAATACCAAGCAGAAAAATTTGATATCTGAACAATAAGGCTTGCAGTACTCAGTATCACAGGAAGATTCCTCTCCAAGCTTTACTAAAGTGCATTTTCCATTGCCTTTGTGTATGTGTGCTCATTTGTACACACTCAAGGATTTTGTTAGCTGCCTACAGAAGTTTCTGCCTCTGTAGAATTTTGCTGATTCCCTCAGGTCCAGTTTCTTGTTTGAGGAGAGTGACGCTTCCCCAGAGCTCTGCTGTTGGTCTGCAAAGCTAGTTGCTTTCTCCTGGCTCTTCAGCTTCCCCATAGGATTAAAGTCAGCTGTCTTTAGGGTTTTGTCTGACTGGAGATGCTGAGGCTTTCATATCTACAGCCTGTGAAAGTTTGCTTCTATTGTAAGGATTGCTCTCTGCCTTACTTGGCTTAGTACTTAGACCCAGACCACTTTTCCTCACTATTTTAATTTTCACTGTAGATGAATTGCCTCTTCCTGGAAAGAAATAAAGATGAAACAATAATACTCCTTCTGTCACAAAAGAAGATAGTTTCTGGAGTTTATTCTTACAGACTGAATAGCCTATTTTTTAAAAGAAAACAGATTGTCAGCCCAGTATATTATCTTCACTTGAATCTTTACCATTCCATGGTATGTCTGTGAAAGCCAGCAATACTAGCTTTTCTGATTTTTTTCAGTTCTTAGTGTGCTAGAATACTTTGAGGGGGATGGTTTTCTCTGGTTCTGGGCATGCTGGCTGTTTGACTCTACTGTTGGCAGGTGCTTTTCCTACAAGCAATTGAGAAAACTAAACTGAAAATACTTTTTTTTTTGTTTGTTTGTTTGATGTCTTAATTGGGAATTATGAAGAAATTTGAGATGCCTTGGTTATTTCACTTTGTCAAATTTAAAACTGCATTTCTAACTCTTCTGGGGTCTTGAGAAATGTGTCTAGCTCCTAACCAGAACTATTTTACTTCTCCAAAAACCTTTCCATCCCTGGAAGGGCAGTATAATGGGGAATGCTCTCCTTCATAGCACCTGCTCTTTGAGCTCTGCACCCTGCCTATTGTAATCTCCAGCCTCGTGGGTAGGGAAGGGATACGTTCTGCATGATTTGAAGCTCAAGGCAAGGAGTATTGCTCTTTCCCTCTTTAATAATCACATTGCTATAAGACAGATGAGATATTTTAACTATTGTCTTTCTGGAAGATATGTCTCCTTCATCTGTTCTTATAATCTTCCTTGACGGGGACAAACACTTTTCAGTGAGGAACTGCAGTGATTACATAGTCCTTTTTTAATCTGGTAGTTTCAAATAATAATACTCCATTGTAAAGAGACAAAGGTGGCAATATCTAGAAAACAAGTATCTGAACCCAAGAAGGACCAATTCAATTAAGAGATCCTGTAATGCCATTATTGCATAATAATACACAGTGAGGAGCAATGATTTAGACAGGTGCATGGGCAGACCAGGTAGCTTGTTATGTTGTTGGCTCCAGTGATCTCCCTGCCTCTTGTTGGATGCTTCATATCCATGTAATATCTCCCATGAGAGAGAATTTTACAAGGAGAAAAGCCCAATCATCACTGCAGGACCCTACCAAGTTTGTTCTCAAGAAGCCTTGCTTCATAATCACAATCTGTGACTCTTTCAATTAACTAAAAAACTGCACTGATGAAAAGACGAGTAGTCAAGTTCATCTCCATTTCTTTTTTTCCATGTGTTTGCTCAGGACATGGAATTTCATGCATCTACAAATGTTCGTTGTTGATCTCAATTTCACATAAGTAAATCTCTTCTGATACTATCCTGTCTGAGCTATTTGCTGCAAAAATTATGCCGTTTTCATTTTATTGAGCTTATTTATCATAATAAGGGGAAATGCAGTATTTTTTTCTTCAGTTCCAACTTCATAAGCAAACACAAGTCCTTTTTCAGTTCCACTTGAAATCACTGTGAAGAAATTGATTTCAAAGCCCAGTGAATTCAGTAGGAGTTACTCTGTTGACTTTTAATGTGCTTTCAGGTGTGCTCTGTACTAGTGGTATGATCACACCTGAAACAGGAGAATGTCAGTTTTAAAATATGCAACAGGATGATTAAATTCTTATTAACAATTTTGCAAGGTGGACTCCTGAGGTAGTGTTTGCACCAGTTTTAAGTGTACACAGCCCCCACTAAAGAAATAGTCTTTTTCAATCAGTGGCTGTAGAGTCCGAGTCCCCAAGGGCTGTGGTAGGCCTACTATAATCTTAAAAAGCTGAAGAAAGTATTCCTGAACTTCAAAGTGAAGGCAATACACTGGATTCTTTCAGCTGTTTTTAACTCACTTTAAGTTAAATTATGTAGCCTGTTGCTCCAGTACCTTTGAAGTGCCTGGGGATGCCTGTATGTGAAACCAAGTATTGAAATTTTAAAAAACAAAAGAACAAGATTGGGCTGGGTTTTTTTGTTTGGTTGGGTTTTTTTTTTTTTTTTGTTTGTTTGTTTGTTTTTTTGTTTTTTTTTAAATCAAAGTGAAAAGTGCTGAATCCCTTCTGTATTTGAGACAAAACACAAAAAACATTCACTCTAAGCTATCTAGAGTCTCTCTCTTCAGATGAAAATTGAAATATTAAAGTGATTTCTTTGCACTTCCACATTTAAGACCTTGAGCCATTTGCAGAAACAGCATTATGGGGCAGCTTTTAGGGTATTGGACCCACTCATACCAGCTTCATAATGACACAGGTGCTTTTGTTATTCCCTGTATTAGGTGTTAACTCCTTTTGATTATTTTTTTTTTTTCTTTCCTGCACTAGGGTGTGTGTAACTGTATCTACAGATTTATTCCAAAACAACCATTAAATTATTGCAGTAGGCAGTTGCTCCTTCAAACGCTAAAGAGATGCTCCCTAGTGAACAGGGCAAATGTCACTTGTATCGGATCAGGCTATAGGTTATTGTTCCTTCTGCAATTAAATACAGACAACCTTCAAATTCAAGCTTATAATAGCTGATGTGGAAATAGTTGTGAACATGAAGTGCTCAAATAACAGTACAAATAAACATCAGAGCTTGTTACTGGGTTCAACTTTGAAGACTTTGATTGCTTTCCTTTATCTCAGTCCCCCAGGTTTCTTAACAAGAGACCAGAAACTTGACTCTGAGAATACTTTCTGTCTGCTGTATTACTGATTATTTTAAAACACATAGTACTTCAGACAAATAAGTGAGATGTGTTGATTTAACTGGAGAAACAGTAACAAAAACTAGCAAGGTTTTCTATAAGGAAAAATGACAGGTTACTTCTTGTACATACAATCAGCTTTTGTTTCCTTATGATTCACGGAAACAGAATTTGGCTTGAGGCACATAAGATACTGTCACTTCTCCAAATCCTGCAGGAAAAAATGAACTTTGCAATGCCTCCTATACTGTTCTTAAGCGTATATAGTTAAATTTTGCTCTATATTGTCTCTAATGCACACTAATATAAAAGATTACAAGCCTATAGATCACTGGAACAGAAAATGATAATAAGTGCTGAAATGACCCTGAATAAACTGGAAGCAGGCTGGTGAAAAAATTGTATCTCCCCTCAGTGTTTGCATAATGATATACGGACTGCTCTTACTGTATTTCTGGCATTGCTTATGTAAGTATGCCATGAACAGACAGTAAATATGAGAGGTATGAGGGAATACAAAAATTTTTCCCTTTTAAAATTAAATTTCAGTTTCTAAAAACTGATAGCCAGTGATGTTCACAAAAGAAAGACTGGAAGTGTTCTATACCTGGGTAGGACAAAGCTCGTACTTGTTTTGTTGAAAAGGTCTGAATTCTAGGAATTTTGTTAATGACTGTGGACTGGAAATATGCCCAGATGGATGATAGCTCTACGCCTTCTATTCTTTATTAAAGTAAGTCTGTTCAAAGACAGGAAATTAGGAAGGAGAAATATACTATTTGAAACAAATTCTAACAAATTTTATTATGCTCAGATCTTCAGCTGGTTTGCCATTCATCTCTTGAAGCATAATAAAAATCAGGAATCTCTAAAGTGTGTAACAGTCAACAGACCTTCAGAGTTTTGGGTCAGTGTTGTTGAAAACTCAAACACAAACTCAAGCACTTCTAATGTGCCGCTGCTGGCAGAGCAGTATATAAAATTAAAAATGTCTGAATAGGCTTCTATATGGAATAATGGTTTGCTTTTATTGGTTAAGAGGCAGAAAAATCCATAAATACGAATTAAGTAGGGGCAAGGAGTAAAGTCTGAAATGAGAGCACAAAGAAATCCTTGGGGCTTAGCCTTGGAGAGGTTCTGTGTCACCACTCACTGGAAGCTGATTTTCCAGTTGGCATATACCCTCTCAGAACTGCACTGGGTAAGGAGAGGTTAATGCTAAAGGGAAAGGAAGAAGCTTATTCTTGTAAACACAGCATTTCCGTAATGCCACATTGGGTCAGCAAGTGTCTGTCTAATTTGTAAGGGGAAGCTGCAGCCTTGAGGCAGCAACGCTTTAGTTACTCCACTAATGCAGTGTATTAAAAAAAAATAAATAAACAAACCCTTAAAGTAGCAGTGATTAGTATTCATCTTTTTACTGTGACCGCATATGCTGTGATATTTATTTTTGCAATTAATAAGCTTGAATCAATTCTTTAAGCATCTTTCTGTTATGATTTACAGGGTGTATTGAGGCATCAGACCTATCAAAAGCATTAATCTTTAATACAAGGGCAATTCAGTTATCTTGCCAGAAAGTTTTAATTAGAACGAAATTCTTCATCCGTGTTATACTTAGCTGTATTAATCTTTTTGCATTAGTGTTTCAAGTTTTGGCTACAGGAACAAGGCTTTAAGTTAATTCTCAAAGAAAAAAGTGTTGCTCTGAAAATTCAGCTCATCTCTCATTTGCTAAACAGCTACTTGGTGCCTCTTTGGCCCTTGAGTAGAAACTTACTTTAATAAATTGTACCAACTTAAAAAGTTGAACAAGGTTTTACAAACGCATGTGTTTATACCCACAGAGTATGCAAGCTGCTCTGCATGTGCTGGCAGGACAGGGAAGGGGCCCCAGCACTTCTGATGAGCTTTGTAGCAATCCTTAATCAGCCTTCTCACAGCACCAGAACTATAATTATTACTGTGAGCAGGTATTGGGACATGTAGGAAGATGATGAATGTAGAAGACTTTCAAGTCAAGAAGACTGGACTATAACAAATGTAATTGTCATAAATGGTGGTGCAATTGAATCTTTTTTTGCATGGTATATTATCAAAATGAGAATTTTTCTCTTTTATTCCAGGAAAACATTTCAGACATTATTTTTGTCAATGTATTAGGGATAACTTGCATTAAATGGGGAGGGCACCAACAAAAAAACCAACCAACTAATTCCAGGTATTTTTGAAAGTTCACAAGAAAAATAATCCTCAATCTAACAATGATACAATCCCGACTATATAATTTATCAGTTTCCCACAGTAGTGTTTTTTTCATTGTAATTGCTGAGTTTACAGGAAGTTGTTGGTGTATTCCTGTCTAATAACAGAGGTATATTTCTTTCTACATGTTTATACATGTTTATACACGTCTTCCAATGGTTAGAACACGAAAACAAAACAAAAATTTATTTGCAGTGAATTCTTGTAAAATACTATTATTTTGTTATTTTTTTTTAAAAAAAGGCTCTTATTCTCTGAAGTTTGACATTTTCTTTCTCTTGAAGAACCAGTATCCTGAGAAACAGATATCCCATGAGACTTCTCTTCCAAAATTTGCCATATGAATGTTCTTACTTCCTTACATATTGTAAATCTGCTCCTAGCAATCATCTGCTTGTACTTCACGTTTTCTTGAACATGTTGGTGAATCGTAGCTGTATTGAAAAGTCCATCTGCAGTTAAGGTTTTGGTTTGATTTCCTCCCTGGATGATCAGAAATAGATTTGTGTCCATATCCTATCCTTTGTCCTAACTTGGTTTGCCAGAATAGAAAGATGGAGGTACATGCCTTTTCATCAATTGTGTCATTCTTGGGGAAGGCTGAATATTTTAGGAGTAAAGTTTCTGCTATTCTTTGTATCTTTGACTTAGAGTAATTTCTTGGCTATGGTTTCCTCATGCAGGATATGCTTATGCAAGCAAACACAGATATTGTTGAACATCAAGATGATACTGCACCAGCAGAAATTATTTCACTATATCAAACGTAGCTGACATCGCCAACAAAAAGCCTGATGTGACTTTTCAAGCAAGTTGCTTGGCAAGTTCCTGCCCCTGAGGAATATTCAACTAATATAGTTTGTTCTGTTATGTAATACACATACAGTACTTTTTGCTTAGAAAGTGCGTGCTGGAGTACTTCTGCTCGAGAGGGAATCTTTCCTTTAGATATAAATGTGCACCTTTCTGAGCATGGAGTTACAGCTGAATATAGATTTAATAGGCAAGTATCCTCCAGGTATCACTGTGCATTAGGTAAAATATGAAGGACTAATTAAACTCAAGAGTTGTATATAATTTTCTCCATGTCTTCTAGGATCTATTTGGAAACCTCCATGTTTCAGTTAATGAATGTTTGCTACTCAGCTAACTGTTGTATTTCAAATTACTTTTCATCTGAGCAGCAAAAATGTCATAGAAAAGTGACAGTGGGGCCAATACTGACTTACTTATATTGTCCTGTATTATTTCATTGCTTCTAAGAGCTACTGTATTTGTTTGTTGTCCTTGAAGGTTTAGTACTTGTTTAAGTCAATCCCATTCAGCATCTGTTCCCAGAGTTGTGTCTCAACAGTGCATTGTGTAAAAGCTTGCTTTAAACTTTTAATTTTTTTTTAGATTTGTTTTAAATAAATCTTATAGATTCCCTTATTCTGAAATTCAGAAGTCTGGAGCAATAGACTTGTGTGATGGGCATCATACAGAGGTGCAGAACTTCTCTTCCAGAGATCATAGGCTTGAAACCCGAGTATTGGTACAGATGGAAGTATGCTACACTTTCAGTAACATTAACATCACCATAGCAATATGTAGTATTTGTACATTTTCCAGTTCTGACTGAGAAGTTCAATGACTCAAGAAGACTCAACTTTTCTCCCTTCTAGAGCTGGGCCCTAGGTCAGGGCTGAAGCACGTTGAACTAGCTCTCGAGTAAAGCAGCTCCTGTATACTGCAAGTGTTCTCTGTAATGTGTTTGTGTGGTGGGTCAATGGCCTAGATTTTCAGTGTCACAAATCTGAAAGTTCAACAGCTTTCAAAAGCAACGCAGTACTTACTAAAAGTGACCTAATTATTGACTACAGATTTTAGTAATGGGTAATGGGATCAGCGGTGCTCATGGAAAGAAAAATATTTTCAAGCTGAAGAAACCCTAGCAAAACAAAACATTAATAAGATAAGGCAGATTCATATAAATAGATGGTTTCTAAATGCAAATATGAATAACCCAATACTAAACATTCAAACTCCATAAATGAATGTGTTAATAGGCACTTACCAAAATACATTGCGGTGCTCTTGCATGTGTCAGATACCCATAACCTTGAAGACATTTATGCATTGGCTGAGTAGATGTTTCACTCTTACTCTTGTAATTCCTTTGTGTAAATACTTGTGATTTGGGCCCAGATGCTGGCTAGAGTACTCAGGGATTTTAGACAACCAAGACAGTGTTCAGAACAGAGGTCCTAAACAGGTCTAGCAGCAGAAATATCAAACAATTACCCCTTGAAATCTAAATTATGATGATTTGTACAATTATTTTCATACAAAAATACACAGGAACTTCATGTTCCCGTGTATTTTGGTGTATATTATGTTCATACTCTGTACTTATATTTGTGGAGGAAAAATAGTAATAATAGTGTATTAATTTTCTTGGCAAATTGTGTACTCTCTAAACTGTGAATATGATACAGGCTACTATGTTTATGTGTCTGTCAAATTAGAATCCTTCTAAGGATTTAAAGTGTTGCATCAAGAAGTCTTCAAACTGCAATATGTATAGGATCCACCTTCCTTATAAGGCACACACTTAAATTATTCTCTTTGAAAATTTTCTGGCTCTCAAATACTGTGCATGAAAGCCTATTACATTCTCCTTTATTACAGCAACATCTCCTTGTGACATTCAAAATGCTTGTCTTTCAAGGATGCTGTTATAATAAGGTCCAGGAGTGTTTGTAATAAATTCATAGAGATCAATGAGTAGTTCATGAAATAGCTTCACAGTCACTTGTGTGAAGGAGCAGTGCAGCAATATAAAACCTGGGGGAAAAAAAAAAAAAGGCAGCTGCAGTTGCATACAAAATTAAGTGCCTTGCAGCTTTTAAGATGAGATTATAATGTTGTGCTTTTCTTTCAATCTACGTATGGAAGCATTATATTTCTGTATCAAAAAGAAATCCTCAACAAATTGCTGAAAATTTGAAGATACTGAATTCCATCTTTCTCTTGCCCTGTGATTTCAAGAATTTCCCCTATTTTGGTGGAAATGTGCCTAAAGGAGTAATCATAAGACTATTAAACACTTGGAGACAGTCAGTACAATGATAGGCTTGTAATGCCTCTTGTACCACTTGACTATTTGTTTTTGCTACCAATGAAAATTAGATGACTCTTATGCCAGGTAATTACTCTTTCACTATTTCTGTATATCTGTCTTAAATGTGTTAAGGACCTGATGATGATTAAGCAGTGTCCATATAAGATGCCATGCTAAGATTCAAATGCTGTTTTGAAGGAGTATCGTTTTATAAACATACATGAGCGTTTTTACAAATTAGAAAGAATGTGTGTTTGTGCTGTTGCAATATACTATTTATTATGTGAACTTTTTATAAAAGGCACTCTAAAGTCAATTTGTCGAAGCTACATTCATTATAAATAAACTAAGCAGTTTGACACACAACGTACACATAAACACATAGTCATGGATAATGGGAGTTAAGGACATTGTTGTACTATAGCTGCATAATTAGATCAGAAGACGATTCTAAATGCACTAACTTTGAACTGTGTATATTCTTGGGCAGCAGATTTTAAATTGAATGCATGTAGATTATCTGTGCAAAAAGTCAATTAAAACCAGTTTTAATTAGAAGCAATTGAAATTATTCATAGTTAAAACTTTTTATGAAAGAACCGTTTTCATGCTTGCTCTAGAAAGCCAGTTTCAAAAGCGTGTATTTCCATGAAATAATGCTGAAAAAGGAATGCATCAGAAATTGCTGTTTTCACTCGTAGCCAAACCCATCACTGTTGCTCTCTGAAACAGATAAGCTGCTCGATTTCTAAAGATGGAGTATCACTCTGCTTTACAATTGCTTTAAGTCAGTTTTGCTCTTTAGAAACTCAGGAGAAAGAAGAATGAGGTGGCGTGGGGATTTTGTCTATCAGTGTGCATAATCAATAATTGACACAAAAGGACTAATTGCTCTTAGCATTTAAAAAGAAGTGCTTATTAGCGCACAAGCTGTGTATCCTCTTATTGTAGTTAGCAACTCTACTTCTCTGATACTTACCTACAATTAGATAAAAAAAGTTGATTTCAGCCAGGATGTGGGGAAACAACTAAGGACTACACAAAGGTGGGAAGAACACAATGTTAGAAGTATAAGCCAGTCTGTCAAGAAATTTCTCTTCATTAGTGAAGGATTGGCCTGATACCTGTCTATTTTTACCCCTATTTTTAATATAGAAATCCAGATAAGCTAGGAGAGTCTTTCAATTTCTTGTAATTCAATTAATTAACACTTAATTTTTAATGTTTTGAAGTATTCTGCCTCTTAAAATGTTATAATCGTGTCTGCTCTGCATTTTCATCCTTATCTGGAATCTAGAAGTACAGTAGAACTATAGTGAAAAGCTAACACCGTTTTGAGATGCTTTATTTTAAAACAATGAACAGGAATAGGCATAAACAAAATGTAAAGTGCATTCCACTGGCTGCCTACATCAGATAATGCTCCAGACAATTGATTTGTTGCTTGCACTTATGTATGAAGCAATGTGCTGGCCTGATTCAGCACATATGTACCATGAGGTTATGGAAAAGGCTAATTCTACTTACCAAAGGGGTGTGTATATATAAAACCAGATCAGTGCGTACACACACACACACAAAAGAGAAAATTAGATTGACTAAAATGCTTGCAGATTATGCCAGAGTGATCAATGTTTCCCACTTATTTGTATCTTAGAAATTTACTATAGCCAATGCTTTTTGGAGCTGTTTCAATTTTAAAAGCTTTCTGTAGAAAGACTCCTGAAATTCTTATTAGCAATGCGGTAACATAAGTGCTTTCTGCACCCAGTATTTTCATGTTACTCCACAAACAAGTGCTGAAGTCTAATTAAATGAATGAGAAGGTTCTTGCTAATTTCTGTAAAGTTCTCATTGGAGCCTGTGTTCCCTGCAGTTGTGGCAGGGAAGCAGTGTAACAGCTTGCTGAAAGTAAGACACCGCAAAAGAATGTGTGTTGTCATCTTGTATTAAAAACAGAATTGAAGTGTGGAGATGGCTTGCAGGAGCAAGGATGCACATCCCGGGTATTCTATTTCCTATAGAAGAAAAGCATTTTTTTGCACCCCAAAACTTTATTAAGCAGGGACCCACTGGCTCCCTGCTTTGCCATTCCCCAGCTTTCTGCTGCCTCCCTTTCCAGGTGTTGTTTGCTGCATAGCCACACCGCAGCTTCTGCTGCCAGGCAAGGTAGGGAGCAAAGGGTCAAAAGCAAGAGGGTGAGGAGTTGGGACTGTTAGCAGCATTGCTTCAGGAGGTTGAATTGCAGAAAAAGTTCACTTTCAAATTACATTTGACTAGCTCTAGTATACCATGTTTAGATATCTACATAGATGTTATCTGGTAGCTCCACGCTTCCCTGAGATCCATGAGAGCTGAGAATGTATAGTGTGTATAAAAATAGTCTTGTAGGTTGGAGGCCTAGATATACTTCAGTCCCACATTTATCAATGTTGATCAAATTCTCATTGGAAGGTGTCTGAGCTGCTATTGCAAAGGAAGAAATAAGACTCCAGCACAACAGGACTGTTTCTTCTGTCTATCAAGCTATTAGAACGCAACAATGTGTTTTAAGCTGAGGGGTGGCTTTAGCTTGAGAACCAGACCTTTTA
This sequence comes from Thinocorus orbignyianus, assembly GCA_013400375.1. Taxonomy (NCBI): domain Eukaryota; kingdom Metazoa; phylum Chordata; class Aves; order Ciconiiformes; family Thinocoridae; genus Thinocorus; species Thinocorus orbignyianus. The sequence goes on from VXBW01006759.1 coordinate 450,711, forward strand.
TCTTGTAAAATAGCATAATTTCCTTCATTTTCAGATGAGGAGCAATCGGTCCTTCTGTTTAGGTATTTTTTCATAGATTGTCCTCTTTAAGCTTCTTTCAAAAGACTTGTTCTATCAATGCTTTATTAAGTGCACCACGGTCCTGTGCAATTCTGCTTTTTTCCCCCTCTCTAAGGATCTCTGCCCTTTCGCTGTCTTGGTTGTTGAGTATTTTACTGGTGATTCAAACATCTTCCTTGGGGTTTCAGGGCCCTAGGATTTTTTTATTATTATTATTAAATTTTGGGGGTTTCCCTCTGAATTCCTTCTAAAATAATGGTTTGAGGTCCTTTAGGAGCTAGATAGAACAAATGCTTGTTATTTTTGATGTGCCTTTGTTGATAACATAATATACCTGGTGTACAGTTCTGTTATCTACACTGTTCTTTGTGACAAAATTGCAATAGCACCTCTAATTCTAATTGGAAACTTTCTGCTCTTTCTCCTTGATATATAAATAAAGAGTACAGAAATAATTACACAAAGTTTTTCTAATATCCTTTAAAACATCCTTCAAGTCACGTGTTTGGGAATGTTTTCCCAGCAGCTACTATTAATATAACTCTGTTTGCTCCAGACTTCATTATACAAAAAATTATGCAAAAAATTGGAAGCCTTGCTTGTAGAAGTCTATGTAATACAGAATAAATGCAGCATGGCTAATTCAGGATGTGAAATGTGCTAAGTTCTATTTCTTGATGATAACTTTTCCACAAGTGCTTCTGCAAAAGTAGGCTTTCCCCCCTCTCCCCCGCCCCTTCCCCCTCATATTTATTCCTAAAGACTCTTTCCATCAATGTATGACTAAGTCAATCTTTTATCTTGGTATTTGTGGAAAAACTGCTTTTCCCTTATGGCTTCTTTTGGCCTAGAGCTTGTGAACCTTCAGTCTCTGTCAGTATAGAGTGAAGGAATACAAAATTTTCTGCAAATTGCCCCAGTGTATAAGCACTACAGCTATGTGAACCTTTCCAAGTGTGGTTTGAAAGGGTTACTTTCAAATCATAACTTCTGTGGGAGATCCAGTTCATATGGATTCACAGGCCAACCAGTTAAAGGAAAGGTTTCAGTCTGAGCCGCCCCCTCCCTTCTCCCTACGCATATTCCCATGGGTTGGATCTCATTACAAACCCACAGGCAAGGTACAGGGTCAATCACATGATGTTAATTCATACAGGTTGACTGGTTCACTGGGACTGGAAACTGGATTAAAGGTGAGAAGTTTATCACAGCAACAGAACTCTGATCTTAGAAAAACAAGCATCTCTAAAATAGGTCTCTAATTATCATATGAATCAAACCCTTAAATAACAACAAGATCATTTTAAATAATTGAGGGAATCATACAGGGAATCAATCTTCCCCTGCTAGGAATACTCAGAGGTTGGCTTCACTTCTAACACAAGAAGAACTCTGATCTCAAGGAACTATTCCTTTCTGAAACTTGGGTATAATTACATGAGCTGAAATATAAAATAATAATGAGTCAGTTCTATATACCTGGGAGAATTGAAGTGTGAGACACACAAGGGAAGGAACCACTTTAATGACTTTTCTGACTGGAGAGGTGAACTCAACTGAAATGCGTTATCTTTCTAGGGGGAGGAGAAAAGTAAAAATACCTTCAGCTGAGCAAAAATGACACTAGGTAGCTTTGATGTCATGCATTAATTTTAGCTAATCAGAGAAATCTAAGAAGCATGCAATACTTTTCCTACATGAGTTCTCTTAAGGAATTAATTTGAAATACATTATGGACATCATGAGTTTTACTGTGGTTGGTCTGAAACCAGTCAGCAATATCTCAAACAGCTTTTGTTTCATTTCTCTTTGCTTATTTGTATTATATTATGATTGGGCTTTATTTAAAAATCATTGTATCAATTTTGTTTTTATCTCTTGATCTAAGCAAAGCCAAGTAAAAAGTGTGTATTGTTGCCCTTAGTGGATGTCCATGCAGATTTCTACGCTTCCTTTTCCTTTGTACTTTCACTTGACTAGACTGTCCTCATCAAAAATGCAATTCAATTTGATTTGGATATGTGCTATGCACATGTGAATTATCTTTGGCAGCTAGGACGATATTAAAAAATGGATGTGTAGTATGTGTGTATATGTACTGTACCTAGCATATACAGTACGTACTAGCAGCAATTGCCATCCTTTTGAAGGTAGTGCTGTACAGTAGGTTTGAACCTAAAATGGCTGACTAGTTTCTAAATAATCCCCTAGGAAACAGTTTAGTCTAGGCCATTATCTTGATAGTTCATAATTAGGTTCAATAATAAAGCTTGTTTTGCTGACCTAGGTCAGATCATGGCGTCCACCGCATCTGTGCGCAGTGACCTTGCTCTGAGAGTGTATTGTTAGAAAATCCATTATTATCATCACATACACTTCGGAGAAGTGGCTGTTTTGTGAATTGATGGTGTGATGTTGCCACTTTAGATAAAAGAATCCATGAATTATTGACTTAATGAGTTAATGTTGCTTGATTTCACAACAATGTCTTTTTAGTCTGGATGCTATTTACTGAACACATAATCACAACATATGAAGGAAGGCACAGATAATAGTAAAGCACATTTACAACCCTCTTCACTTCTAACAAAGCAAAGTGTTAGCTCAGAATTGTTCTGTTTCCTTTAGAAAACCATTAAAACTTAGGTAACTCTAAGCAATTCCTGTTTAAACAATTAACAAATAATTGTTTGTCTGATTTCTATCCCTCCTTTCTATTTGGTTTAAGGTCTGTCACCAACAAAAACTTCCTAATTATTTTTAGAACCTAAACATATCTTTGTTCTTATGACTAAGCCGAATGCTGCTAGCACAAGGAAGTCCATGAAAGTCAATCCATGTCATCCCAAACTCCTCATATTAGTATTTTTCTTTTAAATCAGAGTTTTCTGTTAAGTTTAAGAAAGCTTAAGAATATAAAATCTTCATTGCAGAATGCAACCTGTGAGAAGAAGGTGGGAAAACATACAGATCATGTCCCAGAGAAAATACTTTAATGATATAAGCATAAGGTTTTAAATACCTATGCTCTTTTGATCCCAAGGTGTGAATCCCAGCTCTGTTAACTGCTCACCCCTACAAGATAAATAAAATAAGTTCTGTGTGTAGTTTCTTTTGGAAACATATGTCCTATGGAAAGCTAATTCACTGAAATTGAAGAGACGTTTGTTTTCATAGAGTCATGAGGACTATAGAATTCAGTTCCACGTGCAGGTCTTTTGGAGGGGACCATATCAGCCAATACCCTTACATTCTTCTGAGATTTACATTAATTTTTAATTAACTCTATGGAAAAGCAAATACCTGCTGGGAAAATTCTATACAGTTATTTATAACTACCCTTAGTTTCTGTAGAAATGGGTGTGGTCCAAACATGCTGGCTGTGTATGTCCAAAAATACTGTAATGAGAAAACTTGATTCTGGTACTTAATGTTTTTTTATGTTTCAGTCTTTGACTAACATTAATTGCTGCGGCTTTTCCAAGTAGTGTTCCAGTGGTTCAAGGAACTACCAAAAAGGATTGTGTCATCAGTGCTGAGTGAGCTGATGCTTACATATATGCAAAATACTGAGTTTAAGGGCTGCATCTCCTGTTTTCTCTCACCATTTTTCATGTTCAGTTTAATATTTTCTATATACCATGAAGGATTTTGGTCTACCTGGGAAATAGAAGGTGTCAGTCCAGAAGTACAAATGGCAATGGGGTGTTGTCCCTAGCAGTGTGGTTGGTGGGGGAGGAAACCAAGGAACAGCCATTCTAGGCTTTCTGGAAACTTCTTGGGGTCAAGATGCTATGGAATACATCCATGCAAAGTCTAGTTGCTAAGTCCAGAAGCTAATACTCATACTTCAACCTGTCATCAATGATTGTTGAAACAAAGCAAGCTGAGGAAAGTATCTGTGATGGTACCTAATAAGCATTCACCTCTCTAAGCTTGTCTGAATCACTGAGTTAGAAAATCATCAAGATTTCAAATCTTTTCAAAACAGGTGGTTTGCAGGTGGTTTAGAAAACCCAAATGACTGTTCTGCAGGAATCTAAGGATTAAAAACCTGAGAGTGCACACGGGAGATTTCCTGGAAGAAACTAATTGTGTACACCTAAGCAGCTCTGGTAACAAACACACAGTTGGCTGGAAGTAGCCCTTGAAATTCTCTGGAAAACAGGATTTTGACTGTTTTCATAACAAAAACTGACATCTGTTCTCAGTCAAAACTGACATCGTAACTTCTATGCAGATTGTTCTCAGCTTTGAAACAGATACAATTAGTAAGTATCATCTCTAATAATTCAGTATTATAATAAGTTAACTGAAGTACTTCAGTCATGCTGACACTTTTTTTAGTGGAAAAAGTATCTCTCCAATCTTCAGTGTTACTCTATTAATCCCATTCCTTGATCTTCAGTCTTTTAAAATACTTTTCAAAAACCTGTCAGTGTTCCACAAATGTCACAGTAGCACACCCTCTTTAATGTTAAAATGCAAGCCAGTTAAACATAATTAGATAATCATTATTAAGTGTCATCAGACCTACTTTGAAATATTACTAAGTCGAAGGAATAATATCTAATTTTCTTTACTCTTCAAAAAACAAAACATAAAGAGGGAGGAAAATGTTAGGTCTTTAAGGAAACCCTTAAACAAGAATCCTCACATTACCAGTTCAATATTACACAACTATTGAGGAGAGAATTTAGATAGTTATCTAACTTGCAAAAGTGGTTAGATTACTTTAACAGTGTTTTATTTTATTTTAACAGTACTCCTAGTTATATTAGGCTTTTTTAAAAATAAAATAAAACTGCTTTCTGTGACAGAAGAGAACAAGGTGTGATAACAACATAAAAGATGAGTTTTCTAAGAGATGGTGAAGAGGAAGCACAAGTACATCAGGGGCTTGTGCAGTGACTGTGTCAGCAGGGATGGCATGGGCACACTTGCCTTTCCCACCTCAGTTCCTCTACAGCTTCACTGCTGTCACTTTTCCTTCGCAGGTGTGTTTGGTGCTGACCCAAATTCATCTTCTGCAGGTTCCCCTTGCCTGTGAGTATCAGAGGGGTCAGGGCAGTCTCTTGGCCATTTGTCTTCCTTCCCATGTGTTGCGCTCTTTAAGGAAAGAGGGTCATCAATAGGGCAAGAACAAAGGAGGACAAGCAGCCTGCTGGTACACACTGCACGGGAAGGTCTGCTGCTTCCCAAGGTCTCACCATTTCCTGGCTCATGCTAACTCGCCAGTCATAGGTAAGGGAAATGAGATAAGCAGAGTTTTCCTTAGGAGTGTGTGTGAGACCTTTGGAATACATAAAGCCAGTTTGTTGCTTCACAGTGTCTTATCCTTCCATCAGAGTGCATTAAGCAGAGGTGGAAGGGAGGTGATGGTTTCATTGGAGTTTTGGTTGAATGCTACCTCTGTGCATAGCGGAGGGATATGCTGCTTAGCCCAAATTAACAATGAGAAATGGCATTCTCTTGGGCCAGAACACAGACCTTGATTTCAGTAGCTGTCTGTATATGCACCCAGCTCCTAGAAACGTTGGCAGTGTCTCCTGGTATTTTGTTTATGCCGTGGAAGGAAAAATACAAATCTAAGCATGTGAAAGACTGCATGGACTTCATCTGTGCTTCGAGATGATTTGTTGTGAATATACTCAGACTGATAAGGCGTGTAACTACGTAGCAATAGATGTATTTTGCAATTTTTAAGGATCATCTATGTGTGTATCAACCTTCCTCAATGCTGCAAAGTTGGTTGTACAGGCCTTTCAAGGTGGAGAACCTGAATAATTAACTTTAGAACATTTAAGTGTGAACTGAGAGCCTCTCTCAACACTGAGATCTGGAAATTTGATGTCTTATGATCTACCAGGACCAAACTAAAAACTTTTACATCTGATACAGTTTATAATGAACAATGGGGGGAGTGAATTTGTAGCTCTTTCTCATTTAGATAAAGTGCTCATTTCTAACCTTCAAGTGTTCTGAGATATTGGACTTTAAACTCGTCAGTGCTCTAAGAGTGCCCTGAACCTCAGACCAATACATTTTGGGGGCAAGTTCCTCATTTGTAAGAAGGAAGAAAACATTTTTTTTTTAGCAGGTTATTATCTGAAAAAAAATGATGGTTGTCTGCAAGCAGCTGATAGGTTTGGAAGGTTAGATGTAGTCCTGGCAAAGATGGATTAGTGGGCAGAGTGCAGGTGAGGCGGTCAGAGGTGCTGAAGAAATGCAATTTATCACTTGGTTTTGGAGTTTAGTACATGTATGTCACTGCTGCATATATAGTGTGTGTAATTATTTTATATGAGGGATAATACTCGGTTTGGCCTTGCTATAAAGCGAACTGGTGTCTTAACTTAGTAAGGTTATATGAATTACCTGAGGAATTGCAATGATATTAACTGGAAACCTTTGCTTGGTCAAAGAGTTTCCAGAAGATTTCTAAGCTTTATGAAAAATGCGTACATTTTATTTGCCATTTTGTGTATTTGCAAAGCAGAATCTTTATAATGAGATTTGGGTTTCATTCTGTGTTTGGGTTATTTATTCCGAAACACTTCAATTACTTCATCAGCCACATTTTCACTCAACTCCTTGCTTTCCTGTTCTGTGTCCTGCAACTATATATATTTGCATTTAACTACTGCATTAGCTACTACTCTGTCTTCTAGAAACTTCAAGTTCTTATATTAGGCTGTGTTGAGTATTAATTATTCTCTCTGAAAAAAAAAATTGAATTTAGATGCCCTTAGTGAAAACATTAGCTACTGTAAGCAAGAGTAGCCGACTCTAGCTTATCGGGTTTACGAGGAATAAGGATTTTCTTTTCCCATTAGTTCAATTTATACCTTCACAGCTGAGATGCCTGTCAGGAATCAAGGAAGGTGCTAAGAGCATGAGGTGGTCTTTCTGCTCTTTTCTAATAAAATAATAGTAATTGTTGAGAAATCTTCTGCAAGGCTGACTGTATTGTTTCTTTGTAGTTTTCTGGAATAAGTGGTCTGCTTTTATAATTGTGGGGAAAAAAACAGTAGATGACTGGCACCAGAAGAAACCTTTGCAGTAAGGGCAGAAGTTATCAGAGAGGCAGTGTTAATGAGAGCACATCTGCTTTTCAAAAGCATCAATCAATTATTCAAAACACTAGAATGCTTCCAGTTTGTTCCTACGTATAGCAAAGCAGCACAAGTTTTTGTTGCATTTCTCTACTGGTACAACTTTGACAGCTGAAGAAAATCTCTTGTGGCAATTGGGATCTAATATAGTTTGCAGACACATTAAACTCATATGGTAGTGGAAGCAATAACTTGTTTGAACAAAAAACATAGTTTGGATATAATTGTGTGTAAAGTACAATTTGTATTTTAATTTTCTAACTCAATTAATTTCTTACCTTGTATAACATAGGCATTAGTCTTATTTTTCAGACAAATACCCACTTATTTTTTAGCCTTCTAGAAATCACCTGGTTTGGATCTCTCAGTTTTTCTGTTTCTCTTCAGCAAAGCCAGTAGTCAGACACCTGTCACTTATCCTCAGAAAGGCATTTTAAGCAGCATTTGACAGCATCCATGTCTTAGCAGGGTATGCTCTGTATATTACATCTCACTTCACTATGAAACTGCTTTACGGGGGCAAATGTATAGGTAACTGAGGACATGAATTGCAACTTTGGGTGAGAATTAGTACAGAGGATCCGTTATCCCAAAGGATCACACATTATGAACAATCTATTACACGTTATTAACAGTGTAATAGAAATTGCGGCAAAATCTGAGAAGATAATGTTGGGGGAAAAAAGCTATCTAAACTGCCTAAACACACCTTCAACAGATTCTGTCATCTGGCTCAAGATAACACCAAGAGTAATGCACACAGTCTCAAGTGTAAATCGGAAGTAGCTTTATTCCGGTTTGTTGTTTAAACCGACGCAAGCAGGGGAAGGCTCTGCCTTCTGACTCTTCTGGTAACAGTGTAAATACCTCCTGACACTGCAGTACTGGGAGCCAAATATGATCACTGCTCCAATTATATTTTGCCCAGACATGGTCACGCTTGTCTTTGCCAAGCAAAATAACTCTTCAATTACTGTATTCCTCATCCTTTAGTGAAGCTCTTCTCTTCACAAGAAACTCGACCATGAGTTCAGCCTTGGCCACCAGTGAAACACTGAATTGTCTCACCATAGTCAGGTTTGACTGTGGAATCTTTTTGCAGATGAAGATGTCAAAAGGCAATCTGTAGTGAGAATGACAGCATGATTAACCAGAATGAGGCCTAAGTCAGAAGTAGCATGGACCACTGGGAAATTAAGGCACCAATTTTCACCGTCAAGATTGGCTGTGATAGGGCAGTATATCCTAGCAACAGCAGAAACCTTAACCTTACCATCACAGCAAAAACTAATTTTGTTGTGTTATCTGTTCCAGTATCTTTTAATCAAAAAAGTCTTTAAACAGAAAGTAAATACTCACACATCACTCTTCCTGGCACTGCTTTCTTCTCTAATTGGGAAATCCCTAATTCAGTAAATTAAAGGTTACAGAAGCTTTAACACAAATTTCATTTACCTTACCTTCTTGAAAAAGTGTTGTGGGAAAAGCTGAGAATATCTCTTCGTTGCAACTGCAACAGGTGAAGAAAGTTTAATGAGTAACATGGTTTTAATCATACTTAGGATAAAATCTGTATCTCAAAATCCATGTTATAAAAATGCATGTTATCGGTTGGGTCCATCATAAAAGCACTATTGAAAAGAATTACTAGTGGATAATAAGGATGACTTTCATAAGAAAGAAACTGCAGAATTAAACACTGTATCATCATGAAGGGCAAATAATTCACGTATGGTGAGGAATGTAACTTGGAAATCCTTTTATTTAAAGGATAATGTAGCTGCCTTCAAATAATGTGTTAGTTTGCCTTTTGCTTAGTAAAGAATTTCATAGTTAAATAGTCATTAAAGTAGATTACTCTGCATGCTTTTAAAAAAGTGCTGTCTTGGTGTCAGCAGTACAGTTTGCTACATTAGCTTAGAGTGGCACTGGTAAATCTTTGGGCAGGATTCGATCCCAAACTTGAGTGGACGTAGATTTTCTTCAGTTAGAATTATGTAAAATGTCTCTTTTTTCCACTGTATTTTTCTGATGTGCGTGTGTGTGTATTTGTGTATAATATATGCATGTGTTTATGTATGTGTAATCTGTAAGAGCAGATTCCTCTTCTGTATCTTGCCAGTTCTGCAATGAGAGTGCTTCAGACTAGGACTGGAGTAGCAAGTCTGAAAGACATTTGATTCCCTTTGGGGAAGTTCCATATTAAAATTTGCAAAGTGGGTGAACTTTCAAGTAGAAGGTGAGTTCTCTGGAGTGAAATCTTCAGAGTGTGATTCTTTATTTTTAGTCTGATTTTCACAGACATACGCCAGTATGTCTTGGTATTTCTGAAACTCAGGCTTTCTGTAGACTTGATATTAAAAAAGCTGCCTGTGGATTCTGTATTCCTACATCTAGGTAAAGAAGGTGTATTTTCCAAGCTGTCAAGTGCCTGCAGTGCTCTCTCATTGCAATGGGATTCATGGGCATGTATCACTCCTGAAATTCAAGTCACTTCTATTAGGAACCCGGATTAGGTTCACAGTGTAATGTGTATTCATTAAGGTTTCCTAGTTTTGGCCAGATCCAGGAACATAGTATTTTTAGCACACAATCCAAATATAATAGCTTTGGTAGTAGTAGTTGTTGCAAGTCCTATACTAATGATAAGGAAACCAGATCCTCCTTTTCAGTTTACTGGTTCTGGGAGATCAGAGCCACCATCTTGTAAATTTTGCAAGAAAACAAAACAAAGCCAGATAAATATTTCACTATTGTCCTACTGTACTGGTTGATTTACATGTGGAACACGTATTTCCATTCCAGGAAAAGTTTGAAAATCTAGATGTGAAAGTTTGTCATGCTGTGAGCCAACTGTCCCATATTGATGCAAAAGGGAGAGAGCAAAAGCCAAGAAAATACTTTAATTGATTCATCAATGCACCAAAGTGTGAACAGGCGTGATGAAGTGTAAAGAGGGATGTGACACCAGTGTGGCAGAGCTGTCACAGTGGAAAGGATTTCCTGTAAAAGTGATGGCACTTAAATGTTATCTAGGCCTCCTGTCTGAGCTCTCATATTCCCTGGAAACTTAGTCTTAGGGGAAGTGTCTGACCAACTTACGAGCAGCCAGGCATCATGCCATCTCAACAGGTAAACAAACACAGGCTGTGAGGAACCCCTAGTTTTATCAAGTTTGAGAGATTTGGGGACTAAGTAACCTCTGACAGATCCAAACCCATCAACAGATATCATCTGGAGAGAGAGGTCAGGATCATTAGCAGTGGTTCTATGTGGTATCTTTTGTCCTAAAGCATCATAAGACCTATAAACAAAGTTTAAATTGGAATCAATATCCACAGGGTTGAAATGATGTCCCCTGTAAGGTATAATGCGTTCCTGCATACTGTACATTAGACTATATTTCTGGATGGTAGGGTAAGACTGTGAAGGAGAGGCTATTGATAGTGAAATATAATTGTAAGAGATGGATTTAAGCCAGAGTATTGTACCAAAGGTTGTTGCAAAGTTCTCCAAGGGATTTTTACAGAATAGATTGCAGCATGTATCTCATCCAAAGAATAGGAAATCAAAGAGGGTGAAAGCCCTTAGAGTCACTCTGAGGTTTTGGCTCTGGATTCATTTCATTAACTTGGTATGAATGTTACTGATTTAATATTGAAGCTTCTTACAACACCTAAAATCACTGCTGTGTGTTAAGCTTGCTTGTAGGGGGTTAGACATGTGAATTACCCTGAAAGGGGTTTTGCCAGCTTTTGAGAAATATGTTTGGGAAGGAACCCCTACCATTATGGCTTAGACCATTTGCTTTTGCATTCAGAGATGCATCAGTTCCTACCTTGCCCTGGGAAACCAGAGATTCAAATATCGTCCTGAACAGAAACCATTGGCAGAAGTACAAATGTAAGTGTGTGTTACCCCTGCTACAGTAACTCTGCCACTTTGAAAATCACTAGTCAGACTCCAGACTCCATTTGGAATATCTGCAATTCTGCAATGTATTATAGGAAGGACATTGCTGACTGAGCTTGTAAAAGTGCAGTGGAAGGCAAATAAATGCATGATTTAGGGTTTTGAAAGTATGACTTCTAGAGAAAGATTGACCTAACCTATATTTTGTAAGTTAGAGGGGAAAAAAAGATTTGAAGGAGTGAGGAATACTGTTATGGACAAAAAATACCAAAGTCACATATATGTTCTAATTCCACACAGATCATAAGGTATCACCAAATCAATGGTACATCTAGGGCTAATTTGGACCACTATTAACTGTATTACCATAAGGTGGATGACTGCTGATCCAAAAACTTGTGCTTGGTGCTGTGCCCAGCCAGGGATTGGGCAGGAGAATGGGAGGCTGTGAGGCACTTTGGGCCAGAGCGTCAGGCAGTAGCACAGACCTGAACTCAATTTATCAAGGGCTGGGCTGGCATCATAGGGAATGGGACTTGTAAGGTGACATTTAGATGAGGATGATTAAGTCCCTCTGTGGATTTTCATAGGTTCCTGGAAAGCCCAACCTAGCTGAGAGGAGCAGCACAGGAGAGGATATAAGTGTTTGGGTTCGTTTTTTTTTAAAGACAAAAAGAAGGTGGTGCGATGAGATGGAGAGGCAGGAGCTGATCTCTGGCAGTGAGTCAGCAGACATAGAGAAAATTATGTGTCTTGTAAATATAAAAGGAAAAAGAGTTTTTTCATTTGTACTTCAGAGAAGGTGAAGCAAACCCAAGAGTGCTAGAGGAAATCAGAGAACGTGGGAAATTATCTTGAAGTAGGATTCCAAACAGATGCAGTTAGAAGGTACGGCAGTATTAGGGTGTTGCTGTGAAGAAGCATAATGCTTGCTAAAAATCCAATTTCAAAGCAATTAATTTGGCTACTGCTTGTACTCCATCTAAATGGAAAGGAGGGTAGGGTATGAACCTCCTTTGTATGGGTTTGTATGTCCAGCTCCCCAATTTCTTATGTGATTGTAAAGACTGGTGCAGCAGGGGAGGACAACTGTCTGTACCAGTCAGCTATACATTTTGTATCTTGAAAGCTGTGCGTGATGTTGCCATTGCTCCTCTCAGAGTGAGATTACATGGTGTGTTTGTTGTGTTGCAGATGTACATTATCTGTAATGGGAAAAGCTTCAAAACAATTATTTATTTATTTATTTATTTAAATCTGTTTTTGTGGGATCGTAGAATGGCTAGAGTTGGAAGGGGCATTAAAGATCATCCAGTTCCATCCCGCCTGCCCTGGGCAGAGACCACCTCCCTCTAGATCAGGCTGCTCAAAGCCCCATCCAGCCTGGCCTTGAACGCATCCAGGGCATCTACAAGTTCTCTGGGCAACCTGTTCCAGTGTCTCACCACAGTCACAGTAAAGAATTTCTTTCTAGTGTCTAATCTAAATCTTCCCTCTTTCAATTTAAAACCATTACCCCTCGTACTATCACTACACTTCCTGATAAAGAGTCCGTCTCCAGCTTTCCCGTACACCCCCTTCAGGTACTCAAAGACTGCTACAAAGTCTTTCTGGATCCTTCTCCATGTTGTCACGAATCAACAGGATAGATGCTAAACAAGCTCTGAATGGCTGGGCATTTGCATTAACATTTCACTTCTGATTTTTCTCAAGTTTTAAGGTCTAAATCTTTACGTGTATAAAGGCAAATGCTCCTGTTCTGTAACATGTGTATGATCCAGGTCTTTAAGAGTGAGTTCACCGGATGCCCAAAAACATTTTTTGCTGGTAAAAATTGATTGCCAATCAGTATGATATCACATGAAATTGAGTCTTTCACTTAAAGTGAATTTGTATAAAGACCAATTATCCTTGATTTCTGAGTTGATCTGAAAATCTTTCAGCTACAAATATAACAAAGACAGTAATAGGGGCATAACCCAGAACTGAGTTTTCTCACTCTGCCAGTAGTAAGAAGATAGCTTGGGTTTCCCCACTGTACAAGGAACTACTAGGTGGAGATACCTCATCCAGTCATACACTACCTGGTCTCTGTCAAAGGTGAGAGCCATTACTAGAAAAGAAGCACAAAGACGGGTACTGGTGACTGAAAGTGGGAACAGATAAAACAAAAGGTGTAAAAGACCTTTAAAATTTAAGGACTGCTCCTTAAAATTAGATCTCTGCTTTAAGGACGTGAACAGCATTTTCATGCCATGTGAGAAGTTGGAATCTCAGGACTTTATAAGGATACTTGCACTCATCTGAGGAACAAGATCAGTAAAGATGATCTGAAAATCTAGCTTTTCCTTGATTTTTGTATTCATCAATATGGGGAATAAAATGGTTCAATTCCAATAATAACTGAACTTTCTACAAAAATGAATATCCAGCTCTGATAAGTATTGTTATGCTATTTTTCCTCATTTGTTGTCTGGAAAAGCAGATGGAAAAATGAAATGGTGTGACCACAGTAACATTAAAAAATGGTGACAGATGGTATAGCTTACTTGGACTGATACCCTGTCTACCTTCCCAATGATCTTATGAAAAATGCTGAAGTATCATTTTGGGCTGGGATTTCATGTCTGGCAAAGCACAGGTATAGGTTTAATGCCGATAACATCAAAGAACTGCATTCTGCTTTTTCTTTTGTGTGTTCCTATCGATCTGTCAAGCAAGGCGGGTGAGGACCAACTGGCTTATAGGAAAGAAACTTAACATATATCACCAAACTTGGAAGACACTGAGAGAATAAAAGGCACTCATAACCTGAAAACACTTCAGCAGCTGAGGTATGGTTTCAGTTCATGAAACCACCCGTAGTGCAGAATTTGTAAGAGGAAGCAAGTATCTGAATGTGTTGTGGGTAGCAAGATCACAAAGACCACATTGAAAGGTGATCTGTATGACTAACAAAGTGCAACATCATGTCGGCTTTTGTCAATGAACTGGCCTGTATTAAAGTGGTGTTCTATATTCAACTGATATTCTTTATAAGGAATTAATAAAGGAGATGGTTGGGGTTACTACAATGTCTAAATCTCCCGAAGCCACAAACTCCCCTCAATCACACGTATCTTCTGCATGGCAGAGCTTCATGATCTGCAGATGCAGTGTGTACTGCTTGCCACAGGGTGAGATATGGGACTTCTACCTCTTCCCTCCTAGCTGTAGAGGAGGATTTTCCTCCATGAGAAGAATGTTCCATGCTGTCCTAGAGAGTCCCTGGCCATAGAGCCTCTCCCAGGCAGGTCTGAGGTGACATGGGATGGAGTAGAGCAACCAGGAAAAAGCTGGGGTGAATCTGAGCTTCAGGGATCTATGGCCATAGGCAAGCACGGAGTGGGGCAGTTTTTCACATGGTGCCTTTTGCCAGGAGCAATCCAGGGTTGGCTGCTCTAAAGGATTGGCAAATCCTATGTTGTTTAGCATCTATGCTGGACTCTCTGTCAGTGCTGGATTCATTCTATGTATTTTGTTTTTTAGTCTGCAGTAAACACTTCATCATTGTTGAACTCGAGATTTGTTAAAGAAGTAGGGTTTTTTTGCAAGACCTAATTCCTGTAAGGACACTTATTTGCCCCTTTTTTTTAATTATTTTTTTTTTTTAATTCTTTTTGCGTACAACTTTTACACAAAGGGAAGGCATCTAGAGCATCTTAAAATCCTTCAGGAATATTTCTGGTCTGTGGTCATGAAGAACCCCAGTCTGTAAGCTAGAAAATGGGATTTTTTTTTCCTAGCATGTCAATAAAATGATAAATGGATTTGAGTAGCACTGCAGTAGAAGGGACACACTTTATTCTCTGTAGAAATAGCTGAAAAGACAAGTTTATACTGAAGTGGATAATACTGGATTGTCTTGCAATGCGCCAAAATAAACAAGAGAAGATTACCAGAACTGTGCATATTCACTTGCACCAGCTTTGACATCTCTACATAACACACATTAGGGTGAGTGGCAGCTTTGGATACAATCTCTGGTGGGGAAAAAAGTAATGGTGGCTACATTGTGGTAAATGTAGTACATGTCTGAATTATATTTAGATACATCAAAGTCTGATTTTCCTCTTTTGATCATCGACCTCTCTTGATTTCAGAGAAGTTATTCTCTGATTTATACTTGTGGTGAGAAGAGAATCTCGCTCCTGAAACTGAAATATTTTTCCCATGATCCACATGCTGAACACTGTAGCTGTTCTTGCCAGGTGCTGAGCCCCTCTGTGGGTGTCTCAGCTCTTGCTCTAGTACCCAGCCCACTACAAATTCTGTATTTCAGTCTGTCTAATCCTGCAATCCTATGAAAATTTACGAGTGGTGGAAGATTAGAAGGCAATATTTTAATTCAGCAGTTTGTATTCTGCTTGGTTGTAAAATAAAGAATTAATGTTGCTGACTCCTCTGTACACTCTTTTGAAACTCCTAGATGTCTTTGCCTGCAACAGATTCTAATACAACATTATATCAACAGCAAAGATAGCTGATTTTAACAGATTAAAGAATTTTTAATAAAACTTTTTCTCAGGAACAGTCATTGCTGACCAATGATGAACTCCACTCTCCAGGGGAGGTTTACAAACGAATGTAGGCATTTCAAGATATTGCCAGGGAAAATCCATGGCTGATTGGCACAAATGTTTAAGCAGACACCCATCTGTCCTCTTTGGCATTGGCATACCTTTGATTAGTGTGGCTAGTCCACAAATACATTAACTAAGATAAGTAAACAGTCATATTTGAAAGATATCAATATTAGTCTTCAGTTGTATATGCTGGATATAAATATCTGTTTAAAATGTTTAAGATAGCAGCATAAACTAAAGTTCACCCATTCTGGATGTCTCTGCTTTTCATAACCTCTATCTGCAGGGTTGTTGCTTTTAAAGGTTGTACACCTTGTTTTGGATAGTATCTTTAATTGGGAGATTTGCTTCTCTATTTCAATTGTATTGCAAAACTTCCCCTGTTAAAGACATTGAGTTAATGTAATCAAGAATAAAATGTGTGATGTTGGCCAGATTCCCTGTTAGAATAAGCAGGTAGAACTCTGCTGACTTTAATGGTTTCTGACAGTTGTGAATTTGATCCCAAACCTTCCTTGAATAATAAGATTTAAAATAATGTGAGTTTAGGGTAGGGCAGGAAGCCCTGGATGAAATATCTTATTGCATTGATTTGTCTCTTATTTTCTGTCCTATGAGAATACCCAAGTTGCAAATAAAGGGTCAAAAAGGACATTTAACAATATATGGTCTATACAGTATTAAAAGACCATCTTGCAGTTAATCATATGATTAATTTCTACACGAAGGCTCCACTAAGTCTGCAATAAAAGGAAGTAATGAGTTTTTATAATAAAATTGAAAGGCTTCTGTGATGCACATGCAAGTCTGTTAAGTAGAAAGGTAATGATTATCAGCTGTCTTCCTCTCAGTCCATAGATTGCTGCAATAGCTTTCTCTCTGAATGCTGTGGAATGATGTGTAGTTCTGGCTTGAAATGGTCAAGTTATAGGGTGTGTTTTAGGACTCTTCCTCTTGCAAGATGTATTTAAAGAGTGAGAGGAGATTTGCAAACTGGCTAATGTACTGTTATTAGGTTACTGGCATTTTATAGTAAAAGTTGCTGATCTACGGGAGAGTTGACTCTGAGGTGTATAGGATAGCACTGTAATTGTATAAGAACTGCCTTGTTCCTCAGAGACTCTGTAGAGGAACATATTCATGTTACAAATGGCAAGCAATAATTCCTACTGTAATGCTGCAGCAGCTGTTGTTTTGACTTGACACTTATGTTATATATTATAAGGATTCTCAGCAAGCACATTAAATTCTGCTGAAAAATTCAAGATGCATATAAAGACACCTTGTTTCCTGAGGATTAGGAAGATAAAGGAACAGAGAGAAATGCATAGCTGAACCACAGGTCTCAGAATAAAGCGTATGAATACTAATCCACTGGCAAACCATGCTGCAAACTAGTTTTACTTGAGTGGCGTGGCAAACTGAAGGGACCTCACTCGTATGGAATCCAAATCATGAGGCTGAAGGAGGAGAAACCTGCAGCTTGTGAATCTGGCACTCAGTCACTTTTTTGCTCACTAGAGAAGATGGTAACAATTGAAAACATCAGAGAGGTCTTGTGCTTTCTGTTGGGGATCCATCCACTAAAGTAGTTTAGAGTACCACATCCTTGCGATGTGCCATGGTTGGTATTTCAGCTCATAGGAAGCAATTTTTCGGCAAATTCACATTTACTGTCTCCCCATTGAGGCTAGTAATAGGTTTGACAATATGCTAATAGTCCAGGTGAGCCTGACTTTAGGGTCCATTGAGTGGATTTCAGTAGCAAAGTACATTTAATGTGTATGGGTATAGATTTTGCTAGATTTGCCATGTTAATCTAGACACCAGTGATTAGTCAGTATATAGTATTTCTAGGACAACAGTTACTGTGCTTCTTGATTCTTAATGTTTCTTTTCTTAGATAGGTAGGCTATATTCTGCATAGTTTGTCAGTTTACCTCATTGTAGGTCATCAAACCAAAAGCATATCTGGTTTGTGCCTTTGGCCAGTATTTGCACATAGGCTGCTATGTTGAGCTTGTTATCAAAGTCTCCCAGGCTCCAGGAAGACCAGGCATTCCTGACTGGAGCAAGTCTTTCAGTGGCATTACTACTTGGCTGCAAACGCAATAGTGAAAAATCTGCAGAGAATTCCCGTCTGGCCCTCAGGGAGCAAATGTTCATTTAAGCTCCTACGTTCTTCTGTTCTTCACCATGGCCACTGTAAACAATTGTTGCAATAATACTTATCATAATCTAGGACCTGTTTTGTAATATCTCTAAGCAAAATCCTAATCATATGATTGTGTATTTTGTCCTTGTCTTGAGAGGGTCATTCAGAACAAATATGGAAGAGCAAACTGACCTGCATAATAACAAATGACTTCCAGTGGTCAAAGAGCAGATACAGGTGCATCTGGAACTAAAATGTGGGAGTCCTGTGTTCTAGTTTCCTGTTTTAAATTTAAGGCTGCACAAATGAACAAGAATGAGAGCATGGGAAGATAGGAACACAAAGAAAGTGCAACGATACGTTAAATTAGCAATTAAAGTTAAAACT
Organism: Thinocorus orbignyianus; assembly: GCA_013400375.1. Taxonomy (NCBI): domain Eukaryota; kingdom Metazoa; phylum Chordata; class Aves; order Ciconiiformes; family Thinocoridae; genus Thinocorus; species Thinocorus orbignyianus. The sequence goes on from VXBW01006759.1 coordinate 468,965, forward strand.
CAGATAAAAGGAGACCCCAAAAATAGTCATAAGGTCAATCTGACAGTCCCACTCATTCTGATTCCAGAATTCTTCTGGTTTATGAACATGAAGGACTTGACGTATTTATAGAATCAAATAGTGCTCAAGAATTAGCAATGTTTTGTACAGGAACTAATTTTCACTGCTTGAAATCTTTCCTGATTTTTTTTCCTCAGTATAACTTTGAGCATAGCCCCTTGACAAGAGGTTGTCTTAGTGTTCTGTCTCTTTAGAAACAGAATATACTGTTAAAATAAAAAGGACATTTTATCACCGTTTATAATAAATCTGCATAATTTTCCAATTCCGCTCATGTAATCTGTCTTGTGGAAACTTACTAGTTTTAAACATCTAATATAGGAATAACTATTTGAAAATGTATGAGGTTTTGTTATTTTAAAAAACCCCAACAGTTATTTTGACCTATTTCTATGGGCAGGAAGTATTTTGGATTTGACCAATGTGTGTATTCTCTAGCCAAATTTCTATATGACTCCAGTTCTAAACCGCTCAATCCTACTGAAGGTTACAGAGTCTCTCTTAGGGGCAGAACTTCACTCGGAGTTGAAATGTGACTTATTTGTCCTGTAGTCAGTGTTCAGGAGTAGGAGTATCATGATTTTTGCAATTAGAAAGGTCTTCAGGGAATTCTTCAGAACAAACCATCAGTTTCTGACTGATTCCTGTAAAAAACGTCTTCAGGCAGATAAAGTTCTTTGAGAATCTCTATGAACTTCCATACAAAGTTTCTCCCCTCAGTTTGCCCTAAAAGCATAAACATACAGGCATAGAGGAAGGAATGGTAGATTTACAGAGTTTGCAAGCTAGAACGAATGAAAGCATTGCAAATATGCAAGCAATAAAGTAAGCATTTGAGTTGACTAGCCATACAGTTGCATGCAATTCCAATGAAACTAAGCTAATAATTTTTTTAGAAGCAACCAAAGAATTGCACAGAATGTCAATGTCTACAGGTCTCAGAAAGCACTTATGACTGAATATCAGGCAGAAACTGATCTCTGGATTTGTAGTTTTGTTTGCTGTCATGGTTTTTACAGCATGCTGAGATAAATTGATGTTTCTGCTAAAGGGATTATATACCTTGGAAATCTCTTCCACTGCAGAATCTGTCTTTAAGAAAGCAGTTCTTGTGAGGTCTTCCCTAATGCAAAACTTTTAGAACGAGGGCGAACTGGACATACTCTGTGATCCCTCTTCAGCATTGCTTAATAATAGTAGGACAAGTCCCAAAGTCCTTATAAAATAATTACTGAAATTATTACACATTTTGTCTGATTTAGGGATTGACTGTAAACTGACCAGAGCCTTCATGACTCTTCCTCATGGGACTCTGCAGGCTGATGAAAGTTAGATTATTAATGCTGCGAGACTTATTCCCTTATGACTACAAAGGGCACAAAAATAGGTTGAAACGGGAGACAGTCATCTATTTTAGAATATTGGAAAACCTGTTAATCTAAGAGGCAGAAGTGAAACGTATGCATATGTGTTTTATTTTCATGTATTTAATACCTGATTAAACATGCACACATTTTCAGTCTCATCTTTCCTGTGTCACTGTGAACACATAAGCATGCAAAAATATGGAAAACTGACTTAACGTTACATTATCTGCAATACTTAGGTTGATGAAATTCTAATACCAAAATATGCAACAAAACAGTCACTGCCACAAAAGCATCAAGTGTACAGTGTTACATATACTACTTCAAGCTATGGAAAAACAGTTCTCATGGGTCGAAAATTATGGGAATTTTTCTCTCTCTATGCTGTAATTTAAAGAGTTCATATATAAAGGACGTAGGCAGCGTGTACCTGTCCATTGCCCTGAAAAGGAAAATTCCAATTTGTCACGGGCATAAAACTTTATTATTTGTCATTGCATCTGCTCTGCTAATATTGACGTTGGCTGCTTTCCCTGAACTGCATGAAGATGTAAACAGTTGGCAGTCCTGGTGACAATATGTAAATTACTCAGAGTGAACCTAATCTTGTATAATAAATGCCAATTTGACTCTAAATTTGTTAACAATATTTTAATGTGGTAATTGAGGTCAGGGGAGGCTCCAGTTAAATGCTAAGCTATCTATAACTGTCAATGTTAAACAGTACTTAGGTATCCTTACTGAAAATCAGATACCTAGGTTAACATACATCATTGGGTTTTTGCAGCCAGAAATCAAATAAACTGTATTAGTCTTGGCAGCATGTAAGTATATTGGTTTATAAATGTGCAGCTGCAACTATCCATAGCTTTTTGGACTTGTTTTGTATTACAACAGACCAGTAATTGCACTTTTTCCTGTTCTGTATATAATTTTGATTAGAAATCAAGTAATAAATACATGCCTAAAGGCTTCTGGAAATTAACTGGCATGTTTTTGTTCTGTCAGCTGATTGAAGAGGTTCAATTTTAACCAATTTTATTCACATTTTCACTTATTATTGCTTTTTTAAAAAGCTTTCAAACATTGTGATAGACATGCAAGTGATGAACTTCTGTAGCAGCTATACTGGACTGAAAGGATTTTGTCTATTAAAATGTTCTGATTTTCCCTGAAGGTGTTGGCTTTCATCAAAATATGTATGTAGTTGTGGGTCAATGTCTGTCCATTCTCCTTTTATAGTTTTGATGTAAGTGCAGCAGGTCTGGGGGGAAGTTTTGTGCAATAATCTCCCTCGTTCCGCCTACATTTAGCATGGACTGTAAACATGAAGGGGCCCACCTTTCCCTTACACCCAGGAGCAAGTATCTAAGAGGTAATATGAATAGGGGTTTTTAGGCTCAAGGATATCTAAAATTTTCTTTTTTTAAAATGTGGAAAGTGTTGGGGGGTTTGTTTCAGTTGGGTGCATTTTTTATGAATGGTCCAGCTGAGTGTTATTTTAGCCAAAGGAGACTTGTTCCAACTTCCTTATCCTGTTCTCAGTGGAGGGCTGCATGTATTAATGACATAATAATCATTATTTCCAATAAGTTTAGAGGAATGCCTGTTTAATCTAGGATTTCAAACCTTAATAAAGAATTCCTATGCAGTTTTGATTCCAGGAAGGAAGGGCAAAATCTTATTTTATCTGACCCTCTAAATATAAACTGTTATCTTCCACTCTAAATGGAAGGACTCATACTTTGTAGAAGGCCTTATTGTATATAATAATACCCTGAAATCTATCCCAGTTAATCTGGTTGGTTTGAGTTTTGTTTAGCACCTTGTAAACTTTGCAGATCTTATAGGTCTGCACTGACTGAATCACCAAATAAGTAATAGCTTCAATAAAATCTCCTCTGGTGGAAACACTTCATGATCAAATTTACAGAACAAGTAAAAAAGTTCTGTATATAATCCTTTCCCTCCTTGTTAATGCTTGTACAGGATAGCACTACTATAAAGTATGTTCATCCAGTGAGTAAAAGTACTGCATGATAAATCAGTTAACAAAAGCTCATGTTAAATTTAAGCTGATTGGATCATTTCTGTTTTCACTGATTGCAGGCATTGGGGATGTTTGTCTGGGGGAAGAAGGGAAGGATCGGGCAAGGACTTTAGGATTTACCCTCCAGGCTTCAAAATGGATTTAATAAAAACAAGTAATAACCTGCAATACACCATAAACCCTGCAAGGTATAAGGATAGAGAGGGTTGGCTGAAAATGACTGTACTTTTCAATAGCAGTGTAGTGTAGGCAATTCATAGTTAACATAGTGAACCTATGAAGTCTGATTCAAATCCCATTGAAGTCAGTGCTTGTTACACAGACAGGTTACAATCAAGTGGGTGGTTTGTGCATTCACTGGTCAGCATAAGTTTTCTAGAATTGTCAGTCATTCTGTGTTACTGTGGTTGTAATTTCGTTGACTACCAAAAATACTAAAATTGTAGCATCACAGTTGTTCACTGTTAGTCCTTACCTGCCTGTTTGCAAATTACATTCCTTCAAGTATTAATACAGAACCTGAACAAATGACTGTGATGCAATCTGGAGAAGTGGTACTATCAAAATCCTCATAACCAGGACTTGATTATCACACTTTCACGTGTTGTTTAGGAATAATGTCCTTGTCTTTACTGGGAGCCAGGGCTGACATACAAAGACGTTATTAGTAGCTAGGCTAGAGCAGCTGGAGCAGTGCAATGGCACTGAATGCAGAAGCAGCAGTTCAGGCACAGAGCAGCTTTTGTCTAGTGGTATTTCCTGCTCATCCTCAGGGGAATCCAAGTAAACCCTGGACATTCAAACCCAGAAAATTGCTCTGGCCTTGGCTAGACTAATAGAAGTCAAAACTTCAATCAGGCACTTATTAGTTACTTTGCACACGTGATATAAGGTGCCTTTGTTGGTGGCAAACAAGTGCAATCGCAGTTTGGAATTGACAATGAATTTTTTGCTATCTTTGACTGCTCAATATAAGGTTAGGATTGGGTCATGTACCAAGGCTTTTTCCAAATTAATGCTATCAGGGGAATTACGCTTAAATGGAATTCTCTCTACCTAAAAAATTTCTTCTATTTTTTGCCTCTACATTTTGTCTTTTTCAGTTGGTATGAGTATATAAAATAATACAGACAAGTCAACAAATGAAACAATACATAAAATATTGTGTTTTGAAAGAGAGGCAATGGTGTTTGCGTCAGATCTTGTGCTGCTTCTGCAACCTAAAAGTCCTAAGAAGCTTCTGCTTTTTGTCAGTCTTTGAATAAGATTTTTCATCTTGCCTCTTTAAAGGAGATCCAAGTTTAGCTTAAATAGAGGATGTTTCCCTGAATTTAAAAAAGATAGATTTGCAGTTTTGTTGAGTCTTAAGTTAACATTGTGAAATACTTACCATGAGCAATTCTTACTGCTATGACGAGAAATTGTTCACATACAACTCTGCTAAATACGACTGCGAGGGTGTAGCCACAGAAAGACTGTTTCTTTATAGATGCAATCTTCAAAAATGCAATGAAAGTTGCACCTTGTGCACTTGCTCTTCAGGATGATGACTGATCACATGAAATGACACAGCTCTTCCTACCCCAAACATTATTCCAGGAGTAGATCGTTCCTAGTACTGGGAAGAAAAATATAATATAAGCGATACAAGTAGTTAATGAAGTTCCATGACAATATCAGACTTTAGATACCCAGATTAGAACAATAGACGAGTTTGAGTGTCGACTTTCCAACTTCATAGTTTGTGAACTGCTGGATGCATAGCTTGTATTTGACTGATGACCCCAAATCTCACTGGAAGTAACTGAGGATTGATATCCCATTAGCCTTGCCCAAGACTGGAAGAAAACCTTTTGAAACCACCTTATCAAATGCTTCATGCTGACCACAGAAGTCATGGTCAATGCTATCAAAAGGAACCTGTTGGAGTTGTTTAGGTCCTCTAAGCTTGTTTATCTCAGGTGGAAGATATAACTGATATTCGTGTTTCCTGCCTACAGCTCTCCCATCTGAGATGAGACTGCCAGGAATCTGACTGCCAGGAATTCAAACAAAAATGGGGTTTTCTCAGAATTAGGTGTTTTTTCATGTATTTCATATATTAACATGGCACTGTCAGCCACAGAGAGGGAGCTGAGGTAACAGAAGCAAATTACATTCTCTGAAAGTTTAAAAGGAAAGGAAATTGAAGAACAAAAAGAAGTCTGGGTGATAAGGTTCATATTATTTTTTTTACAGATTTGGCATAAAGCTAGTTTTCAAAAGCAACAACAGATAATGAAAGTTATAAATACTTTGCCAACAGAAGCTCACATGTCCTAAATGGCAATGTACAGGTTTTCTATAAGTGGCAATGTTTCTTCTTTATTATGGTAACAACATTTTTCATGCATTTAATCAATGTATTTATAATGACTTAAATTTGATTGTATTTGTGTGCTTATTTTGATTTTTTTTTTTTAATATACTCTCATATTAACTATGTAAGTATAGGCTGGTAGTCAATGATCTTTAGTTTGAAAAGACTGCTTTCACCACTGACAAGAATTTAATTAAACTTTTATATTCTTCATTGCTAGGACATAATTGTTTGTTTTCGTGTCACCTAAATGAATTCTGCATAATTCTGGAATAACTAAAAATTTTCTTTCGAAGTATCTGACAAATGCAATCAAGAGGTTCAAATACACGTATGTACTGCTGGTTTTTCGATAGCAGTTAATAGATTGCTAAAAATTTCTGTAAAGATGACATTATGTAAATAGTACTCTACATTAGAATATCATACAACTTGATTATTTTATTAAATCTTACTTGATCTTATTTGAAATAAAAAAATATATTTTTACTAATGACACTTATGTCAGCATCTTCTCTCAGACTGTGTGCAATAATTTGAAAGTGCCTTTAGAATGAGCACTTCTGTACACAAGTAAATGTGAACATTTGCAACCTAAGGAGTGAAGAAATGCTAGAAGATTCAGGGAAAGAGTTGGAATCAGTGATAAGTAATTTCTCTCTAGATATATTTTGACAGTGAAAACATAAAAACAACCTGTTCCTCAGCTCACCTTTAAATTCTGAACTTCCTCCATGCATCGTACCACAGAAGAGGTAGCATAGATAGTACTGTGGTCCGTGTGCTGTTATCTCCTTGCAATTATTGCAGGCTTTCTCATCCTGTTGGTCTCTGATTCTCAGAGTACAAGGATTGCTGGGGAGCTTCATTGAAGTCCTTAATGCTTACCACTTCATGGTTTAGAAAATAGACATGATCTGCTGGGGTGACACACTGAGTCTTCACTGCAGCTTCAGTCTTTTTCTTCCACGTCTTCTAAGAGGTTCTCATATGCTTCTTGATTTTCATCTAGGAATTCTTCAGGAAAGAGAAAGGTGACTTCTCAGACTCCACCATGTCTCTACATGGTTCCCTGCAGTCCAGCTTCTAGGTCTCTTTCACAGCCAATTCTTAATCTTTCTGCTGCTGTCTCTCTTATCTGGACCAACCATAGAAGGATCTTTGGCACTTCTTGTCACTTGTCAAAATGGGTTTCACAGAGGTTGTCCTCATCCTGGATGATGCTTGATCTTCAGGGGTTAACTTCTTTTTTTGAGTTTCAAAGTCCATCAGACTAGGATGCTGACTGATTTCTGTTCCTTGCAAGAGCCAGTTTCCTGAAGTGATTCAGAGAGCATGGCTAGAACAAAACCTACTGTGAAAGAATGCTCAGAGTTGAATAAAAAAGCTGGCGTTTAGCAACACAGAGGGTGTTATACAGTGAGAAACAATTGTGCTTAATACTAGTTTTGTGATATGGGAGTAGGAAAGAAACCCAAGAAGAGAACACAGTTCCTGATTTTAAGGTTTTGATAGCTTTCCTGAGACTTCATTCCTTTCAAGGCTTTGTGATTTTTTTGCATTTCTGCTGGCTTTTCTTCAAGCAGTAGATTAAGTTTATAATCCTTTGTAGGTTTTGACAAAAATAGCTATGCAAAGGAGCTGTACTCCATATTTACAAATTTATGTATTTACTTTAGGGCACCTCTGCAATGGTGTAGGTGAGATAGGTATGCATTTTCAGATTAGACTAAGAATTGTTTCTATTATTAGCTATTAATTGTGCTGATAGTATGGCAAGACCTATAAAACGCTGACATCAGACTCTTTTTGCACGGAACCCCCATGGTCTTGGTAAAATTTCCAATGCCATTATTTTTCATAGTAGTTTTCTGTATTTCCTTCTCTAATTTCTCACTTGTATGTATCCCAAGAAATAGATGTTTTGGGGAGTAAAAGCCTTAGTTATAACAATTTGTACAGATTTATTGACTTTCAAAACCTAAATTGGCTTTAGCGTTGATTTAAAATTTCAATAATGGGTGTTATATTGCAATTATTAGAGCTGGCAAAGAATAAAAAGAACCCTCTTTTGCACTAGTAATAAACTTTTGCAAATTTGCAATTAACAGCTGCATCTTGAGAGTCACATTTTAAATTACTTGAATGTTTGCCAATTTGTTTCCATGCGTGTTAAAAGGGGAAAAAACTACCACAGAACAATGCAGATCCAAATGCTTGCCTCGAAATCTAGTGCTATACAATGTGAGTTAGAGACATTATGTCCAAGTTTGTAATAGATGCTGTTTTAATAAAAGTCAAATTTCATCCGATATTGAATTTTTATGACTACTAGGAAATTTCTGAAAGTTTCTTTCAGAATTGCTGCTGACAGACCTTTTAACTACAGAGACACATTAAATTCACTATAATCAGAACGCAATTATTAGGTTTATATTATAAAACAACTATATTACTGCCTACAAATACCATGAAAGAAAGAAGAAAATAAAAATCGCCTATCTTAAATAGCAGGAAAACAGTGATTAATCATCCTGTTCATGTAAACAGGGTTATTTTTCTTTTTATAACATGACATCAAGCCAAAAGTATGTGATTGATTTTATAAATCAGTCACTACCCTGTTCATACCATCATTTTTTTTCTTTTAATGCACTCTGCATTAATATCCTGCCTCTGGCTTGTTTCATTTAATTTCTTCCTTGCCAGTGGAAAGTAAGCAGCTATGTATGTTTGAAGGCAGTAAGCACTTCTATGAAAAAAAGAAAAAAATCGTCTAAAAAAGCCCACAAGAGAAGGTAGAATTGGGGGACCTTCCAGTGGGAATTCAATGATAAGCATGATAAGCTTGTTTTGGGTTTGGAACTAAAGAGTTAGATTTTCTGCTAGGCTTTCAGAAATTGCTCCTGCAATAATAGCTTTACTGCTGTTAAACCTCTCACATAATACGCAACACCTTTCTGACTCTTTATAAGGATTTCCAATATCTAGCAATGGTAGATAACACTCAAGACTGCATCCTGACCTTCAGCTCTATGACTAACTAGGCCGTTTTTTCACTGTCCTTGCGTCCTTGTGAAGCACTATGCTTTTTCTCAACCTCTGTTTTTATTCTAATTGCTAAGCAGGCAATAATTCAGGTAGTTTCTCACTTGGTCATAGAAACAGGGAATTTCAGCAAGGCATAAAACTGGAAATCCAGCCAAAGAGGATTTGAGCTACAGTTTGAATTCTGTTTTATTTGTCCTAAAGTATTTATTGACCCCATGTGCTGGATCTCTTCATGATCCGTTTGATAAATTCATAATAACTACCATAAATACTTAAAGTACAGATTTGTTAGTTGTCACTGGTCCCTTTTTACTCAACATAGTTTTTCTCATTCCCTTAGTAAAGTGTTGTTTCTGCTTATGTCACTGTTTCCCTTGTCTTGTAAGAATCAAGATAACTGGCAGCTTTAGCATACATTTCAATAGGCATTTGATCAAGAATATACTGATGAGAGTCTCAAATAATTTTCTAGTGTAGTCTGTAAAGCTCTTTCAATAGATTCTCCTGTCATTTCCTGAGACCACCTACTTTGACCTGTCTTGTATTGTTGATATGGATTGCACCACTGTGTTTAAGTTTCTTCTAAAGTTTCTCTGGTAAGTCCTCTTTTTCTCACAGCTATTGGTTTACATTTGATAACTTCTAACTCTTTCTATCTGCGTCCAGTCTCCACATCCTACACACACTCAACATATTGTCCTAACTCTAGAGGAGACAAACTCTTAGCTAAGATTTACTGAATTTCTTTTTTGTGATGAAGTCTTTCCATTTAATATCCAATATCTTTCATAAGTGCATATATCTTAAAAGATGTCTTGTTTCCTGCTTAATGTTTTAGTAGTTCTCCACTTGTATCCAGCTACACGTTAACATTTGTGGGGTCAATAATATAGATTAGTCTTGGCACTTGGCCCTTTCAGATGTCCTCACACTGGTCTGTCCAGTCATGATGCCTTGGCTTGATTTGTTGTTGAGACTGCAAGAAACATCTGGAATTATACTGAAGTGAACCTAAATAAATGCAGTATAAAGTCAGCTTGCAATTCTTTTACTGTAGATTTCCATAAACGCCAAGGTAAGTGTATTGCGTCAAGAACCTCTCATTCTGTTTTAGTAACAGCATGCTGTAGTGTTTATTTATATATGTTTGTATTTTTAGAATTTTCTGTTCTTTGTGTGAGGAAAACAGTCTTGTTATCTGCTAACAAATCTTCTTAATTTCACATTTCTTACAATTGGCTAAAAGATGGTGCCTCTTACAGTATTTATTTTTTGTGTCCTTTTAATTCTTCTTTCTTCAGTTTCTGAACATTCTAAAAGCCTACTGATGTCTGGTCCACATCATGGTTATATTAAAGGTGTTCTTCCTCTATATCTCATGCTACTTTATGCTTCTGTTATACCTCTAAATCTCATGAAAATTACTAGTTTTAGACCAGTACCTTTTTCACATTGTTTCTTCTCCTACACCTGAGCTTCACACCTTGTAGTGCTTCCAGAGCATTAGTTTTGCTCTTAAGACTCAAAACAGATTTGCGAATAACTTCAGTACTAAATTGCCTGTGCATGTACTCTTCTCTTTTCTTTTTCTTTTTCATATGGCACAACATGCATATACCTTTCCTTACATTGTTGATCCATAGGATGTTCTTCCCAGGAAAATATGAGCCTATTTCACCATAGGCCAGGAACTTCATTACCAGGGTAGCTGGACAACATCTGGTGTGTGTTTGTACCTCCAGTGAGACTAAGATGACTGCAGTGTCTCAGGTGAGCCAGTAATGCTGATGCTACCTGGAAAGGCCCTTAGACCTTTCTCATTCGTACAGTATGAGAAATGCCTATCACTTTTATTGCAGTGCAGTGTACATCCTCACATCCAGGAAAATTAGCCTGTTCTTCCTCTTTGGTTATGTGTTATTCTATTTCATGGGCTCATTTAAGGTCCACTGGCAAATGGTTTTTACATATCAAAAGGCGGGAGGTGGCATGATTGTATTAGAGTAGCAGGCAATTTTTAAAGGTATTATGTTTGGAATGGAAAAAAGGCCAACAGCTTACTACTAACCACATGATCAGACTAGTTAAATGGACAGCTCTGGACCACGTATTTAAAGCTGTGGCAGTAGATGTGGGGCTGTTTGTTCAGTGCTATCCCATCACAGAATTACACAGCTCACTGTGGTTGCAGTCTGATAATTATTATTGATTCGCTCTCAGGCTGTCAATCTGGGGACAGCGCTAAAGCAGTCCATGATGGACAGAAAGAGGATTGGACAGCCACCATCCAACGAGGAAACTTCATCTTGAAAATGAACTTAGATGAGATGGTGCTAGTGGATAAGGGTAATTGATGATTGTTTCAGAGTGGAAGAAGGGGAAAAGGAGAGATAAAAAATTTCTCTTTGGCATTCATCCTTAGTGTCCTGTAACACTCCAGGGACTGTCTGCAAACTCTATAAAGTTTCTATTTTCAATGGTTAGCCAAATATACTGCACTTATAATAAGTAGTGATTAGCTTAGGGTCACCAAGATCCATAAGAAAGACAGAACAGTACCTCAGGGAAATAACTTTTCCCAACCCAAATGTATTATCTTTATCTACTATTGAGTTCCTAAATGCAAGAAAATCTTGGCCCTTTGGGGTTGGTTAAAATGTTTAATGCTTGACATGTAGATACTAGTACTGTGGGTCGCTATACTAAAGACTTGCACATGCAGTAATGAGGCAATTATACATTGTATTTTGAAGCATCCATACTTGTTATATATTTCCTTATAAATCTGCTCTAGTTAATTAGAGCAACTCGCAAGAAAGTGAACAGACATAACAATAGTGCTGGACTGTGAGGAGTCTCATTTTAGGATGTGATTGGCCATTATATTTTTAAAACACCATACAAAATGCTCGGAGAAATCAGTGCAGATGAAATAGATGAAGATGTGTGGTAAGGTTTTATCTTTTTAGCTGAATTCTCCTAAGCCTTCATTTCAGCACTGATAATGCTGATTGCAATTTCATTTGCTCTTTTACTAACTTAAATTGAGCTATTCTCTTTCAGTTGGGGTTTTTCCTAGTTGGTCGTCTTACCATGTATAGAACATCTGGAACCTTGAATCTCCTGTAAGCTCCAGAAACCACAGTATGTGAATTCAGAAGTGGCAGCTGGAAGTGAGCATGATTGATGTGGCTGCTGGCTGACAAGGGGGTACCTCTGAGCCCCTCCTGAAAAATAAACCTCTGGGCAGAGAGGGAGCAAATGAAGGTCCTTTCCTTTTCAGAAATGTGGTCTTTGCTCTGCTATAAGTGCTGTAGAGGGAAAATGAGATAAATAGTGTCTTTTGCCAGCTCTGATGTCTTCAGAATGCAGGGAGTGCTCAAGCCTTCTCCTTGGCAAGACAGCAAGGATGTTGCTTGCAGCCCCAGGATTTGCTGGCTTGCTCATAGGGGTGACTTCTTACTGACTTATGTACAAGTCAGTACAAGTATATGTACAAGTATTTTCTTCATGTTACCTTTTAACGTAGCAATCGCTGTATTAATATAAGTATTTTCCCTGGTATTTCTTTGCTGTTTGACTGCTGTGATATTAAGCATCAGTCATAATTAAAAGGGACCATAATTTAGGGAAAATTCACTTGGATTTTCATATAAGCCCTCAGAGGAGCGTATCTTAAGTGCCTAAGCTGTGAGGCCAGTTGTTCAAGACTTTTATAGAGGAAAAGATGGACTCCTGCAGTGGACAAGTGTGAGGAAGTGTCTAATTTATGTGACCTGGCTCAATTCCTTGAAGAGCTTTTCAGTCCTCTCACTATGTGATCAGAGACCGTCAGTAAGAGCAGAGATCTTAAGGCAGTTCAGGTGAAAAGTAAAAGCGCACTTCCTTTTTGACGTCTGTCATTGTTTCCAACTAGTAATATCATCTTCCACAAAACAGTATGGAAGAGTGAAATGTAACTCAAGAGTGTGCATTCCCCTTCCTGCCCCATCCAGTAGATGCAAGGAAGAGTACATCCACTCTTACTGGTGATAGAAGGGGAAAAAAAGGATTACCTCCAGGGCCACAGGGCTACCCTAAGGAGTGTCAGCAGAATGGAAGGTGTAAGCCTGGTAAGAAGGATTTATAATCTTCTTTGGAGGTAGTCAGGAAGGTTTATACTCTGGGTTATAGCTAGAAAATGGTTAATCCTGCTTTCCTTTTATATTTTTTTCTTTAGATGAACTTGCAGATAAAGCAAAATTGTATTAAAGTTTTCATTCCTGTACCTCAGCAATAGTAGAACCAGAATATTTCAAACCTGATAAACATTTGCTGTCAGTCAGGGACTAATTATAGCAGCCATCAGCCAAGAAGGCTAAGTTTACCCTCAAATTCTGTGATAGAGCAGATAGAGTTTAGAAATGAAATTGCCTGGGTTTACATGGGAAAAATGAGGACTGTGATGGAAAAGACATCATTCTTTCATTTTGATTCTTCAACATTTCCAGTGTTTACCTAGATTGCTGAAGAATTAGCTAGGGCAGATGATAAGGCAATATCTTCTGTGTGGTCACTTTTTTTTAGATATTTCAAAGGCTTCTAAATCCAGCTGTTTTCTTAACTTGGGTCCATGATCCTACTGTCCATAGTGCAGATTAATGTTTCGATTAGTCTTACCCTTCTGACTAACATCATCCATGGGCAATAATACTGTCCTCTGAGGAGCACTGTGTGCAGAGGCACTCTCCTGTGTTATCGCTCAGGATACTCTCCCTACAAAGGATGAGGATGACGCCAAGAAAGATTTTCCTGGGTGCATCCAGGGAGAGTCACGTAATGCTTGATGTGGCATGGCACTTTGGCTGCTGTCAGATCTGCCATGGCTTCACCACAGTCCCCAAAGCAACAGAGTTTCAGCCTCCAGCAGCAGAGAAGGGTCTGAGCAGAGTGTGAGAGGAACCTTCTTGTTGCAGCAGATGCAGTAGTGATCCCACCGTGATTCCTGTGCACAAACTGAATTTGTCTTTTCTAAAAAGGTTTATGAAATGTCATATTGTAGTGGAAAAAATTAAGCCAACTTCCCAAAGATCCACAACCCTTAAAGCTGTGGTAATCAACATGTTTTAGATGAGATGTGGAGGTAATGGTGCTGTTTGTATTTGTATCTTCTATTTCATCGGCCCTGGTTGGTGTGGTTTTTATTTCCCTGCTTTCTAATTAAAGGCAGAGCTAGTTGTGGTGTTAGGAAGAAGAATGTCAGACTGGACACAAGATACACCAGGGGTGTGCAAGAGACCATGCACTCCACGATCCGAGAGGATGTCCAGTTTTGATGCTCTGCTTACAAGTTGTTTTTTTTAGTATGGGTCAAGTGGTATTTTGAACTCTACCAGGCTGCCCAGTTGCATTTGTATATACAGCTGCTTGTGTTTAATGACTGTGAGTCCTTGCATCTTAGAAATCCCCTTTTTACTCAGATTTGCTGACTTTCACGGTCATGGCGAGGTCTGTCTAATCGTCTGTCCTTTCCCAGAAATTGTGAATTGAATAAGGCTGTGTTAAGTTGAAGAATTGTTCTTCTGAAAAGATTGTGGTTTTTCACTGCTGATATTAATTTGTATCTTTATTATTTATATTAACTAGCTTTCTTGGCTATCCCTTCTTGTGGCAACAATAACTGCTCGTCCTGGGCCTGGGCCAAGCTGCGTAAATGCCAGAAGAAAGCAGTCAGCTGTCCACAGGCTATTTGTGCATTGCTCAGAAACGGCTTGAATATCACTTTGCGTACTGCAGCCTTGGAATCCTTGGCTTCAGTAGCTTCTCTTATGACTGGGTGGCCTTATGACACAGGTTGTTGGTTTGCAGCCCCTTGTCCCAGGCAGGCAGCAAACGAGGGAATGGAGCTACCCTTAGAGCATGTCAGCTGGGAGATTGTGGCTCAGTTCCTCCCATCTTTTATCTGCTGGGCAACAGAAAGAATCTGTGCCTCTATAGATGCTTGCTTCTAGGAAATAACATCCCATCCTGTGAGCTTGTCAGCCTGGCTCTGCCTAAGCCTCTCAAATCCCTCCAAGGTGCAAGTATAGGAGGGTACAGCAACACATTTTATTCTCCTGCAAAGGTTTATAGTGCAGGTTGTGCTTTGACTTTAGGGGCTGTTTTCTCAAGTTACAAACTGTGACTTGACGACTTCAGCAGGAGCTAATCCCATGTCCTGGCAAATTCCTGCAAAGGCAACATAGAATAGTAGTGGTGGAGGCACGGCAGCAGCAATTATGGCTCTACTCTGAGTGCCATGCCATAGTAGAGGAATAATTGACTATACTGGGCAAATGATGGGAGGTCACCGTACTCTGACTAGGAAGTATGTGCCCCTCTCACTCATAACCACTGGAAATGGAACATGGTGGGTACTCACTGAAACAAGTAACATGAGGAAGAGACTGTTCCATTAGTTCCTTTGAAGAACACCAGCAACTAGTGGGTGTCAGCCCCAGCATTTTCTTCTAGCCCAAAGAGTCCCTGCTGCTTTTAGGCACAGGGTTATAAACTGGTGTGTGGGGTGCATTTCCCGGAAGCCAGAGGCCTGCAATTGCTGGGAAGAAAGCTGCAGCTAAAAATTCTGAATTTCTTTAGGTCCCTAAGTAGGTATAATTGATCACAGAACACTGCATGCTGGCCTGAGATGTGCAGAGATGAGAAAGGAAAAGGTGCTATTCCTCAGCTGCCGTATTCTGCTTCTTTCTCCATCACACAGTTTGTGTTGTATCTGCTGCCCTGGGTTTTTCAGGCACCTCCCATGCCTCTGACCATTGTGTGACAGCTTTTGCCAGATGATAACCATCACTAGAGGCTGGCCTTTACCTCCGTGTGCATATGTGTGTTGTTAATACTGTAGTGTTTTAGATGAGTCCTTTGGGATTGTGACACCACAGTCTTACAGTACCAATATAGAATTCTTTGCACTCATTAGGAAGCAGGAATTTTTCAGGAGTTAGGAAGATTTTTGCCCAAAGTTCAGTAGCCTAAAAGTGATATTCTGCACTGAGTAGTTTAGCAAGATTCAACAGTTTTCTAAGCAATAGTGTTGCTGCTCTCCTAGTAACAGGGTAATGATCCAAAACCAGACTCCTGTGACACTGCAGGCATAGAAACCAGTGTGATACTTGTTCTTTACATGTTGCAATTCTGAGTAGTCAGATCTTCCACAGATGCACCATTTCCTGATTCCTGACCTGAGTCGGGGTGGGGAGTGGGTACTAGTCTCATGAAAGAAGAGCACAATAATACTATAAATGGCTGGGACACACTTGTACATCATTTGAATGAGACTGTGTCAGTCAGCAGGTAAGCAGTTTTGTAATAGAAAAGAAGCTGGTTTGCAGGAGCTACCCTGCAGTCCCACCACTTGGAGCAGGTGTTACGATAAGATAATGGTCTCTTGTAGTAACCCTTGTGAATCACAATCCTTGAGGAAAAAGTAGGGACAAGCCCTTCAAATTGGGTTTCAAAAGCATATAAAGAGTTGACCTTACAGAGGTAGTTCAAGAAATAACCTAATCTTTCTGTCCCATATCCCCCCATGTACAAAAGCTTGACTGAAATTGAAAGGGAGGGGGGAAGCTTGTAAAGGCAATGTTGATACCAAATAAAGAGACTGGTGTCCCCACAAAATCATTTTACAGCCTCTCTCTGCAATCTGCAGAGGATTACAGTTTTGCAGCATGTTTATATCTGGCTGAGACCAAGGAGGGTTTGCTGCAAAGTGGTTATCAATATAGAATCAAGGCATAAACAACAGCATCTAAAGTAGAAAACCTAACGATTCGAATGAGCTGAGTGGAAGAAATGATGCATCTTAAAGACAGTGTTGCTTGAAGAAAATATATTTTCTGCTGTGTATTTTTTTCCCATTATTAATCTGTAGTGAACTCGTGTATGCTCACAGACTTGCCTTCTGCAAAACTAACATAATTTTAACAATTAAAGATTGAAGTGTGGACTTCTGAGATGATCCCTTATGACCTACACTTTATTAGATTTATGTTACCTTTTGATATGTTCTATTTGCTGGAAGCCCCAGCATCCTATCATTATGATTCAAACAGGCTTTGCTCTCTGCTCACAAATAATTGATGCTCCCTTTGCACAAAGCGTAGTTTTCAGCTGATAAGCAGCAGGGTAATTGGCACCTTCACAGGATATTAGGCAGGAAAAAAAAAGCATCACACTTAGCAGACAGGAAGCAGACAGGAGAAGGTAACCAAATAATTGTGGTGGTGTAAGCGGGGCTAAATGCTACTTGACAAGTTCTATATGTTTGTACTTCCTGCAGTAAATATTAAGATTTCTATTTATCAACAGAAGGGTGGGTACTTGGGGGGGGTCTTTGCAATATGAACATTTGTAGGAGAGGTGCATTGTTAGCAGTATCTGTATTGAATATGGTTTATTTATTTAAAGCCGCCGTGCAGTTTTAAATACATCTACATGAAGCTTCTCTGTGGTCCTATGTTAGCTAGTGGGTGTGACATAATTAACAGCACTGTCATACCAGAGAGGTTACTATGAATAATGTTAAATTGCAATGGATTCCTGTGCAGCTGCATGTTGCACATTGTGCCCACAGGCCTGCAGCCTTAAAAAAAAAAAAAAAAAAAAGTGTATTTGAGGCAAGCCAAGAAATGCTTTCAAGTCTAAAATCTTACTCTGTCCGATGCAGACAAAAAGCTTCTTGGCTGCAGGCACTGGCAGTGTCACTGCATCTCTCGAAATATTTTTAGTTTCTTTGACTTTGCAATGCTATTCTGGTATGACTTTTGTGGTGTCCAGCAGCTAATAGCTATACATTTATTTTGAAATTATCCTTTCAGGTTCAGCCATGTACCTGTTAAGACTAAAACTGTCGAACAAATGAGTCATATCAAATGTGCAATCTCATCAAATTTAGCTTCTTAAGCTTTGGCTGGTATTTTTAACGTGTGGCATTTCTCACCGGTAATTGCTTTTTCTTTATTTTCTTCATATAGATTATGGACTCCATAGTAAATGTATTGGTGCATCTTTAATCTTGGGAGTCACTCAGATACTACACGAAGTACGCTAGAAATATGTATAAATAGAAAGGTTAAAAATAAGTGTAACTATGTAATGCCATGTACTATTTCTACCAAAACCATTTCTGTTTACTAAAATCCACTTGTGTGTTAGCTGCTACTTTCAGCTTCCTTAAGTGCTGTGTAAGTGTGTGAGAGGAGGAGAATATTATATTAACAAAAAGATTTGGTGATGAACTAGGTTCTACTCTTCAGATGTTGGCCAATTCTTAACATTTAATAGTTATTAAAATATCTCTTTGCATCTGTATGAAGTACCAATATATATGTATGAGGTTTAATTATTATTGTAGGTTTACAAAGGCTGTGGTGGTGTATTTTATTAGAGAAGAATAAAGAGTGTCGGTGGAAATAAGACCTATCACATTATACAACAGCTCATTCTCAAGACAAGCACTTGTGTCTGTCCTGATGATGGTGTTGCTGTATTTGTTTTCCAATTACATCTTGAGTGAACTCGATAGAGCACAAGGCATGATGGGAGAAATCACCTTTCACTGCAATTACTGTTTATAGTCTGCCCAGAAATAGGTGAAGAAACATTCTTACTTACCATCCTTAGTTGATTTCTGAGTACATTCCTTAGTATTTGTGCCAAAATACGAACCTGCTGCAGAAAGAAGCACCTACCTGAGTTCTCTCGGCTTCAGTCCTATTTCTCACTTGCACTCACAACAATTACACCAGAGAAGAGGATTGATTTCTCCAACAAATTATGCTTAAACATGCTAAGCTTGTTAACAGCAACGTAGCTCAATATGTAGAACACTGTGCTTATGTGTTACAACACTTTCCACTGATACTAATTATGAAATGAGTTCTTGCTGTCTTCACAACACACAGATGATGACAGTTTAGGTCTGAGTAACACACATAGGGAGGCAGTATGTGATTACTCTTCATAGAGCATGTAGTTTGGGTAATTATGGCTATGCGTGTCTCAGTGTAGTATTTGTCAGACAGAATTAGTGTTTCAAGAGCTCATAAATTTGTTATAATATCAAATTTTGCTGAATGTATTTCTGTGCATCTCCAGGAATAACAATCTGTTTTGAACCAGAAAACAAGCATTCCTTTTCTTTTTTTTTTTTTTTTCCTGGGCAGAAATGTAAATACCAGTTTTGTTGGAGAATATTCTCAGTTTCTTCTTTAATATTATGACAGTTAATGTTTTTCTCTGAGTTATAGAGTGTCTAGTATAATTATAGAACCTTCTATTCAATCTTGTAAGTCTTATTTAACCACTTTATTGTTATCAGCATTGTTGACCTGTTATGGCACATTATATATGGACCATTTGTATATGTGTTTATCTTTTTTATGTGTGCAGAAGGACCTTTAGTTCACAGCAGTTTCCAGAATTCCCTAGGTACTACACTGTATTGGTATCAACCTCGTGGTACATGACAGCTGCTGAAAAAAAATATTTCTGCGGTTCTGATTTCACAGACTTTACCAGTATCAGCCCATGTTGCTGTAGATCTAGAGTGAGATGAGTTTCCCTCAGTCCCTGCAGCTTCTACTTATCTGGTTCTTTTTAGCAATGTGAGCCACTGCCAGAGTAGCACCAGGCTGAAAGTATGCGATGTGTTGTCTTTGTCTTTTTGAATTGGCCGTTCAGAAGGAGAAACAAAACCATGGGAGTTACATCTAGATTTTTGCCTCTAGATTTTTGTCTCTAATTTGCAGCATGTTGATGCCTGTGGCAAACTGAGAAATATCTTTTAAAATATATACACTGATGTGTTAAACTGGTAGGAGGACTGAAAATACAGCCCTGTGGTGTTGGTCATTGCCACAGATGTAACTCCACTTTAAGAGCCTGTGCTAATAAAGGAAATACCACTTTTCTTCACACAGGACGTTAACCCTCCATTGCTCAGACAAATAAAGCCATAAATTAAGGTGTAACTTTAGTTTTAAGAGGAAACCTACCCTAGCCTAAGGAAGAAAAATCCACTTGAGATGCAATCACAGCATCTGCCTTGGATGACTGAAGTTTAAGTTACAGCCCCTAGTAAAGTCCAGCCTTGTAGCACTCCCCATTGCTGTGGGCACAGCAGAGGCCTCTTGCCTTGAGGTACCAAGGGCTACAAGACCCACAGCTCTAAAGGGTCCCTGTGCTTTGTCATCATCTTCCTGCTGCGGCTGCTGTTTTAGGCAATCTGTTGCTGGCAGGAATCTGAGTCAAGATATATATTGTGGCTATGCTCCACAAGCAGCCTCCTAATCCGGTAAAAGTGACAGAGTACTTAACAGTTTTACAGACACACATTCATACGTCGTGCTTTTTTTTCCCCTACATCCTGAGTGAGAATTAGAATGATGCTTTCAATGCCAGGAGGACAATTTGGCATCCTGGACATGACGTGCCTTACTGGAACAAGGGAAGGCAGAGCCTGTCTGCCTGTCTTGTTTAGATCAAGAGAACACTGAAGAGGATACTTACCATTCTTCCAAAGTCATCATTAGGCTGAATTAGTATTTGTTAAGTGGTTTGAGATTTCTAGGTGAGTAGTTCATTATTTACCTACTATTACCATTTATATGGTAGTGAAGAGGGGACTGATCATGAGATTGAAGCAGAAGCTGTAGAATCAGGAGATGTGGCTCCATGTCACACCTCTGCCAAAGATATTTTTTTGTTTGGGGTTTTGTTTTTTTTTTTGGTTTTGTGTTGGTTTTTTTTTTTGTTTTTTTTTTTTTTTTTTTTTTTTTTTTTGTGACAAGTCATCCACTCTTGGTTCTCCAGCTATAAAATGGGAATAATAATGGTGTCTTGTTCCCAGCTTTTGCTTGTCTTATTATTGACTACTACATTTTCTTTGGGGGTTAGACTTTCCCTTGCTTAAAGGCTTAACACAAAGAGATCCTAATCTCAGCTACTTTAATACAAATAGCAGCTACAAAAAATAGCCCTATTACTACCTGGGCATCAGCATGACTTGTGACATGAATATCATGCTGTCAAGCTCCTTACCTCTCAGAATTTGCCTTACCCATCTTTGCTCCTAATCCTAATGCATTCAGTCCTGCTGGTGTAGAAAAACATCTTCATGGTTAATACTACCCCCTCATGAAAGGAACATTATTCTGGTTTTTTTGCCTATCTTGGTTTGTCAGCACGAGCTGCTGGCATTAGGTTCTGCATACAGCATTGCCTAGTTGTTATACTCAAGGAAACCTTTAGTTAGTCTTGGCATTTATTTCTCTGACATGTCCATTTTTAGAGGTTTGCTTCTCTTGAAAAGTGCAACCACCTCTTCTCACTTATAAGCATCTGCTGCAGCAACTTCCATTAATGTGGCACAATACTACCAGCTTCTGCTTCTTCTCCCCTTTCCTTGGTCATCTTCAATAGGTTTACACAGACCTTTCCTCTAGCAGCATAAAAATAGCAAAAATATCATCGTTGAGCTTATCTGTTTTTTCAGGGCAGAGTTTCTGAATCTCTCAGTTGAGAAAACTACAAGACCTTTCCAGTGCCACCACTATCTCCAGGTGATGGGGCAGCACAAGTGGAGCTAGACCTTTGAATAGTTTCCATGGTTGTAAATCTGCTCTCATTTCTGGACTAGTGACCTGCAGGAATTCAGAAAGGTCTGTTTGGTCTACAGCATTCTCTGTAGGCAATGCGTATCCTGCCCTAATACAGGGACAGAGCCTGTAGTAATCACTTCTAGTAACACGATAGTTCTCTGCTATAACCCCCATTAGCGAGAGAATGAAACACACATATATTCAGGATTGGATTTGGCTAGCAGGGCTAATGCACTAAATGACAGTGGAGTCCACCTACCAGAACATGTATTATAGAGTCTTAAAAGATCTGAAATAATAAAAATGAAAGCTACCATTAAAGAAAATTTAGGGCCAGGTTAAATGCTTTTATGATAGGTAGAAGTATCATAAATTAAAGTATTTCATAGTGTTTATTACAGTTTCAGCCAAAGGAAATAATAAATGCAATGACTGGCTGATTAAAAAATATCCTATTATTGGTTAAATTATTAGTGGGCAGTGACCCTAATTAACAGGGCAATAAACCTGAAGATTTGCTTGTGATGCAGCTGTTGAGGCACCATATGCTCCAAATAGAGTTTGCCCTGAAGATGAGAAGGAGTCCAAGGTTCCTGGAAGAAACAGACCAAACAAAAAGTTGGTTGATGAGACTCCCTGGGTTACTGGAGCTGACACTATATTGTAGGTTGCAGACCATAATTGTCCTGTAAATTTATGGCTTGAGTAATAAGAAAAGGCTACAACATAGTTCTCATATAACCTGCCGAGCAAATGTAGAGGTCAGATAACAAAGTTCATATCCAAGCATAGGTTCACTTGCTGTCATGGAAATAAAACTGACTTCTATTTTCTTCATTCCATCTTGTAATTAAGTAGATGAGTAAACATGAAGTCTTAATTGTTGCCTTGATAAAATACCTAATACAAGGGGTTTTTGAAGGGGAGGGGGAAAAACACGGTGATTCTGTGGATCTAACCTACTTTGCACCCATTCTCT
Source organism: Thinocorus orbignyianus (assembly GCA_013400375.1). Classification (NCBI taxonomy): domain Eukaryota; kingdom Metazoa; phylum Chordata; class Aves; order Ciconiiformes; family Thinocoridae; genus Thinocorus; species Thinocorus orbignyianus. Next base: position 491,469 of record VXBW01006759.1, read on the forward strand.
TTTTGGGATGTCTCCCTTGCTGTCTCCGTTTTCTTTGCCATTTATTTGCCTAGGTCTTTCTTTTTAGTTCATGATGTGGAACTGACCATTGCGTGGTTTCTGCAGTGTTTAGAACAACTGAACCCTATTCTAGTTGATGTTGCCTTCAGGTTTTTTTCAGTAACTCATCCTGAAAAAACCCAGAGGAATTTCCCTGGAGTTTTCCTGCTTCTCTGATAAGCTACACATACATTCTGGGAATTTTAGAATAGCCCTGAAGCAGTCTCTGAATTTGTTGATGCATTTTATCTTTCAAAATAATGGCAAATCTTAAAATTAATTTGTGCAGGTTTGTAGATGGGATGATATAGAAAGGGATAATTAATTTAATCATGCTTACATGTCCAACTATCTGATTTGCATGTTTAATCTGCTCATCAGATGTCTAAGGGCTATAAAGTGCTCCTGTGCTTACTCCGGGTACAAAACTGATGGATAAAATTAAGGTCATTTTCTAACATCAGGCCTAATTACATACAGGGTGGCCTTCAGGCAGCAAAATTAATCTTGTACGTTCAGTGGGGCAAAATGAAGAGCACCAAAACAGAGGGTCATCTCATTGCTTAAATGATTTGTTTCACCACAAAATAACGTACCAATAGGAAATTCCCCGGTTCTCTTGACCTTCTCAGCTGCTCAGGAAAAAAAACAGCTATTGTTCAAGCCTACTGTATCGATAGCTATATGTTTGTGGGGTTTTCATCCATCTTGTTGTTTGGAAATCTTCCTGTTTGAAAATAATTGGGAAAAATAAGAATTTTTTAATTTGAGCTTTTCCTGTAGTTAGGTATGGAGTGATCCCCTATGTCTCTGGGGCCTGAATCAAATTCCGCTGATGCTTTTGAGAGTTTCCTAACTGCCTGTGAGTGGTTTTGGAACAATCTAATAATGGTCTAAAATGAAAGCACAAAATTCCTTAGCTAGATGTTAGCATGGAGATAGAAATTTACAATATTACTATTGTTCATGAATTTCCTGATAAATGTAGAGGTTTTAAAGCAACCTCTTTGGAAGGTGTGTGGCACCTTATCTGTAAAGGTGGTGTTTTTTCCTGCAAGTATAACCTATCCAAAAAAAAAAAACCACCAAAAACCACCAAAACAAATACATACTGATATATTTATGGTACCCCTTCCTTGGCAAAAATCCCTGTTTCCCATAAGGCCATCTGACATTTCTTGTCCTGTGAAATTTTTACTGTTACTATGATTATTTAAAGGAATTGCCATAAAATATACATGAATTATGGTCAGCAGTCACCCTTAGTGTTTGGGGTTGTGATCAAATATGAAGTCTGTGTGCAATACATTTCACTGGTTTCAGGACCTTGCATGAGAGAAGGCGTGTACCTGCTGCATCTTCCATTAACAATACTGGCATGACTGAGATCTATATTTCCCACCCCTGATAGCTAAGGCTCTGCTTCCTGCTAAAATTTAGAAGTAAGAGAGCATCATCTTCTCCATCATCTGTGTACATATGTGTATATAAGTATAATAATGTTTGCAAAGCTTTCATGCACTTCCTTCCTCTGCTACCTCCTTCCCCAGTGATTCAGTCACTTCATATTGTAATACTTTGTTGACTATTGATTTTTGGTTAAGGTTGGAGCCCAGTACAACTGTATGAGCATTCGTTGGCTTTAATTTGATGTTATGCTGCTGCCTTCCATTCCATATTGACAGGCATCCTCTTATTTTCAGATTGGTGTCCATTCACTGATGAACGCGCACTAGGGGGATCATGACCTTTTCTCTTATCTGGACAGCTCTTGGCTTCATGGACATTTTTTGCTGCAGGGTGTTATTAACAACAGGGTGATAGAACAAAGAAATGAAGCAATGGGAAGCACATCAATGTATGAAATTTGCTTTATTAGGATTCCCCTGAGGCCAGCGCAGTCCCTAATTACAGAGGTGTTACATCCCTTCTTGGAATAACAAACTATATTTTTAGCAGTAATGAGAGCATGATTTTGAAATCACTGTGTGGACATCCTCCCACTGTACAGATGCTTGTTAATTCACATTTTCCCAGATACTGATTTTGAGAGAAACATACAACAAAAGAAAAGTTAAACGTCTGTGAAATTACTTACTAGCAATTAAACAAAGCATCACACATTTCAATATATGTATTTTAAATTATGAGCACTCCTGCCATTCTTTTTAACTATGTAGGAACGCAGTGCAATTTATAAAATAACCCAGTTTGTTAATGTGTTTATGCAGAGATAAGGCCACAATGTATTCGTGATGTGTGTCTGAATCTCTTGTAGCATTTGGACACACTGTTTAGATAAATACTGGGAAGTTCTTTCGGTTATAGAAATCTTGTCTGAGCATGCCTGAGATGACGTATTGAATTTCCAAGAATAGGGCTTGGTTGATAATTCCCAGATTCTTTGTTCCATCTTGATGTGAATTGTTTCCAGAATATCCTATTTTAATCTCTTTTTGGTCTTCCTGCTGCCAAACTTCTGAGGCAGACCAAAGGTGAATTGGAAAGCAACCATATATGTTCATACACATACATGTGCTTATTATAACCCATACAGCTCTGAAAAATAGTGTGAGCTCAGCACAGCTTATCTTAGCCTGAGCAAGCTGGACATGCTCCCAAGGCAGAGGAGTCTGACAGGCCCCACTGCAAAACATGCATCTTGCTGCAAACCATGTAACCCAAAGAAAGGGCACTTAGGTAACCACCACAGCTTCTGACCTCTCACGTCAGATGTTCCTGGTGGACTGGCCTTTCTCAAAACTCTTAGTTTACAGATCTAAAAACAAATGCAGGCAACCAAAAACAAGCAAACAAACAAACAAAAAAAAACGGAAAACACAGGTGCCAACATTAGCAATTCAATTATATAAGTACTCCCTGAAGCTTTTTAATTGCACTCTTCTTGGTCATTCCTGCTTTTTCCCTTCCTTCTTCACGTTAGGCAGCTCTGTGTGTAACAGAGGCATGTCACTGAAAGTAGTGGCAGTGGTTTTTAACTGAATGGGCTGTGACCAGCTTTGCCATCTTTGGCGGAGTATGGAGCTGCTTCCCGTGGACGTATCCCATTGCCCTCTGTTGGGCTGATCCAGCACTACTCTCTCCTGTAGCAACCGACTGGCTGTTGATGAAAGCGATTCTCCTTCAGAGCAGGGCGTTGTGAGACAGATTTCAGCACTAGATGAGCACAATAGGTGGTAAAATGGCAGCTCGGATTTAATCTGATTTCAGAGATATTTCTTTATTTAAAACTGAAAAATTGGCAAAACTTCTAGCAAGGACTTCTGGCAAGTTCTTCCTTACATCAGGATTTACTGAAATATTCTATTTCCCTGACACTGTCTGACGTTTGCTATTAATTAAAAAAGCTAAAAAAAAAACCACCAAAAAAAAAAAACAAACAAACAAAAAAACCCAAAACCAAAAAACTCGAATCGATGAAAATTTTTGTAGGTGTTCCTAAATGCATTGGAAATTGAAGCTTATACCACGTCTTCTTCAGCCTGTAAATGCTTTTTTCTCCATAATAAATAGATCGTAAAGGATGGAAGTGCACCCACATGTTTCAAAACTTTGATGGCAATGCTGTTCACTGCTTTGTAAAAACAACCAAGCTTTCATCCAGTCGAAGAAGGGGAGAGAGTAGTATTTTGAGCCTAGTAAGTAGGATTCTCAGCTGCGTTAGGGACCTGGAATTCCTCTACCTGGATTAATGTATACTTATTTTTATACAAGAGAAAAAAGTTTTGAAAGGTGAGATCCTAGTGACCATGCTTTAAAAGGCCCTGCATGAGCAGAGTGAGCCATTCTCTTGGGAAGGGAGAAGGACAAGTCCTTGTCCTTGCCCTGGAGCAGCCCCAGGGACTGGTCCCTGGGCTCCAGGCCTGTGGTGCTGCCTTCACCCAGCTCCCCAGGGAGATGCCTCTGTGTCGCCACCACACCTTCCTCACTGCTTAAAACATGCTTCTTTTTTTCCAAAGTACTTTTTGTTTAAAATGCCAGGAAGTGAAAGAAAAGTTTTACTCAGCCTGAGATTTTTGAAAATAGGAGAAAAAGATGCAATGTAAAAAGAATCTTCTTGCTGTTTTTAGTAGGTGATTCAACTTGCTCAGGGTGTGAGAGCAGGATTCACATATGCAAACATCTCTGTGCTCATTCTCTTTTTAAGGACTCTGGTATTATTTTTTTTTTTTTTATGTGCTGTGTACTTCACTGTTCAGGATTACATTACAGGCATTTCTCTCTCTCTGACAATAATTCAGTGAGCCAAATACAAATCAAAGGAAACCTTTAAGTGGCTCATTCCCTTTTAAAAGGAAAATAATATGAATAAAAATATTTAGCTTTAGCCGTCTTTTTGTCCCAGAAGCTCCTTTTAGTCTCTTTTGCCTCTCCCTGGATAGTTGTTTATTCAATATTAAGCTCCCCTTTCCCAGAAGACTGAAGCATCCACATTCACACTTCAGCAGCAGTGTTGTGATTCAGTAATGAGGATGAAATGCTTTCGGGATCCTATGTTCATTGAAAGGCTGATGCTAACCAATCTACTTGGTAAGAAGATGACTTTGTTCAGCCAAGAAATATCTCTTTACTGGGCTCCTAAAGCCCACCCTAACTGCTAGAGAGAATGCTAATTGAAAGATGAGGGTGTAATTGCACCAGACAAGTAATTTTTATTGAGTAATTTTTCAGTGTTAGGTGGGCAGAAAGAGCAGTGTCTCCTATTAGCGTTAAGGAAAGATTCACAGATGAATCCCAGAACCCGATAATGAAAGTTTTCCTCTTTATTGTAACAGTTAAAGCACAAGAAATGTCTCTGCAGTTAAATTACAATTAAATGCTTTTCTTTTTTAGATGGCTGACAGATTTACAGAGCATTTTTCCCTCAAAAAGGTATCTTTGTGCTCTGTGTACCTGTGAACACAGCATTCCTTGGCATCCTTCAAAGCAGGGAGAGAAAACCACACATACTTGTGTGCTGAAAAAGAGCCTTAGGTGGCTGAACTTTCAGATAAAAGAAGTAGTTCTGCACTAAAAGGTAAGGAGGCAGAGGATGTACAGCATCTTCTGTTGTAGTATGCCTGTATTGTGTCATGAAAGGAAAATGGAGAAAGCAAGGGAAAGATATCAGTGCTTCGCAGTCAGGCAGTTTTCACTGTTTTGGGAGGATAGTCTGACTTAAAAGCAAAATCTGAAGGCCCACATATTCAAAACCATTTGGTAGCAAGATAATATTGAAGCCAAGGGTATGCTCGAATCTATAATCTATTTTACTGTAATGCTATACAATTTATTAAGGCAAGGATGTCTAAGATAGCCAGCTTAAAATTTTATCTTAAAATGCCGTAGAATATTTACATTGTCTCCTAATAACCACACAAACATGGGAAGTTTCCACTTTCCAGTGCAATAGTTAATTCAAACGTCAAAGGCATCTTTAACTTTGAGGGCTCAGGTCTGTGTTTGATGAAACAAAAGCACTTGTAAACACAGGAGAGAATTTCTGTGTCCTTTACAGGCAGTGAGCACTCAGTGAAGGCAAAGCTGGAAAGAATATGTTGTCCTTTTCCAGGCACTGGCAATGCCTGCAGTGGTTGATCGAGTGTGTGAGGAGATATGATTGCTTTCCCAAGGAGTTTGTCATTTAAATAGGGAGAGGGGAGCAGGCAGGATGCTTCTTGGAATCTGTCCGAAATAACATCATGGGTAAGCAGAGACTCTGGACTGCGGAAATGCTGTGACACAGCCATATCTCCACCTGGGTGGGTCCCACTGGCAGAGTAAGTCAAGTGAAATCATCCCCCTAGGCAGCACTCACTGGTGGAAGAAAGGTATATGAAATTTTCATCAAGTGTGGTATTGCTGTGTGCTACTGAAGAGGGAACACAAACATGTTTATTCTATAGGCATTATACAAGTTGTTTCAGCAGGGAGGATGAAATTGCCAGAATAAGGATTTGGCCAGGTTACTAGAGATAATATTCCCCTTCTGTCAAGAACAGCCACGGGAACTACAATGAGTACAGCTGGCAAAGGGGCTAAAAATAGCACCAAGCCCACTAACGTTATATTGAAATATTGGCTCAGCACTGATAAACTCCCTCTGATTCTTACCACCAAGTATTGAGCGTTGCAACTCCGGTGTCTTCCTTGGCCTCACAGCAATATAGAATGTGCTGTGTTAAAATGAAAAACTTTGTTTTGGGTAACTAAAAAAAAAATAAATCTGCTTTCTATGCAAAAAAAAACATGTACAAAAATAAAAAGATGTGGATAGGGGAAAATTCCCCTTCAGCTTTCTGACAGGCTGATGCTGGGCGTTTTTCCTGTGACCACTGAACATCTGCAGCACCTGGCGTGGTCCAAGCTGAGAGATCTCAGCACTATGCAAGGTTGGACTTGTCTTGAAGGGCCAGGGATGAAGGGGAAATAGACTTCTGTAGCAACTGTTTTGTCATCTCCTAAACTGCCTTAAAGCTTTTTTTTTCTGCTCAAAATGGACAAGAGGGATATCTTCTGTACTTACCTGAGCGTGATTATGGAAAGCTACTTTGCTTTGACATAGAGCAAAGTGCAGTAAGAGGAGATGGTGTGTGTTATTTTTAAACCAGAGCCAATTGAATTGATGGTCCAGCCAGTTCAGGTGTACTGTGAATAAAAAAAAAAAAAAAAATTAACATGGTCCAGTATTCAGTATTGACAAAACAATGAATCTCTTGGTGCCAGATACATACAAATAGTATCTGGTTTACCGGGCAAGATCTCCCTTACTTTTTTTATCCTGTATTGGTGCATTACAATGAAATGCATGGGATGCTTGGAACTTGTGGAAGATTTGCTGTAACCAAATTAAAACGAGATCTTCAGGAACACTATTATTCCTAGAGCTCCTGAAGCTGCCCTGTGCTAGAAGTGTTGCAAAGGACAGTTTATGATGAACAGAGGCAATCCCAAAAGCATCTGTTCGCTATAGAGCAAAGATGTTCACTGCATTAGGAGAGGGAGAGGGTGGTATTTTACTCTGCATGTTGTTTTCAGCTAGGACCACATAAAGTTTTTGTAACAGAGTCTGAATACAGTTTGCATTGATTTTGGCTTCCAATAGAAAGTGGCAAGCTGTCACAAGGACTGAGAAATGGTGGATGTGAGTCTGGGGTTAGTGGCACGTGACTGGAGGATGAGAGCATTTGTGATGCAGGGTGAAGGGAAAAAATTAAAGCTAACTCAGTAATGTCCAGGCCAAAAATTTCCTGCTGAAGTCTAAGATAAAGGCATTTCTGTAAATTGGCAGTGATCTTATACCATCATGTGGGTGTCCAAAAATGTTTGTGGTGATGCAGGTTTCTAGAAGTGCCTGAAACAGGGCCCAGTTATCTTTGGCTTGTGAGTTGAACCCTTCAGTTTGCAAGCCACCTCCTACAGGATTCTAAATCCTTCCAGATTCTGTTGGCATCAGAGAAATTCAAGGACAGTCAACACTATCAGGATGTACTTTTTCAAAGCACTCAGCATTGAATTAAGTGGTTGCCAGGCTGGCTAATATTGGGTGTCTTGAAAAATCTACATACAGCTACAAGTTATAAATATCAACTATTTTGTAACAATTACTGAAAACACAGGACCTTTCCACATATTTGTGGGAGACTTGTGCTACGAGTGATGCAGAGACCCATGAGCTCTCAACCATGGAGAGAAGTCGGGAGCCTGTCTCATATATACTACAATCCCTTCTCTACACAGACGAACTTGGCAAAATTAGGCTGCTATGGTCGAAGCAGAACAGACAGCATCCTTTGAAATTGTTATTACAAACCCCATTTTAAAGCTTATTTTCAAAACCAGATGCTGTGTTTTAATGACAAGCTTTGAAACTTAGCCATGACAAACCTTGGAGGGTTTTGGGGATGAGAATTTATGTAAAAATACACTCCAGTAAAAGTCAACTATCTGCACAAAATATCCTGTCTGTTTTCCCAGCGTTATATTAATCATATCTGTCACCTACTCTACATCAGGTAAAATCTGATAGTCTTAATTTTGCTTTACTGTTAGTTGTGAAAGTTGTGTCGGCAAACAAGGGTTAGCATGGTTGGTCCTGGTGTGCGTAGCTATTTGTGTTTCTGTACACGGAGATACCTACAGCTCCTTGTCAGAACTGGGATCAGTAGAGGAAGCAATATGAAGGTGCATGAATAGGTGACGCTGTGATGAAAAGGGTTTTTTTGTGACCATGAGGTGCTCACAGCTTATTTCTCTCTAGAAACCACTGCAAAATTGCTGCTTTTGAACCAAGTGATTAAATACCAGGTTTGAGGTCTGACAGTGGTGTCATACCTGTAACATTTTGTTGAGCTTGACTGAAACTGTTGAGGTTCTTGACTGCGCTGTGTTTTACAAAGAAAATATGTAACAAAACATGCTACCTGGGGCTTCCGCTGCATTTGTCCTGCAACTGTAAAACCTTGCCAAAGAAGTCCACTGCAACAGCTGTAAAACAAAATTAAATACAAGCATACAAGGGTTAAAAGTAAAACACTCCCTAATATCTCAGGTAATTTACACGTTAAAGAGCACTGTGGAATGAATTACGATGTCATGTCAGAAGCCATGCTTCAACCCCAAATCTGCCAATCATTATAAAGCTGAGTTTGTTGGGCCTTAGATACAGGGACCAAGCCAACTGCCTCTGGCAACTTCCATACTTATTAGACAACACGGACCCCAGGGAGCTTTTCAGAGCATGGCCCTCACCACCTGGCTAAAGCCGAGAGTAATGAAAGGCAGCAGTACAACAAAGCACAAAGTGACTACAGCCCTGGCTGCTGAGCATGAATCCAGTGCCTACCAGGGCAAGTAGACTCGGTCCTAGGGGACAGACAGGCATGTTAGATTTGTTTTTCACGTCCTCTATGTTTAGCACTTTTGTCAGAAGATATTCCAAAATCTTTGTAAAGTCCCTGTTCCGTACAGTGGTGAGCCTGTGGTCTTCACTTGACTTTGCGATTCCTGCAAAGAAGCAGCAGTTTGCCTTTAGCTGGATGGATCTTCATGGGGGTTTGTTGTTGCTTTGTGATTTGACATGGGCAGATGTAGGGTCGGATTATCGATCTGCCGGCGCTTCCTCCTGCTGTGCTGGGTACCAAAGCCTAGAGGGAGCCATCGACGCGGGCTGCGCTCCGAGGAGGAGGAGGAGGAGAGCTTTCAGCAGGACCAAGCATAACGACAGAGATGAGATTTTTCTGTGTGTTTCCTTTGCTCTTTTAGGACAGTCGAGTGTTAATATTTTCAAGAAGAAATACCTGCTTGATACAGGTTTTGCAGATAATTCTGTACTCTGCTCAGGCAAAGAATTGGAAATAAATCAGAAAAGCAGTTTTAAAAGCTGAAAGAAATATCTAAAATTGTCAACCATGCCATAGACAACAGGGATACTTTGTTTCTGTGTCTTTAGTGTCTTTATTCATTGTAGTGTAGGGTATAACAATATTTACAGATATTTCTACCCTAGTTAAAGCAGCTGGTCACTATACTACCCTTTTCTCTTTTTTTTTCTTTTTTNAGTCATATTTCAGCAGTTCAGACAGGGAAACCAAGTAAATTTTATTTTCTATTCGAAGTGGGCTGGGGAAGAGGAGCATCCATAAGGCAGAAAGATACCACAGGGGCTGTCAGTCCTGCCTCCTTTAACAGTTCACCTTAGATTTTCCAGTCTCTTTTGAAATACTGTGGGAAGCACTTGCTCCATCTATGTATGCTTTTTACACATAGGTATTTATAAAATCAAAATCCAGTCAACTGTTTGTTTATCTGTTATCAGATTGTAGCTGCAAGGTATATTCAAAGTGCTGCTGGACTTAATATTAGAGAGAGTATGAAAATAACAATGATTACTTAAAACACTTACTTCCACATTTAGCCATATGTATATGTATTTTTAAGTGCACATCAACAAGGGGACAAGTAACCAGAGCTAGTTAACACTTCCTATCTGCCTTTTAAACCTTCCCATTGCTGTTTGTCAGCCTTTTAGAAGCAGAAAGAGAGTGAGCAGGGTAGTGTGTGTGTGTCTGCGTGTGTGTGAGAACAATTCTATAAAAGATTATCTTGCACACAAAGCGAATGGCCCTGCCCCCATTGTGAAGGCAGAGATTCCCCTGAGATTAGGCGAGAAGGAATTGCTTGTGGTCAGCAGAGGCGGGAGAACAATAGAGCCCAAAATGGGCAGCAGCAGCGGCAGTCACTGAGGTGGGTGGGAGACTGGCCAAATGGCCATTGCAGGCTACGTGGCATTGTCACTGACACCAGAAATGGCTAAAAGGTCTCAAATTAGCAATTGTTATGATTAGCAGGTGGTTTGAGAGATAGGAGGTCTAGGGAAGTGATTGGTGGTTTAGACATCACATGCTATTTAGTCCGAAACACTCTTCACTTGCTCATTAACAGAGAATTATGAAATTACTTAAAGGAAAACAATTCTAATGAAATATGGAGAGCTATAGGAATCAATTCTTTAAAGGGGATGTGACTTTTTCTAAAAGTATTATAATTCCTGCAGATTTTTGTGAAGGAATTCTGTCAGAAAATCTGGCAAGGAAACCAGAGTTACTTAACAATATTTCATCTGAGTAGGAGAGCTGAAAAAATTTCTCTGCAACATTCCTTTAATAAGTCCTGTATTTAGATTGTGAGTCTGCTCATAAGAGAGGTCCAAAGACACAAGATTCAAAAACAGATTTGTAAGAATCGAAGCTCAGAAGTGTTTCTGTCCAGAAGTTGATTCAGTTTAACCCACTGCACTGAAGGAAGATCACATAAACAAAATGTGAGTCCCCTTCCATTTCTTGACTTTGAAAATAAGTTCAAGGATGTCAGGGCCATATTATCACTGGCTCTTTTAAAAGCTAGGACTGGATTCTCCAATTTCATGGATGTGCAGATACCAATACTCTCCTGAGGACTGTGTCTGTTCCAGACCCAAAATCTGGAGCACAGCAAGTCCAAAGATGCTCTTGGAATAATATCCATTTACACATTAACAGTCTGCTCTTCTCTTTCTTGGGACTTTTACTACCTACTCCTATTCTCACAGCAGAGAGAGTAATGGCTTGTACCCAGCTCCAATGTCACACGCGCTCACTGAGTGATCTGCAAAATCTTGCTCTGGACATTCTAGGGGAGTTAATTCTGCCAAAAAATGTGCAATTAGGGGCCTGATCAAACTAAATTTCGGTCCAGTGTTTTATGTTTAATTGGAATTTTGCTGTTCCTGAGTGTAAGTACTGTATACTATGTAAACATGCATATGGTATTCAAGCTGACTGCATTAGCATTAGTACTGGGCTCTATCCCTGCACACACCCTGTTCCCTGGGCCTCCTGGATACAACCAGCTGGAGTGTGAGAACAGCACCGTGGTGTGCACACACAGAGAAAGTGGGAAAAAGGGTGATAGCCCAAGGAGATGTTGTCCTTTAAGTTGTGGAACAGTTGTGTAAAATAGAAACACAAATTCATGAGATGACAATTTCTCTGACCTTGCAACAAGGGGAAAAAAGCCCCAGCCCATAGTCTCTATTTGAATCTGCAGGCATATGGCATTTCAATAGCTCTTCAGCTGCCATCACAGGGGGCTGAATTCAGGGTAGCTGAGGCTTGATTAGAGACACAGCTTAGGACAGCTGGGGTCCTGAAGTTGGCACTCAGGCATCTAAAATTTGGCGGGATGAATCTGCAATGGAAAAGATTTTAAGGGAGAAGAGGTAGGGACAGTTCGGCAAAGGAAGATTTGGTTCCAGGCTCATTGAATAAGTGTAAATAAACATTTTGTCCAGGCTCATTAAATAGGCTGAATAAGAAGTCCAGCTGCCTATGTCACAGAAAGTAAATGGAATAGGTTAAAAACAGAGAAAATAAACATTGTGAAAGAAGATGAAGAAATGACAGTTTTTACAGTCTTTGTCTCGTAATTATAGTTTTACCAACATAAATGGTGCAAAAGAAGTTGTGTGTGGCTTATAAAATCATGATACAGATGATATAATACTGAATGCTTTAAAAAATATGTTAGAATTAAATATTACAAAATTTGCAGCAAGCCTACCATTGCAAGATGCCTTTTGGTGAAGCCACCATGACAAACCCTTTGTTTTATATTCAGGGAAGCCGGAGGTGTTATTTCTCACAAATGAGATCATTTCCAGCTCAGATTGATGTGTGCTTAATCATACATATTCTAAATAAAATCTTGTCAGAAACCTGCAATCTTCCTATCTTTCTGTCATATAATTTATACTTGTAGCTTGAATACAGAAAATTACACTGTAGGTGTATGTCTGAGTATTTTTTCCTTTATTGAGAAGTTGGTTGTGAAAGCATCTAGATTTGCACCTGTAAATGAAGGGTAAGAACAGAAAATTCAACACAAGTGAAGTGAAAAAAGCCTTTGTCCCTTTTGTACATCTGAAATAATATACTATAAAATAAAGCTGTAATCAAATAGTATTTACAAAATCTTTCATGTCAAATGATATTTATCCTTGCTGTTCATTTTTGAAATAACTGTTCCATCTTCTATTTTATCTTCACTTGGAGAAAAAAAAAGTCTGTAATGGTTGTAGTATATATATGTGCATTTTTTCCCCTATTTCTTTATGTTAAATGCTGGGAAGTACCATCACAAATTTCGGGTGCGTGCTTCTGTTTCCCTTCCAATCAAGGTGGCCAGAGGATATCTGCCTGCCTCCATTCCCTTTCTGTAACTGCCCAAGTGTTCTCAGGTGCAAAGCTGAGAACTTGGGCTTCTCCCTGTTCCTCCATTTTATTTTCTCCTAGTTTATTTTCTCATTTTCTCAATGTCCCTACTGAACACAGAAAAATATTCCATGATTTTTTCAAGCTGTTCTAATTTCAATGTAGTTTTTCTATTGTACCATACCAGAGACAACTGATAGTGAAGAAGGAGGTGGAAGTCCTTGGCGCTGTTGTATTTCTCTAAGTCAGATAAAGTGCAGCAAAATCTGCCAGCTTGATTTTAAAAAACCCGTACTGTGGTGGTCATTTCCAAAAGAAGCCATTGAATTCTCTCTCTCTCTCACACACACACCCCTCTGCCCCGCACCCGCATTCGTAAAAGTTCCCAAACCTTACAAAAACCAACCTGCGTACAATAGTTTTTCTTCTGTGGTGAAAAATTGTAAACCTCACCTGAGAGAAGACACCAAGGGCACCCAGGCTGCACAGTGGGAATGAGAAAGAATGACATGGAAATTGGTGCTTTAAACTCTTTTTGTCTGGGTATAATCAAGCACACTCCTTCTGTCCCTCAATTTCACCATGTTTCATTTTCAGGTTTGGTGGGGTAGAAATCTGCAGATTAAGCATCTGCCTTGTTGCAGAAAATATCAACCAAGCCCTAGAATACAAAACTTGGATCTGGTAATTCAGAAAATGCAAATTTTTACCAAGTATCTGGATGTTTGTATGATGCTCTTCTGTGGGAAAGCATAACAAGGATTTTGCTTAAAACCAGAATAAATGGATTTTAACTCTTAATTCAAAAAAGAAACAAAGTTTAAATCTCCTACTTAAAATTTATTTACAGGTACCAGAAATTTCAGCCCAGAAGGATGACCTTTTCAGAAAGCTGTGGAAAAAGTTAAAAGGGAAACTGCTTTGCACAGCTCCAGTGCTGCAGCTGCTGATATAGGCGTCCAGTAAAGTGTATAGAATGAAACAGCACTGATAATCCTCATAAAAAATTTAGAATGGATGCAGGGTTTGAAACTTTTGTATCCCAAGTGGATTTTATTTCTTTGGTCCACACTGGAATAACTGGCTGAGGGCTCATTAAATGGCTGAGAAGAATAAATATGGAAGTAAGAGAAATTGCAGTTTTTCATTAGTCTTTAGGCACTTGAAATTATTTATCTGTTGTTGTCCCTCTTCTCCACTACTTTGTGTCGTATTTAATTCTGTTTCTATCAAGAGAAGCATACAAAAATGGAGAATGATTAGAAAACTTGACTTAGTAAAGATAATTTGCTGCCATCTATGGCTTTTCAAGGGGAATTCAAATGAATATTGCAAAGAATCAAGAAAAATATTTTTCTTGTAAGAAACCTGGAAGACAATGAGATGTTTAAAAATAACCAATAGACTTTAGGTGAGTAATCAAGCTTTACATGCTTTTTTTCCCCCAGACCTCCAGAAATTTTACATACCATTTCTCATATTACTGTCTTTGGCAAATAACTAAAAATTGGATGGCTTTCTGCTTTTTGTGGCAGATCCCTCTTTGGTTTCAGCATGCTACTGTGATGATACAGAGAAGCTCTAAATTCTATTCAGTTACATCTGGAAGTTTCCCCTTTTGAAGGAGGTAGTAGTGAAACTGGCAAAAAACCAGCACCTTGTAGAGAGCCTCCCAATTCTTTAAGTTGGGGGTAATCTGGGCAGAAGCTTTTCTCTATTGACAAGTTAAAATATATTCAGAATTCAGAAACAAGTAAAGAACATTTTAAATATGAACAAAGCTTTATTGACTTCAACAGCTTCTGTCAAAACATAAGAGGACTAAATGTTTTTAATATGGGAGGAGGCAGGAAATGAGTGCAGGAATGTATCTGGAGTGCTCCACGGGAAATGGGAAGCTCTGGGGGTGCTCAGCTCAGGAGCAGGGTGGAGAAAGTGGGAAGAGAAAGTGCAAAGAGGACTTTATAATTTTAATGACAGGAACAGGATTCAGAAGACCACTAAGGTCCAAAGGAGCTGGGGAAATAAAGTTTTTCTTTAACGGAAGGCATATAGAAAGTGAAATGGAGGCATAATGTAGAACCAGAATGTTTAAACGTGAAGATTAATTCAAAAGGATTAAAATGTGTAACATTGGAGTTCAGTCAATACCTAAAGAACAGTGGATCTGATTAGGATCTCTGATGTTCTCCATTTACACATGCAGAACTGCTCTGATTTAATGCAGCAAATTTGTTTCAAATCTCTGCTGCCAAGTGGGACACTACTAATACCTGTGTAAAGGTTTTGTCAGAACTCCAGCGTTAGGGAGGCTGAACACCAGCTGGTCAGAGGCTTTTCAGATCCCATTTTCAGACATTTCACTCTTTGCAGTGAAGTAGGATTCATGTTGCTTCAAAAAATGTGAGATAATACACAAATAGCCAAAACAGGAAGGAAAAAAACAACCATGAGAGGAAGCAAACATTGAAATTTATTCAAAGCATTCAGTTCCTCTTGGTATTCATGCAGATACACGTGCTATATGTGCACGTACAGAAAAGACATATTTATCTACACATGTGGCTAGTGATGCTTTGGTTTAAAAAAAAAATTATGCACTTTCCCTCTCTTTTTTAACCTTATCTGTGCATTCTTGGGTCATGTAGCCTTTGTGCTGACTCTGGACAAAAATCCCCCTTTGATGGAGGATACATGCTGAAAGGTAGAATTCTGAATTATGTTCTCTAAATTATCCCATGCTCAGAGAGCAAGTATTGATTTTAAAAATGACTGAGCCAGACCTCGCATTGCAGTCCCCCCAAAGCACAACAAACAGCAGTCATGTGTTCAGCTACCAAGAGGCCACTGTGCTGGCATTGTTTCAAAAAATCAGAAAGTCATCAATCAACCAAATAGTAATCGGAATAAGTACATGGTATCTAAAGACACATTTTATCCAGTTACATGCTCCAATTCAGTTAGCTACGAAGAGAATTAGAACAATATTGGACCGATTAACAAGTCTACCTTGGGAACTGTGAGCTGTTATTTATTTTGCTGCCTTGTATAAAAGAATGAGCAGAATTTCATCTGCATAGTTAAGCATTCGGTAGCTTCCCACGATAACCCAGCATCTCTTCTTGCTAGAGTGTTTTTTACAGAGCCTGATTGATAACACAGAATTTTACTGTAATTGGTTTCTGTAGCTTTCAAATGGTTTGGACAAAATTGTGTTTCAGGAAGATTTTTGGTTTTTTCTTCAGGAGCTGGTAGTCATCAGTACAGCTATGGAACTTCACCAGCAATAAAAATATTAGGATCAGTGTATTCAAAACATCGTTGAGTTTTGTTTTAATGATACAATTTAAGGATCAATGCAAAAAGCACGGTTTAGAATTTCAGTCTTGCACAATTCAATTGAATCAATAATCTACGGTGTTGCTATGCAGTACGCGCTTCACAATAATACAAAATATACCATTTCTAAAGAAATACATGGGTGAAAAATACACTGTTCAAGTGAATACATCCAGCTCTGTATACTTACAGATGTCTTTTGGGAGATACAATACAGGAGCAGACAGACTATACGAAGTGCTTTATAAGTTAAGGTAATAGCTCATACAATTAAGATGGTTGAATTTTTCAGTACGGCTATGTAGCACTTCCCATAATGAAATCTCCAATTTTTAGGTTTAGAACTCCAAGTTTCTGATTGCTATTAAACATAGTGTGTGATTTTCAGTATAGAGAGTATTAATTTAAAGCTATTTTAATTTAATAAATCTAGAGTTTACTAATGAAACCAAGAGAAAATACATGTGTACTTAAGATGCTGTAGTAGAGTCTCCTAAGATCTAAACTGATTTTTGCATTTAAATTTCACATACGTTTTCAGTGTCTGGAGGAGAGGACATTTTTCTGTATTCTTACTAATGATAAATACAAATGAGTTTGTGTTTTCTTTCATTAGAGCACCCCACCCGTCTGTGTTGTGTAGTTATATATGAAGCCTGCAAGACACCGTTTACATTAATTTGTAGGGGTTTGCTGTATCTCAGATTTAGTATGAGCGTGTATCACACAGCCACTCCCTGCTCTTTGTTTCCTTAGCTTTCAAGAGACAGCAAGGTTGAAGGAGTGGAGCTTTAATTACCTTCTCACTGCAGAAAAGGGTAGTTTTTCTAGGTCTGAGCCTACACAAATGGAGCTGGAAGGATCCAAATTAATCTGTATGATACCTGGCCAATGTATTCAGCTACTTGAGGATCATCATATTAACCCGTCCCTCTCAGAAGCACCTACTCTGTCCTTTTTTATTGGGGAAAAAGAAACAGCTTCTAGGCAGCGGTGCGTTATTCAAGCCAGGTGAATAAGCTTGTTGTAGGCAATGGTGGTAGGAAACATTTGAATCTTTACTTTCCCATGCAATGATCACTGCAAAGCACTGAAAAATATGCAAAGGGAGCATTGCTGACTTGTTCAGGCTGTATGTTTGGGAAACAAAGTCCAGACAGGTGCCAGTTCTTCCTCACCATTTTCTGTGTAAAGCGTTTTTAGGAATCTGTCTTAAGGCAAAGTATAGGTGAACTATTGAGGTCTGCTCAGGAGCTTTTTGTTGTTAGCTCCTTCTGTGAATTATTTGGGTACAGTGGAAAACCCAGGCCTGTGTGACTCAAAAGATCAAGCCCAGGATCTGCTTTTTCAGTAACTGTAGTACACTTCAAAGGTCCAGTTCAACAAAAAATGCATCAATAGTGAAACTAACTGACGTTTACTTTTACAGTTTTGGTAGAGGCATAAAACATTTCATATCTTTGCTGATTTGCTAATAGGTCTCATTTCAGGGACTTTTCCTACTCTGATGTGTCTGTCTGACTCTGCACGTTTTTCTGTCTTCATTGAGATACTGGCAGAAGCCTCCACCCTGCTGAAAAAAAGAATTCTACTACACCTGTAGGACACTTGAAGTATGGAAATCGGTTATTTTTGGCAGTTAACTGTTATTAATAATGTCCGTACAACAATGAATGAAACAATATTTAATTATCCAGATGTTTTACCCTAGGTCTGCTGTTTGATCATATGAATAATGATTAATTGGTGAGACAGCTATTTTGGTGTGTGTTCTTTGGCAGTGGGAGCTCTCACAGGGCAGGACTTGTTGCTCATCTTACAGATATGAGAGCTAGAAATTCTTACGGGCAGTGTCAGTTGCAACACTGAGCTCATCTTACTTCTAGAAAAAAATCTTTATTTTGCAAAAGAAGAAACACAGAAATTTTAAACTCACCTTTGCTTTTCATGGTTGTAAATTTTTTGCACTTTTTTGTTTTCCCCCTTCTACAGAAGAATTAGCCATGAGGAAAATTAGTTGCTACATATAGTGATTAACCTGTATGAAAAATAGAGCTAGGAAAGCCTTACAAAATCCTGAATAATAACGCAGAAGCCCCTCACTCTGAGTTTCTAGGATTTGTCCCAAAAAATGCAAAGTGAGACACACTTTTCGAAGGACAACTGACTGATAGTCACAGTTTTTCTTCTCCTTTCCACTTCACAGCAGACATTTTTTCTCTTCCTACCATGTTAAGCTGACAGGTTTTTCTCTGAAGAAGTAGATTTGTAAGAGGTTTGAGTTTTTCACGCACGGATGTTTGTAATTTTGGAGTAAGAAGGGCATGAACAACAGAAGGAAAAAAAGGAGACAGTGTAATTCTTATCTGTTTTGAAGTCACATGTGCTACCTAAAAATAGCTCTTTGCAGAAACAAGCTACTTTTCAAATACCCTTAAATTACAAACAAAACTTACATGAAATCCAGTGTTAAACATAGATTCGGTGCTGAGTAAAACAGGTATTTTCCACTAAGGTAGAACTTCTAACTGTTGATGATGTAAATTTGGGCAAACTGACGAGTACAAAAGAGAGTCCCTGGCCAGTTACCGTGACCTGCAACTGCCTCATCTGCTCAGGCCCATTGGCAAGTATTGAATAACCATTAAATCCCCCAAAATTCTCTGTTAGCTTGGTATGGGTTTGCAAGGAGAGCAAAAGGAATTAGGATTGGACCACACTCCCACATTGAGCTGTTGTTCCAGGTGGATGGCTCTGAATGGATTCATGTGGCAGAGGAAAGGACAAAACATATCAGTCCTGGGTATGCATGGTTTCTGTAAGGTATTTTATTTTTATGATAAGATTGGGACCTGAAGGTTGAAGGAAGGAGGGAAGGGAATGCAGAGAAAGAAATCCGAGTTCGTTTCCCATTCTGCCAATATTTTACTGTAGCCTAAAGATAAGGTCATAAAATGACATGTTCTGTTTCTTCATCTGTAAAATGGGAAGCAGAGGAGTTGCCTGCGATATTGCAAAGGTACAAACACAAAGCCTTAACCCCCAAGCTGTTCTTCTTGTATGTTGAAAGAGCTTGTTCAAGTCCTAAAAAGTATGTGCTGCAAAATACATTTATCAGAAATAAGCCAATTTACTTTTACTTTTTCAGGGGAAAAATAAAATAAAATAAAATTAAAAAAACAAACAAACAAACACAAAAAACCAAACAAAAAATAAACCAAAACCCCAACATTAAATTATCTTAGATCTGTTAGCTACTTTAATTATTTGCTTACTTGTTCGTGAGAGTCTGTATGAAGTAGAAAATGTAAATGAAGCAGTAAGAAACATGTGGCTGTAGCCAGCTGTGGCACACCTCTGTTGGGAGTGAAAGTTTGGTTCATGTACACATTCCCAGTGGACTAGAATAACATTAAGTGAAATTCACATACTTCAAAAAGGTTCCTCATTTGCAATTTATGAGACAGAAGTGCATCAAAGGCATAAAAGCCAGCAAATGGTCAGAAGTTAAAAGTGAGGGGTAGCCAGGCTTCAGAGAACTTAGTTAACTAGATGCCATTCTATGAATAAAATAATTTACCTCAAGAAATCTATAGCTATACCATCTCCCTTCAGATGAATATCTCTATTCTAATGCAGCATCCTGCACTGAAAATTGTTCTCAATGTAGTTTACTCTCTTCTCTAGCAAGGTATGGGAGTCACAGGTTTTGTGGAGTGGCTGAATATAGACCAAGTACTGGCTTCCAGGTCAGCTGAGGAGCCACTCTAGGTGAGGCAGTGGCTGTCCTCAGTAATCCTAGATTGCTAGATTGACTCCTGGTTTTGCTTCCAGTTCCTTGACTTGGAAGCCAAAGCCAGTGGAGTGAAATGGTGCGCAATAGATATAATACACCCCTGATTTCCATTCTGACGTCTCCACTGAGATCTGACATAATTCAAAGCTTTTTCTGTTCTAGTTTTTGTGATAGTAGGTGCTATGTTTTTTGCTCTTGCTGTACAGAATGGGGTTTGTCTGTTATGGCCTTTGGCTCAACCTACTGTCTCTCCTTCTACTACTATTTAAAGCTATTATTGTGGTTGATGAGTTAAAGTTCGTATTGACTTCGTATTTCAGTTGGGGATTTTTTTGGCACAAATATTGACCAATATTTTGTAGTACAAGAAAGGAAAATGCTGTTGAAGGGGGTAACAACACTTAGAATGGTCTCTTGCACCGTTTTGTCTAGGGGTACAGAGGGCGGGTCATGTCTGGTTTGCTCTCTCTAGGAAGTGTCTAACGGCAGTTAGTTAGGTCACAGACTCTCTGAGACAGGACTATCATTTTGACCTTTGTTTTAATGAAGCTGTCACTGTGGGGTCCATGCCACCGAGATGGCACAGCAGTGGTCCTACATGGTATCACTATTCCTGGAAGTTTGCAACTGCAGACTATGCAGCCTGCCTGGTGCTCCATGAGCCTCTTGTGGAGAATATCCCATCAGCCACCCATGCTACTTGCTTTCTGATCTTATTTTTCTGCTTCTCAATATATCCACTAGATATTCTCAGAATAAGCCCAGAGGAAGAACATTTTTTCTCATTTTAAGGCCATATTTAATAAGGGAAAGACTAGCTTTGGCTCAGCTACTGTCTCTACAGATATATTGTGATCAGAATATGAAGGGAAAATTTGTCCTGTAAAAGGTCTTTATGTATTCAATATGCTGTTTGCTCAATAGTCCCTCAGTAATTATATCTAACACTGTTTCTGCCAGTCTTTTGTTGGCATTTTCTGCCCCCATTACTAGTGTTGAGATCAGTGCTAGTGGGTGGGGTTTGTTTCTTCTAAATAAAAGCCTTGTACAGAAGGGGTCATTCTCAGTCAGTGGTTGGGACTGCATGAGGACTCCTGAAGCTGACTGTCTGGACCCAGCTTCCCTGTTTTTTCCTGTTTAGATAAAGACTGCTACAATCCAATTCATTCAAATCAACATTAATTCCCCCTGTACGATAAGGTGCCCTAGATTTTTGATGGTTTTCATGTATGGGACTGCCTAGGGATGGACTCTTAGAATTCATAGCAGACACTTGAGAGGTTATGTCCTTTTCATGACTCGCTTCAAGGAATTTCACAGATGTCTTCAGTTTGTTCAGGCAAGATTTCTGCCTCTTACTCTCCAAGCAAAAAAGAATTGCCATTAGCCTTTTATACTAGGCTTAATTGCCATTTACCAGCAGGTAAACAGCCTCATAACACTGCGTTGCTCCAAGCTTATTACACTGTGCAGAGAAATCTAGACATTGAAGGACCTCCCATTTCTTCCAAAGCTTCCAATTCTTCCTTGTAGATTTGAGAGCTCCTCAGACATTTAGTTGGAATATCACAGTTTGCTCCTGTTAAAAAACTTACAATATCACCATCCAACAGTAATGGAAAAAAGCATTTAGAAGAATTGTCTTTCACAAAATAAAACAGATGTATTTTGAAAGTTGTATCAAACATAATTTTCCAGGTGATTTTTGAAAAATAAGACATTGCATATGCAAATTAAGTAAAGAAGGAGCATCTGTTTTGTTCTGGTTTGGTTAACTCCATTTCTCCATATTTTAAACAGAGCAGGTCACAAGCACAGTCCAGTGGGGGAAGTTCAGTATATTAAATGCACCAGCAGTTTTCTCTTGCAAATTGATTATTTAAATTGAGCTACTCACAAGTAATGGACAAAACCCGTGCTTACAAATATGAGTTTGTGTGGAGATTTGCATTCCAATTCATTGTTCTTTCTCTCTGTTCTACCAGAGACATCCAACTTAATTTCTTTGTGCTTATATCAGCACTTACCCCTTAAAATAAAAAATTATTGGTGTTTCATAAATTACTGTGAGGAAATTTTTTATTTTTTTTTATGTCTCTTCTCACTTTTCTGCATTTTTTGACTCTCAGGTCCCCAGGCTGTACTGACACATACATATGGCTGGATGCAAGAATTTTTTTGCTGATGAAACTAATGCAGAAATTTGATAAGGTTAAACAAAAAATATCTTTGACATTTTGGCTCAACTTGGATATCCGTAGTGTGGAACTGGAAAGTAGAGAATAGTGATGACTCCTCCTCCAGAAACTAGCCCCAAAGTGGGAGAGGCTTTTTTAAGAGGACATAAAGGAATCACTGGGACTGGGAATTCATCCAAAGATTCTTGGAAGAATACCCAGGCTCTAGTGTTTTTGCTGCTCTGATATTTGGATAATTCACGAGCCAAATTATGTTGTTCTCATATTTCTTGCAGTATCCACTGCTGTCAACAGCATCATCACAAATAGAAAGTAATTCTCTCATTCTAATTAACCACAGACACTCCTGATTGCTCTGGCTGGACAGAGCTCTGTACATTCAAACCTGCCTGTCGCTGTGTCACTGAAGAGTTTGAACATGAGTCTCTTTCACTACAAACAGTAGAACAATCCTATTTGATGTAAACAGAGTTCCTATATTCTTCAGGGTCAGCCCACAAAAGGCTCTTCTGTAGATCTAACTAAATTTCACTGGCAGATCTTGTCTCAGTTATGCTTCATTCCATTGAGAGTGCTTGGCAACTTGACCATACCTCATAAGCCTTTGCTTTCGGAGTTAGACTTGCCAGTGCAGCTTTAAACTAAATGGGGCTGTAAATCAAAATGTCCTCATCTACAATTCTTCCCTGAGCATCTGATTACAATCATGCTGCATGCTATTTGTACAGGGATGTTTAAAACTGCCTATAAAACAACAGCTAATTGCTGATCTGCTTAATTAAAGAGAGCCTTTTGTTGTCACATATACAAAGATAAATGAAATAATCAGCTTTGGACTAATGAGAGATAATTAGATTATGCAGTCCGATAAATAAAGACAAAAATCCTGCAGATTGCCACTGTACTCTGGGGCAGCTGAGATCACAACAGGGTTTAGAGGTGCACTTTCCTCTTCCTACTTTAGCTGTAGCGGTTTGGATTTTTTCCATCCCAGAGTTAACACAGTGATCAGAACTGCCAGGCATTAATGACTGGTGTTACATACCATAATTTATGATTTGTTGTTTAACAAGAGTGTGATTTGTATGGACACAGTTTAATTTACTCAGAATTTAAGCTCCCATGTAGAAAAAAAAAAAAAGAAAAAAAAAAGACTAGATTTCACTGTTGACCTTCCAACCAGAATGGATGCATGATGCTGACAGTTTTCTTCGGGGAGGAAGAAGAACGGCCATGTTTGTTCTTCTTGTTACTCTGTTTAGATTGATAAAAAAATGATCAGTCATGTCCAGAAGGTCTGAAGTGCATATGGTCAGTGGGTGCTAACACTGAAGTCTAGTAATAGTAGTTTACCTGGTTTTAGTGGAAATCTCTTATTTAGTGGACTCATTTTCAAGACTGGTGTCCAGAACTTTGGGGGAATGCCCAACCAGCTTTCTCGTTCTTCCTTCCATTTGTGATTTCTGAAGAAATAACTTCAGCTAACCAAAAGACGCTCTCTCTTCAGGCAAAAACCTGTTGCATGCAAACCATAAGATCAGACTGGAGCTTGTAGAAAATTAATTCATCTCACAGCTGTGTAGGGTGGACATCCTCAGCATCAACTGGTTTATTCTTCAGATCTCTTCCATTTTACAGTACTACTTGCTAATGTTGACAGATCCTAAGGTTTCTTGAACAAATTGGCAAAACAATAATTGAATTTGCCTTTAATCATCCCTTTCCATGCCACAATTTTATAGCAGCTCTGCTTTTCACACAACATACACATTTAACTCAGCAAAACATTTTTTAGAATGCAGGTATCAATAGATGACAACTTTTCCAAGTAAGCATGAGACATTTCTCCCGAACATGATGTTCTCCTCTGTTTACAGCTGGATTTTTTTTGTTTTCTTCATAGAAGTGAGGTTTGGTGTCAGGAGTCAACACATAGAAAAAGCACTGGTTGTCTCCTACGTGATAGGGGTATGAACTTCTTGGAGCCTTCACCCACATCATGTGATTGTCAGCAAGTAAAGATTAGTTGTTTATCTTTTCTATCTTACATACAAGGTCAGAACAAAATATCACTTTGACAACATGTCTTCTTACATTTATGGCTAAAGTCCAACCTAAAAGACGGTCTCAAACATGTAATCAGAGCCTTATGCTGCTAGTACGAAACATGAATGATATTCTAGTGCTTTTAATAATTTCCATATATAAAATATAACCATATTTTCTGGTTAGGTTAATCCAGTACATGAGTAAACAGCTGCCACTTTCTTTCAACTCAGTGCTCACTGTCCTGGTGCCGCGGCCTCTACTGAGCACTGTGTGCTAGGGACATTTGTGGGGCTTTGTGCACCCCGCCAAGGGGTCTGACTGTGGAACGCTTCCCTGAGTACAGAAAAGCATGCATCAGGGAGAGCTAGACATTGTCCCGTTTACAAGATGCTCTGAAGAATGTAATTTAGCTTATGGAGAGTTACCAACATTTTTAATACCTTTTCTGATCCTCAGTCATCTCTGTAAGGAAAGAAAGATCCAGAAGAGAGAATAAAACTTTTAAAATTAGACCTTTTGCTAAGAAGAGGTTTAGTTTATAATTTTTAAAGGGCTCAGTTCACTCTGACCTGTAGGTTTGAACATTCCCACCCAGGAATCCATGCCAGGCTGAGACCTTTTCTTTTTTGATAGCTTTAGTCCTATAGAGCACTTCTGAGACAAAGTTAAATGCTCCTGAATGAGATGCTGCAGCTGCATCCCACTATTGCCACACGGGAAATCTCTTCTGTTTCACCTCCATGAGAGCTCCCCCCTGCCAGAAAACACACATGCTTTCTGCTGCATGGTGGTAAAGCATTTTGCTGCTCTGCTGGTCTCCGCCACATCTTAATGATAAAAAAGGTCCATTGCTTCCTACTTTCTTTGCTATTCATCAGCTTAGACACTCTTCCTCCTGTCAACGAACACAGAAAGCTTCAGTCAAGGGGGCTGGCTGGATAGTCATCCCTCTCTTTAGCACATTTGCAAGACTAAATTTTGCTCTGGGTCCTGTGACTGCTCTTGGGTTGCTTTTCATAGGGACCAGAAGACAGTTTAGAATATGTTCTGTGTGGTGTCTAATTATTTCTAGGCTGTTTCCTATTATCTTGCTCAAGTCTGAGAAACCGGGCAGGGGTGTGATGCTATCTGCAGTGTAAGCCTGAGAGGACAGCAGGTACTCATATGTCCGCAGTATGTGCCGGGATGCTTGCATGCTTCTTCCATGTCTGGTGTTAAGGTCACCTTCACAGGGATATACTGTCACACTGGCACCTATTTTCAACCTATTTTTCAAGCCTCTTAAACCGAGATTAGACCAGTTAATTATTTTAATGCCTTCACATTCAGAGTTAGGATATTGCATGGTATTAATGCTCATTTAATTAAAGACAACCAGCCAAATCTTCCATTTAGGCTTCATAAGTTTTGCCTATTAACAACACTGTATTTTGTCTATCCTTTCATGGATCATGACATGAATGCAAAGGAAAAAGGTGGAGAAGTGCATTTAATTAAATAGCAGGCACAGGTCAAGTGTCTGCCTCATATGTCACTGTATAGCAAAGACAACCATAGGAAAATCTCAGGAAAATCAGCTACCCAGTAAACCAGGTCTGCTGGAGAGCCCTGTGGTCTCTCTCCCTTGGAGAAACAATCCACAGAGTCTCCTGCTCTGCCTCACACCTTCATCCACATTATGTCATGTTTGTTTACTCAGGTAAGAGAAAGAAAGCACCCCTGAAAGGGTGGATGTTGCTTATCGTGAGCAAAAGAAGCCGAACTGGACCCTTCGTTACTGGGCAACAGCCTTTCTTCATGGATTTTCAGGAAGATCTATATACAACACACATCCTCCCTCATTAAAGGCAGCTTGAACACTTAGCAAAGGTCAACTTCTACCTGGGGTAGAGCTGTGGGGAGACAAGAGGTTAAGGCTGGTAAAATTCCCATGATATCTTATATGGAGGTGAAGAGATAGTGTATGAGAAAAAATCAGAAGAAATATCATGTCTAGCTACTTAAGAGGAATGAGCTTTTAACTCTTGGAACTTCTGCAGTAAATATTTGTCAGCTGATATCTGGACTGCTCATCGCTACCTACTCAAAAACAATCCTCTAGCAGTTAGTTTCTGAGAAACCTTTTACTTATTCTCTTTATCTACTGGAAAGCTGCTGTGCTGTGGCAGGAAAGCGGACAGTGCTCATCCATATTATCTGGAGGTCTCAGTCCTAGATCAGGACTGTTTGCTGACAGGTGCTGCCCAAACACAGAGCAAAAAATGATCCCTGCATCAGTAGTTTGTGAACAAATTATTCTCACATGGATTCTTCTTTGTCTGGTATGTTAAAGGATATTTTCCTTAGAGATGGGCCAAAACTGTAATCCCTTAAACTGCAGATTTAAAATAAAATTGCAGAAGGCAAGTGCTCCCTTACACCTTTATTTAGGTCAAGATTTGGGATAAGCAATTTCAAATTTGTAGGGGTCAAAAAAGCGAGGAGAGCACCGTCAAAACCAGCTTTTGCACTTGGTTGGGAAAGGTGATTATTTATTCCTTCATGAATTCCTCAGGGGTCTTGCCGATATTTCTGGTCTTTGCAGTATGACTCCCATTCTCTGTACAGCTTAGGGAAACTGATGCTGTTTGGCACTAATGGAATCAGCAGCACTTTGTGTTGCCACATCCTAATCTTTCTTCCTCAGGGCTCAGCTGGGACATGCCAGAGGGTGATGGTGTAGCGCACAGGCACGGCCACCCCACAGCAACAGGGAGCACCGCTCAGCTTTGTTGAAAGCAATGGCGATGCCCCAGTTAATAGGACCAGCCTGTGTAGATTGAGAACTTGATCCTAAAACTCAGGAGGTGCCAAAAACCCCAAGGCAAATCATCTCTACAAATTAAAGGTCTTTCAAAGGCTTCTCTTTATTTCAGAAGTTCAAAACTTGGTACTGATGTTTCCTTCTTAATTTTTTTTTTCCTTTTCCCTGGTTTAGCTGGATAGTTGGACTCTTCGTGCAGCAGTTCAGAGATAATAAATGTTTAGTGGCAATTTGCCAGCTTGAACTCACAAGTGCTGAGCTTATTCATTACTAGAAAATAGTGGTTCTCTGTGGGGAAATGTCTCCAAACGTGATTAGCAAAAAAAAAAAAAAAAAACCAAACAAAAAATCAACAAAACCTCTTATGAAAAATGTGTGCACTGCTAATCAATGGCAAATATTTTCTTTGTACATTTCCTGACACAGGGGCTTTGTGCGGATCAGCCTGGAGCAGGCAAAGGAGGGCACTTGGGTTCTGCAGGAGGTTGTGCCGGTTTTCAGATGTTCCCATACCCAGTTTGCCTTTGCCCACACACTAGTGAAGCCAGTTGTGTTCCAATGTTGACTTCATTTTGGACACACTCATTGCGGTAGATTGAGATGGTATACTAGTCAGAGGTGGGAGGCCTTTTTTACCTTCCTGCAAATTTCTGATCTAACCTAATCTTGTGGAGCCAACAGTTACATCTCATCAGTTAAAGAATTAACCCTTGGCCTCTTCCCCCAGCAACATCAGGAAGTGTTGACACAACAGGCGATCTAAAGCACAGGGAAGAGCCATGGAGCAGGCAGCTGATGCAGGCATGCAGAATTAGACCAGGGCTGTTGGAGTAAAGATGAAGAATGTTTATAGTGAGCTAAACTGAACTTGCAAATGTAGTTATGTTTGAAATCTGAAAAACTAAGATTAATATTGCTTTTCAATATCTTAAAAGCACATTGCTAAATGTTTACAGCAGTATTGTAATTTAGATCTGTGCACAAATCCTCACCTAGGACTAGGTGTCACGTTACCTGCCTTCTCACCAGAGCTTTCCTAGAAGCAGCTGAATCCTGACAGAAAGCAAAATCCATTTGAATTAACATGGAAACCTCAGGGGAACTTTAAAATGATTCTTGGATAATTTTAAAATCTAATTGTATTTACACTCCCAACTCCTATAAGCTCTTTTTCAAATTCATTGGCAAACAAGTGAAACACGTCTGGGTTGTGTGATTTATCACATGAAATTTCATCAAGGTTAGCACAGCTGAAATGAACTACATATTCTCGAAGTTAACAGGCAGATCCTGCCCCTTTTGGGCATGCTGGAGTTTTTGCCAGCGACTTTTTAGAGGGGAGAGTCTTATTTGTTAAAAAAAAAGTGCACTCCTCTAAAGAACATTTAATGTCATGACTTCTAACATTTGCTGC
This sequence comes from Thinocorus orbignyianus, assembly GCA_013400375.1. Lineage (NCBI taxonomy): Eukaryota > Metazoa > Chordata > Aves > Ciconiiformes > Thinocoridae > Thinocorus > Thinocorus orbignyianus. The sequence continues at coordinate 519,856 of VXBW01006759.1, forward strand.
TGGGGATGCTTTGCAAGATACTGATGAGAAAGCAGGATATAAATTATTAGACTCACAATTTCAATATTATTAATTCTTTGCATTCTCACAGCACTTTTCAACCTAGAAACTCAGTGCACCGCTATGCATAGAAATGCATGTGACCGTAAGCTAACAGGGCAATCATGTAAGGTAGTGTTTGTGCCTTGGAGGCTAGCTGCTGTTTAGCAAGGTGAAACCACAGCTCAATCCAGGGATGATGACAGCAGAGGAACCATCCTGCTACACTGCCTCATTGTAGGAGGGTAAAGCACTATCAGCTCTCAGCGCTGCCTCAGTTGTGGGGCTGTCAGCAACCCTCTAGCTCTTGGTAGCTTTGAATTTTCAGGTACCTAACAAGGGCCCGTCACGTACAGTAACCAGGGAATATTCCCTGGAGTCAGAGAATCCTGGCAGTTCATATAATAAAAGACTGGTTTTGTCCCAAAGCATTGCATTCTGGATCTGTTTTTTTAAGTACATAGGATTTTTACTCTTATTTGGGTGCATACAGCTGTAGATGGGAATAGATACACAAGGAAGATTTTCATCTGATCTGCAGAATCAATTGCATGTGTACAGAGAGCCAGAAACAAGCTGGTTCTTCATAGATTCAGCAACACACAATTAACAGTTCCAGGTTGTAAACTCTACAACCAACATGATATTTACAACACTGAGTGCTCTGTTTTTCAGTAAAAATTCAGTAAAATATTTTCTGGTAGAACTTTAAAATACATTGTGGTAAACAATGCCTTTTCAGCATTGACTTGCACTGCTTTAGTTTTAAGGGGTAAATAAATCAGTATACATTCATTGGATGAGATGAAACTTGTAATTAGGACATATGAAAAAGTTTAGCTATTACATTAAGTACACACAAACCTCACCATTACCTGTGTTATTACAGTGTTACGGCTGTACTAATATTACAGCAAGAAAAAGCTAATACAAAAGGTTTTAATGCAAAAGTTCAGCTAGATTGCATATTCTCCCCTTTTTACATGGCTCAGAATAGAGCTGAGCTGCAGTGTTCTATGTACTGTTCCTTAGTCAAAAACGCAGGAGCACTGCACACATGGGACAGCCACAGGAACCAAGATTCTCACAGCTTTGCAGTTCTCACATTTGGTGATTGATTGTGCAATTGGATTAACACTGCATTAGCCTGGTATTATTGGCATTTAGTTTTCTTGTTTATTTAAAGTCTGAGAGAAAAAGAAACTGGTGGTATTGAATTTTATTCTACTACTACCATTTACTTTCCCAGAAGTTTTCTCTGGAAACACATACAAATGTAACTTACCCACCAAAGACCATTGACTGCAGCGGAACTAGTCACAATATTAAGTAGAAATGCCCACAGACATTTTTATAGGATCAGACCCTTGATGTGAAAAGGAATTACTTAAAATTCGTGTCTTCTTGGTTAAAGATGGGTCATGAGTCACTGGACGGAGATATTTTCCATCTTGGAGCGTGATAGCCCTTGGTAACAAACAGGAAACAACTTTGTAAACAGTAAAATCTTAGCAGCTAAGCAACAGTAGCATAAGACCCTGTAAAGTTATCAGGGCAGGGAGAAGAACTACTATCGGTGTGTAATGAGGTTTTTTACGTAAGAAATGCATATTTTGACTCTAGGAACTCTCTGAACATGCTGTATTTTTCAGACCCAAAAAAGAAGACAGAGAGAATCTAGGCTTATTTCACAAACAGAAACAGAGATGCCGATATGGTGGCCCCAAAAAATTTCTGGATATTTACTCATCTTTATTTGCTGTGTTTCCAGTAAACCAAAGTTCATATTGGAAAGTTAAAATGGCAGATTTCACAATGTTTTTTATGGTAGTATTGTCTTTTCAGCAAATATTTCGGGCACTTCTTTGTCTACCTTCAATCACATAACAGTCGTAAAAAGAGTACGTTTTCTTCGCCCACCAACTAACATACAACTACAGGAGGGCAGCCCATGGGGCTTCCTGGAATCAAGGAGCAGGATTTTTTGTTGCTTTATTTACTGGTTTACTCTTCCATAGGAACAAAGCACTATTTGATCCCCTTTTTTTTTCCACTAAATCTCATTTGCTCAGTAGTTTACCCCCATCTATGTGTTCAGCAGAGGTATTTACAGCACTAATAAAAGCATTTTTCTATGAAGGATCAAAAATCATTGCTCTTAATATATTTGTGGATCCGCTTTTGAACATCATCTGTTAGTCGCGGCCAGTAGAAACTGAAAAATACTTTTTTAAATGTCAGAGATAATTAATAAACAATTCAAGCGTATGTTAGAAAACAGTCTTTTTTTGTATATAATGATACAAGTGACCCAACAACTATTGTCTTCCTGCGTCTTATTTTAGCCACCTACCTGCAGAGGGGAAAGCTACCATGTTCTCACTGCACAGCATGTGGGAATTTAGCAGTCTTCTCTTCCAATATGTTATGTCTGCAGATTAGAAGAGACACAGACTCATCCCTGGCCAGGAAGCTGCTGGCTCCATTCTCATTATGGCAGATTGATCAGTTTATACTGATTACAGGAAATGGCTGTTAACTGGGTGAATAAATAACACATCTGTGAGCAGGAATTATTTTAAAATTTATTATTCCTTTCTCCAAAAACAGTCACGTAGAAAATCAGAGGAGGGGCAACAACGTTCTCTTGGATCACAGAACGATTTTCTTTATTTCCAATAATGACAGATGTTCATTTACCAATTTACACAGCGGAAAAAGTAGGCATCCTTTTCTGTCCCTTCAAAGTTTTCCTCACAGACATGCTGTGTCCCAGCTAATACTAACTGCTATTAACACATAATGCCCTTGAGTAACTAGTATGTCATTTTGAGGAGTGGTAGGTTGATAGTAAAAACGCAGAAGAGTTGCACATTACCTGGACTGCAGGGTGACAAGGAGTCCTGCTGTACTGCGCATTGCTAGGACACCGTTCAGTCCATTTGAAGTGGGCTGTTTTGATCTGGGGAATGTTTCCCACTCTGGCCAGTGACACTTTTTGTGCTCACTTCCCTAAGAGACAGGGAAAGGCTGGTGAGAATTGGAAGCACAAGTTCACATACTGCAGTTGTTTGTTTTGAAAGCGATCTATTACACTGGTCACACTGCCTGTGCATTTTAGTGGCCTACACAAGGCAAGAATATTTTATTCTTTTCATTTTTTCCAGTCTCAATCATAAAAAAGTGAGGTTTTGCATGATGTTACAGAGCTATGTGCTTTAACAAGAGGATGATTAAAGTTTAAAATAAAAAGAAAATAAATTTTAATATCACTGTGAGTATAGAGTAAACATTGTTTGCAGTAAAGTTTTCACCTCCATTTGCTTTTGGTGCTCATTATAACTTAATAAGTTTTTTATTCAGTTTGTAAAGTGCCCCTTTTTAGCCTCTGGCTGCTGGGTGACACCATCTGTGATTTCAGTGAAATTAAATTAAGTGAAAATTCAATCAACAAAAAGATTGTTGCTTCCACAACTTCACTGAGTGGCTTGGGATCATATGTAAGTGACATATCTTTCACATGGGAAGCACAGCCGCTGTGTGAACCAGTTTAATTTAAAGGAGATTTCCCAGAGAATAGAGTAGTTAACATACTATTTCCAGTGTATCATGCCCAGTTTAATTAATGATTAATTCTCATTAATGATCCTGGCTCAGCCCTTCTTGGCAATAGGCATTCAGAGTGACCTCTCCATTATTCTTCAACAAAAAGTCCATCTCCAGGTACATCTTTATTATGTCCCCCGTGCTCTGAGTGCACCCATTTTGGTACCTGAGCAGCCACCCTACACGCAAGCAAGGACTTTTCCAGCTGTGGTAGGCTATGCAGAATAACGGACTGGGGAGAGGGCACAAGGCTTTTGCTTAGAGACTGAAGCATGGACAACGTTACACACTTGTTCATGTTAATATTTCTGCAAGGACTGGCAGTATCTGAGGTTGGTGCAAGAGCAAGGAAATAAGGGAATTACAAAAAAAAAATTGTTGGTGTAATTAAGAAAAGAAAGAGCTAGTTTTGTGGCTGCCCATTCTCTCATTTTCCTTTCTACTGAGATGCACCTCATTACTTTATTTTCTCCTTTCCTATAACCATATTATAATCTTCTCTTTAACCAGTTCATAACAGGAAGCATAGTAACTGTTCAACAAAATATGAGTAAAAACATCCCTTGGGAAACAGTTAAGTGGTCAAAGCTTGGAAATGTCATTTATACTGTTGTAGCTGCACCGGCATTTTGCTTTCCTCTCCGTACTGTTTTGTGAACATATATAAATAAGAGGTATGAACTAATTTCCCTTCCATGTCACTCCCCTTTGAGTCAGAAAGATGTGTTTATTTTTCATCACCCAATTTTCACAGGACTTTCCAGTAGGACTTTATGCAGTCCGTGGCCTAGATGACTCGTAGTGTAGTTACGAAAGAACAGAAGTAGTGATTTCCACCACAGTAGTGAGCTAATTTAATATTGGACACAAATGATAATTTACAGAACCAGAACATCAGAGTATATGACCATAATCCCTGCACTTCCCAGCAAACACTGAGAAAGTGGGGATCGCTGTCTAATAGTATCAGTTATTATTAGTATCCTCCTGACACATCTAGCTTTCTTCATCTTATTTAATACAAAAATTAGGTCACTTTGAGACCTATTGGCATAAAAACTTTACAAGAAATCTTGGAGGTTTAGGTGTTTGGGTTTTGTAAACCAGAATAATTTTCTATCTTCTAATTGTTAAGTCTGCAGTATCCCTTCCAAAGAACATGGAGTCGTTAGCTCAGGAAATGTGGACTACAGAAAAAGGACTTAACTGATGGCAGCATAATTTGTTTGTCATTTTATGTTAGTGTCTAGCTACAAATTTCTTTTCCAGTTGGACCATGTGGTCTCTGGTACATCCCCTTGAACGTGACCGTACAGTGGGTAAACCATATGATGAAGGTTAATGGTGTCAAACAGAAAAGCCAAGCAAAGAATAAGGCATTGATCCAAATTTTTTACACTTGACTGTTCAGTTTTATAGTTCTACCCCTGATGACTTAGCATAGGTTGGAAGTTTTCAGTGAAACCTAGTATATTTGGAAAAAGAGGTATCTGTAAGCAAAACAATAGGTGTCACCAGGTGTCACTATTACATGGGGTTTTTATTCTAATGTGTGAGCAAATGGCCAGTTTAGGGAAGATATATCATATTATTAGTTCACGATAAAGCATTTGGTACAGAGCTATCAGTGCAGGTAGAAAGGACTCTGTAAGTACAGGAGAACTTCCTCTCTTTTCTGGGCTGGTGTCTGGCACATCATTTATCACTGGGAACAGGGAGAGCCACTGGGCTGAGGTTCCTGCTGGGGGGAATTTCCCCAGCCTCTGTTGTAGCACCTCTGTTCTGGAATTAATATGAATACACATAAATAAAACAAAATGCATTGTAACATCTCTAAACACATCACTGCATCTTCTTCACTGACAGATTGCCTGCAGAGGCCCGGTCATCTGTTGCTATCTAGCAGAAGATAGATGTAGTATTAAAACAAGGTGCACCACTCATGTATGTTTGCTTTACAATGTTGGTGTATTATATATCAAACAGAGAAAACAAGTGTAAATATTTGGAGAAGAAATGGCAGAGCATGAGGACAACGGTGAGCACAGACTTAATTTTACTATCAGATTGCAGACGTGGATTTACTTTAACAAAGAATAAATATGTGCTACATTTGAAGCAGTGGTGTATCTTTCTCAGAGGATACCATGTGATTTCCCACAGTGTCTTGTATTTCCAAAGTCCTAATTGATGTGTGGATAATGCACTGAATGACTCTCAGACTCAGTCCAGGCTAAAGCTTTATGACAAATCCCACTTGCACTCACAAGAAGTGTGCAAAGAGCCCCACTTCTATGTTGCCACAGGTGGGAAAAGCGTAGGCAAGCACAGAAAAGAGAATTTGGGTGTTTGCTGAAGGAAGCCATATTGCCCAGCTATTGCATGAGGGAGGCATTAGTCTGAGTCTGTATTTGTGTACTCCTGTTGAAGCAGCTGGCATAGCTGCAAATAACAAATATGAAGCGAGGTCTGTTAGTTTTGAGGAAGCTTTATATTCAGCCTGCCTGATGGCTACAGGGTAGTAAGAAATGTGCCTCTGTTGATCCCGGGGGCTGAACTGGGTGGGGAGCTCTGCAGAGAAAGCACTGAAATGCTCCAGGGTGTATCTGTTGTTTTGGACTTAGTAATCCACCAAAGAATGCCATCTTCAGTAAAAGGAATTTCTGGCAAATAAAACTGTTTTCAATCACTACCTTTCTCCAAGTCTCACCGGAGGCAATAGAAAACTTTAAGCTGATAGAACAGACTTTGCATCATTCCCAATTTTGAAGATTTCTTGCTTCCTACCTAATATTGTGGCTTGTGATATGCTGCATTGCAGCTCCGTCTGTGGAAGAAGCAGTGTTGGAATTGATGAATCACTCTCCTTCTTGAGATATTGCCATATAGGCCTATAACTGTCATAAATAATATTGCAGTGATTGAACTTAAAAGTCATGATCTGTGTAAGAATCTAATCCCCTTTGAACATTCACAGCTGCCTGCCTTTCACTCTTTACCAGTAACTTCACCTGATTCACTTCAAGGGGTAAACCTCTTTCAAGATATTTTCTTTCCTTTGCTTAAGAAACACTATCCTTTTCTCTGCCTGCTCTGACATTGTTTCTTCCCCTGAAAGCTGGTGCCCTTGGACATTTGAACCTCATTAAATTTAGAAAGCCTGGTGACTTGGTTTTGTTCCCATAGTGATGTTGCAAATCTCATATTTGCAAGGGAATTGCATGGGATTCTTTTTAAGCAGATTCATTTTCTCTTGTGGTTGCTGCCACTAAGTATATCACATCCTCTTTTATTTAGAAAACACAAATCTGAGACCTTTCCATGAGACACAGAGCTTTATAGCAATGTAGGGAAAAGGACACAGTACAGCAAAGAAGTAACTACTCGGTACATTTAATAGTGGGGAAACTGCAGAAAGTAAAAAGAACAAAAAAATGTTTGAGGCAAAAAAATTAACAGATATGATACATAGCAATGTCAATTGAGGACAAATTTTAGATACATGGGAAAGCGTTTATGTGAACCTGTCACTTGAACCTTTCACATGAACCTGTCACAGGACAAGGCATGCGACAGGGCACTTACCTGTGCTGGGGTAACAGACCTTTAATAATTCCTTCTTGCAGCTCAGCAAGTGCTGCCCTAATCACCACTGCCACAGCAGGTGCTCACTAGCACATCTCCATCTTAAGGACTTGCTCCTGGGCACTCAAAGGAGGACCAGTTTTATTAAGCCAGTTTGAGACCATCAAAAAGATAGTACTCCTGATAGCTCAGGACTAAAATAAGGCAGTGCATTATACATCGTGTAATAGATAGCTAGAAGCATTACAAAATGGCTGGAGAAATCTCCAACATTAATATTTGATTCAAGATCTTTTAGTTGTCTGTGGCATATTTTGATTGAGGAGGCTTGTGAGTATATTTATTTATTTTTAGATTTATGTAAATGTGCTCAGTCAACACCTCTTGAGGCACCAGTATGGCATCCAGTAATATGTGCTGCATAGCCTAATCCCATTTCCATCAGAGCAAAGAAGCAATCCTGCTCACCCCACCCAAATTTAAAAAAAAAAACCACCCCAAACTGCTAAATTCCCTGAGAGCCCTTAAAGAAGCAGGTAACAGCTCATAGCACTTCCATTGGGCCACCAGCCAAGCCAGCGAGATATTGGGAAGGAATTTGTGTTTCAGGGTCACAGACGAGGGTTCGACGCAGCTTTGCCAGGTTCAGTGACCCAGAGGTTTTTGCACAGTGCCCCAGCCAGCCTGGCAGTGCGTTGGAGAGGCAGCTCTTCTGCTATCCCTGCTCCACAGCACATTTTGGTCTTTCAACCGGCAGCTACCTACAGGGGAAGCCAGGAGCCCCAGTAGTAGGCAAATGGGCTCAGGTGGTGGTGCAGACCCTGGCCCAGTCACCCTCATGGCAGGCAGCCCCTGGGCACGGGCTGTGAACTCCGCAGGGGGACCTGCTCTGTCCCCCACAGCGGAGAGCAGCCCTGAGCTTGAGGCAGAGCTATTCCTGAGGCAACCTAAAGGCAGAGCTTGTTCATGCAGAAGGGTGCATGCCTGCAGCCTGTGCTCCCTCCCCAGACTGCACAGCCTTGCCAGAGTAAAATTTGGATTGAGGTACATATGTTTGATTTTCTTTTTTCATTCTAACTCTAACATCCTATCTGCCAATGAAATGACACATGATTATAATTGAAAAACAAAATCTATCCTACCAAGGCCTAGTAAAGCAACCTTCTAAATAGCTTTTTCTGACTGAGAATTTGTTGCAATGAAGGGTCTTATGAAAACTATATGTAGTTTGTAGTGACTCAGGAATCCAGTGTATGACTACATGGTGGCTGTTAGCCTAAAGCAGAGCAGTTGTGGGAAGGGTTGCCCAGGTCCTGCATAAAGGGGCGATGCCTGGGCACCCCTTGGCATGCTGGTGGTGCCTGCCCTGGCTTGGCATTTTCCCTTCCAAGAAATGGCCCATGAGCCTGGTTGATCCATGGGCTTTCCCTGAAGATCTCTTTTCTCCTCACAGCTAGCACCCATATGAATCTCAGTTTGGACATGCTCCGATGGGGAGTCAAAAGGCCATGCAAGAATGCACAGCACTTGGTGTCAAGGAGGGGACATCACTGTGTCTCAGGGGGTTACGGTGGACAGCCCCAGTCTCTTCCCATGGACTGAGAACTCGTTCAGGGCTGAAGCACAGCTCGTGAGTGGTTTGACTTAACCACTTTGCTCTTCTCTGAGCCTGAGCAGGTCAAACTCTCTAACACAATATTTTTGACCGAAGTACTTTTTGCAGGTAGAAATACAGTTATTATCAGAGATGGAACAATATTGTCTTGTATTTTCTAAGAAGAGAAAGATTTCTGACAAAGATTAGTGAATTTTCTGTTGCTTTGAAAGCATAGGGAAACATCTGTTCTTTTGCAAAATCTTTCTGTTTTTTTGTTTCCTTAAGAAGAGTGGGGTAACACAAATTTATTCTTAAAATAGCTTAATGTTGAGAAAAATTAGGGCCTCAACTTTTACGTTTTTTTCCAAAAGTGACATTTCAATGTTATTAAAACTATTAAAACTATTTTACACTTTATACGCCTTTTTTTCAGGTAACTAAAATAGTACTTAAACAGGGTTTTTATGCCTCAGTTTTCCCTCAAGTGAGGATGATTAGCAAAACAAACTCTCACAGGAAAAAAAATAAAGATAAATTAGAAGGTGAACTCCCCACTCACACACTGTGATTCGTTTTCCAGGATCATCTTCTCTTCTTTGCAGCATGAGTTGAGTGAAAATGAGGGCTAGAATCTTCCTTTGACCCTATTTGCCCTCCTAAATGTTCCTGTACTCAGGCACAATGATTTTCTCACTTTCATCTCCATTTCATCTAAAGAAATGTGAGGTAAAAGAGGGGATTTCTTGCTCAGTTTCATTCAAGGAGAACTTTTGACAAGAAAAAACAAAAAGGAAGTGGTCAAATGAAAATCTGATTTTCCAAAAATATTTCAGGCCAGAATACCTGCCTCTCCCACCAAGACACTAGCCCTCCTCACCTTGAGATGTTCCCACTGCCGGCTCCCATGGACCTCCCACCCATGAAAAGTCTCTCCTTTCTCCTGGCTTCCCTAAGTATAAATAAACACAGTTTAACATTTTTCACCATTTTCCACTGGTTGGCAACTTCCAGCTTTTTGAGGATTGCTTTTGTCTAATTGTTTTGGTGAGTAATTCAGCTGGAGCCTGCAAGACTACAGTGATTCCTCATGGCTGCCATGGACTGCTTTGTGCTCATGTCACAATGTCTTTGGAAAATTGTTAGCTCACATTGTGGTAATTCAATTTTGATGAATAACCCATAACTTAATTTACTCTGTGGCAAAACACAATTGTATAAACAAATTGGTTCTGTCCACACCCATCGTACCTTCATAGGGCATCATTTTAATATTAACCACGTTGAGCCATGACAGATTACAGTGTAGAGCCTGAAGCAGGAATGAGTCTGTAAGCACAGGGCAGATGGGTTTAGTTTTACAGTACAGCTTTTAAGAGATGGTTTGTTGAATGTAAGAATAACGGACCAAAAGAAAAAAGGGATTGCCATAATGTATCAGAAAAAGTGAGTTGTGGTAGCAGCTGAGAAACAGCAGCAGGGACCAGGGCTCGGCTGCGTGAGGTCCTGCAGAGCATCAAGATCAGCCACAGTCTCTGTTCCAAAGAGTGTGTAGCACAAATATTGCAGAAATAAATTTTAGTTCAGCAATTATGTTGAAAATGTGCAAAACATTCCCCATCATTAACATAGGAGTTAACACAAAGTAGTTGAAGTGCAAAGATCCTTTATGTGATACCAGGAGCAACCTCCAGCTCGTGTGGCTGGGGCTATGTCTCTGCCAGCAGCCAGTGCACGTGGCTGCTGCTGGGTCTGCCTCCGAATCCTGACCTGCTGAACTACAGCTGTGTCCAGAGACCCACAGTACATCCCGGTGAGTAAAGCACCCTGGTCTTAAACTGCTGCTGGAATCTGAAATATGATTTGGAGCCCTAAAACCCGGATAACTGCCTTAATTAAGTTTGATGCAGGTATCCCTATGGTCATAGAATCATAGAATGGTTAGAGTTGGAAGAGACCTTAAAGATCATCGAGTTCCAACCCCCCTGCCATGGGCAGGGACACCTCTCACAAGAGCAGGTTGCTCAAAGCCCCATCCAGCCTGGCCTTGAACACTCCCAGGGTTGGGGCTTCCACAGCTTCCCTGGGCAACCTGTTCCAGTGCCTCACCACCCTCATAGGAAAGAATTTCTTCCTGACATCTAATCTCAGTCTCCCCTCTTCCAATTTAAAACCATTACTCCTTGACCTATCACTACACTCCCTGACAAAGAGTCCCTCTCCAGCTCTCCTGTACTTCCCTTCAGATACTGGAAGGCTGCTAGAAGGTCTCCCTGGAGCCTTCTCTTGTCCAGGCTGTGGTGGTGTGTTGCAGTGAGGAGCACCTTTTTAGTTTTTCGATAATGGAGTATTGAAGACAAAATCAATAGATTTGCTGTGTTGTGTTTGTTTTAAATTATGGGAGGGTTGTATGGAAATATTATCAGAAATATAACATTCGAGCCTAATAAATGAGGAAATGGCCACTTTGTACAGGCAGCTTTAGCTGCGAAAAAGGACAATGGAAGTATTTTTAAAAGAGACCAAAGAAACTAACTTTCTTTGCAACACTACAAAAATGCAGTGTGAAGTTGGTCAGGCTCACCTTTTAAAAAATCCTGATAACCCTATTGATTAGAGTGAGATTATATCAAGGGTCAGCTCTGCCCAGTGCTATTTACAGAATTGCCATCACCACCAGTTCCCATCCTGTGCTCTCCAAATGTCCAGTTTGAATCCACAGATGTTTTCAGGCACTCTCAAGGCAAATATCTGGCACAAACTCCTTGCAGCTTTTCCTTTAATGGATCAAGATGGTCTTAAGAAGGTGTTTAACAGATGCTTCCCATCCGCTGCCTCTCTGATACACAGAGAGGGCCCTAGTACTCCCCACTGCCCAGGAGCCTGACACTGGAGTCTAGGTGCTATTTTAAAACCTTACCAGCACTAATGCTGCACCTTTTCACACTCTAGATTCCTGTAAAATTTGGCTCTTACTTCTCCCAGGACCCTCCCATGGATGCCAGGCTCTGCAGTGTTCAATGTCTCTCTGCTGGGAGGTGAGCAGGGATGACGATCATCCCACAGCAGTGCTGTTCCCAGCACAGCACTTGGTTGGGAGGTAGCTATGGCCACCTCCTCCCTAGGTAATCAGCCATGTGCTTTAAAATCTTCTGTGTAGGTTTCAGCAAGTGGTAAAGACTAATGTAGGTGTAAATAAACATTTGAGAAATTTGCTTTCAGAAATCAGTTGTGGACTTGTCTTTGGCCCAGGGTGTTCATCACAAATAATATACGTTGTTTGCAGCATCTGCCTAAGGATCTCCTTTTTTAATTTATAGATCTGCTATTAAAGGAGAAAGCTGGAAAATTAAAAAACTACTGGCATAAGCCGTGTAAAGCGTATGGTTTTAGGCTAAGGGTGCTTTCTTTGCACAGCAGCCAGAAGCCATAGGAAGAGCATGTTACCCGTTCTTCCTGATGCTGTGTCTGTTCCCTGATCGTAGCAAGCTTTCTTTTTTAACAGTGAGCTTTGGGTGATACATTCTTGCACAAATTCAGGTTTCCCTAACAATACTGTGAATATTTGTGGCTAACAGAGAACATGATCATACAGACAACAGCAAATTGCATTTAATTGCTTAATCACAGACAGCTTCAAACTGCTTTTGTGTCTTGAAGTAGTTTTGCAGGACTAAGAGATATTTTAACCATGGACTGCACTGGCCTTTAAGAACTAGAATCATTCAACAGTGTCAAGGGTTACAACTCTTATCTTGCACTCCAAACGCTATGTATGGATCTGTCATCTACCAGAGAGTAAAGCACGTGCCTGAATGCTGTTCTGAGCAGAACTGGCTATAACAAAGTCCTCAAATGGACAAAAAAGGACATCGAACTGTTGGAACAGGTCCAGTGCAGGGCCACNTGCTGGCTTGGGACTTGGTGTATAAATTAAGCATGTGCATAAACTCTTGCACTATTAGGGTTATAATACAAAATTGAATAAAAAATGGAATCAAAATGTTCGCCCTTAATGTAGAGCAGATATCTTTTAACCAACATTCTGGGGTTTGACCTTTTGAATTTTATTTTTGGTTTCAGAATTTGCTCAATCCTTCTCTGGTCTGCCATGAAATGTTAGGTTATTTCCACTAAAGGTGGCTTCTGTATTAAGACACAAGCTGCTTTAATAGTAGATTAACCACTGTGATTAATGATGATAATGGAAGAATACTTTTGTCACTAGCAGAACTGCATGACCGTGTATAAGCTTTAAAAACAGAATATAAAAAAAATAGCATTGTTTAATCTGTTTCAGGAAGATTGTAGATGCCTTAAGGTATTGATCCAGCCTGCCAGCCTACTTATAAGGATACTCTCTGCCTGTGCTTAGATACAATCTAATAAGAGCTCATTGAATAATAAGCAATGGTAGCCACCCAATCCTAAAAACTCAGATTGATGGAATTCCCTCACCAGTGAAGAGAAAAAAATCCAGAGCTGCCCATAAACCTATTACTGTCCACTCACCCATAAGCCAATAGAAGAACTTGGATTATTGGAACTCTTCGTTTTAAGAGAAATTGCTTTCCTAAATTTGACCTCCCACACTAAATATAAAATATGGACCATCTGTAATGAAGGGAATGCAGCCCAAATAGCTATCATCTCTCGGTGGCAAAGGTTAGAAGGTTGATGCACATTGGTTCCATGGGGATGGCGATGTTGGTGACCTTTTACCATGAAAATGGTCACTTGGAGCTGTAATGTGAGAGAAAGGGGTCGGGTATTAGCCACTAAAGACTCTCTGATGCTGTGTCCTTGTTAAGCTTTTACAGAAAGAGCAATGGAGGCATTATGGGAAACAACATCAAATCCCATCTACCAGATCTGAATATGATACAGAGGAAAAGTGAAACTGGATATATGCTCCATTTAGGTAACATTTCTTCACTTCTTAAAAGGACAAATGTTATCTGATCTTATATAGAGTGTTCATTTCAAAGGAAAGAAAAAAAAATAAAACAAGGTAAAAAGGCAATTTAGGTGTTTGTGGATTAATCTTTTGCCACTCCTGGACTCAGCATTACATTTGACTGTTCGTGATGGGCCAAGTGTATGAGTACAAAGATGCTTTCCCTTTTCTTATTTTCTTGAGGAATTAAACATTGTAGAAAGCAAAACACAAATACGGTATGTGGTTAAATGAAATTGCCGCTGTCCATACCCTGTGTTTTAGTGTAATTCCTGTAAATGGTTGTGAGGGGCTATAGAGGGAAACACAGTGAGCACAATGTTCCTTTTTGATCAGCAGCTTTTAACAAAGGAAGGATGTTGAACATCTGAAAATAGGGAGTGCAGAGTTCACTGCAGGTCACCATTAAGGACAAGAACAAGGTAATGTAAGAGGCTGTGTGATTCCAGGTTGACAGGAGGATTTTAAAAGATCAAAAAGTGTTTTATATATATGTTATAGAGGACCAGAAGTGCTTTCAGTCAACAGATGAAAATGCTAATGTTTAGAAATGATGAAAGCAAGACAAATGTGGTGGTGAATTCCAACTGAGTCATCAAAACAAGGAGTATTCTTAGTCTGTGGTTTTTAAAAGATTATTGCAAATCGTCCATCAGTGCAGGTGTGGTAAAAATGGTTATGCTGTTGCTATAAGAACACTTCCCTGTGTTTGTTATTTTGGGATGGTAGAGTGGACAGTGAGTTGCAGCTTGCAAAATTTGTTATTCTAGATATAGACATATTTGAATAAGTCTTAATTTTTTAAGCTTTATATTGTGCTCACTTCATTTAAGTAACAGCAACAGAAATGTTTCTACTGTATAATTAAGCAGCTGGAGAGAAAAGAAAGAAACAATTAATAGCTGTTTCTGATAGAACCTTCATCAGTTTAGTGTGAAAAAGAAAAATGATGGAGCAATATTGCCACTAGCAATTCCTCAGTCAGGTGACTTTTTTGCTGGATCAATTCTGGTTGCTAAGCAACAAGCAAAAAGGCACAGTTATGTTTTGGTAAATCTTTTATTTTTGAATATTCTATGCTAGAGTTTCATGTACTGTATCTATTACTAATGCCGTTGATTCAAGACTCATGGTGTCTTCTGAGACATAAAAGCCCATCTTTTCTTATTTAAAAGGAACAATGTTGTTCAGTTTTCAGAAAAACTTTTGTGGCTAATACACATTCAAAAACACAAAAGTGAGCTACTGATGAGAGAATTTGTTAAAAGAAAGCAACGGAAAAATCATTAAAACAACTCTGACATTTTTGGTTAATGATATCTACATTAATGAGTTAATTGCCAATGCATCACATTTTATGCCACTATCAAATATTAATGTTATCAATGTTATAATAATAGCATCTATTGATATAATTGAAGCTTGCTTTCCAATAGGTGTCACCATGAATAATACCATTGCAGTATTAAAATCAATAATAAGAATATTAGGAGGGCATTATAAAATGTCAATACAATGAAAACCACTTAAATAAATGCTTGATATAAAACAAACTGACTAAATTTACTAAGCTATAATTTAAAAGAATAAATTCACAGGCCGATGTATTACAGTTTGGACATTGCAACTTTACTGTTCTTTAAAGCATCAGACTGAAACTAATAATAGAACAGAGCTATGAAGAGAAGAAAATCCTTGTGCATTCAGTGAGAAAATATTTAAAGATTATACCATATATCTGAGGAAATTATAAATATTGGAAGTGGTTTGATGTTATGTTTAAGATAAAGCCTTTGTGTTGCAACAGTCCAAAATCTGCTAGCAAATGTCAATGCCTGTCTTCCTTTGAGGTCAGTTCAAGCCAGGCACATAGCCTGGCTGGCTTATGCTGTATATAAAGAAATCAGCAGCCCAGCCCTGGAAGAGGTCTGGAAAGACAGAATTCCAATTTTCCAACATGAAACAACTTGTCAATCTGTGGCTATTGCTGTTTCATTTCAACAATAGCAAATTGGCACATGGATAAGGGTCTGAAGGTAATTCTCCATGCCTCTTGGCGGCTGATAATGATGCTAAAAAAGAAAGGTTGGAAGAAGGAGCCTGAAAATTTAACACATGGGTAAAGCCAGTGCTGTTTGTGTGGGATAGTAAGCAGGACAAATATTCTGGAAAAAAGGCACAATTGAGGTACTTAATTGCCATGCAGGGGATGGGGTGAAAGCCCACAGAGTCTGGACTGTTGTTGGCACTGGCCTTCATCCTGGCAGCTACAAACAGCTTGCTGGTTTCCAGCAGCTGCCCAGTGTGGGGGCATTTCTCCCTGTGCTGAGGCTTGCTTTGTCACATCTGGGCCCTGAAAGGAGGAGGAGGGTTACCTCTCCTACAGCTGCATAGCCGATCAGAGGAGAGAAGGGGCTGGGGAAAGCCACCTCCAGAGACTGCAAGCATGGCCAGTCCTCAGAAACACTGATCCTCAGAGACATGCCTTGCCACTGGGGAGTAGTAATTTATGGTAGAAAAACAATTTTACATTACTTTCCTTCCTAGCTGGTATGCTGAGCTGGATGGGAGGCAACAAGGTGTGCAAGCAGCAGCAAGGTCTAAGCACTTCTTCCCACAGCTGGAGGTGGGCAGCCGCCACAAGGGCTCTTTCCAGGGCACTGGCATAAATTATAATTAAACCAATAGAGGCCAATGGCACTTTAAGCAATCACCCAAGTTACTAGCTCTGGCTGCCTTGCCATTTTTGACTGTCTGTGGTAATGATCTCCATTCCCCACCAAGTATGGTTTGCTGCTAGAGATGCAATGCATTTGAAAGTTTACCTGGGAACTCCATAAATCAGAATCATTAATCTGAAGGCCTTTTATTACCAGTGTCATCTTCAGCTGTATCTGCCAAAAAAGTTTTAAGACAACTCAAATTTATTTGCCCCAAAACATTTGACATTTACTTCACTACTCAGTGGACTGCATTCTCTTTAAATAAATTTTCCAGTGATCTGGACTTTAACTGTGAAAATCTGTACAGTGAACTCCCAGTTTATTATGCCTACTTGGAAAGGGTAATTTAATAAGGCATCAGTACAAATACTTAATTGTGCAATGGCTATTGACAATGCCTTTAAACAGTTGCATATTTGCCAGATTTAGCTAATGGAAGTAGAATTGCCACTTAATGTCTCAGTTTGCACTGCCTGAAAATAAATTGTATCTGACATTCCTTTGGCTTTTAAAGGACATATTTAGATATTTACAGTCAGATTGATCTATTGTTGCATTTATGTTTCTTGTGTGAAAAAGTATGAAGTAATTTAGATGGAGATACTTATTTACACATTCAGCATTTGTAATAGCTTCACACAGTCTGATGTTTCACAGACTTGAGATATTGATATCAGGGAGACTTGACTGAAAATAACTTGACAAAATCTATTTTTTCCCAGATGTGTGGATTTGTCAAGTGTGAAATAATTTGCTGGAACAGTCTACCTTTAATGATAGTTTCATTTATAAAAAGTTTTGAAAAATAAGTTGCAAGTTGTTCATACAGGATTTTGCATCACTTTCTAAAAGTTCACTTTCATTATGTAGCAATTCATCATTTAGAAATGTAATCTGTAACAAATAAAAGTAAAAGTGTAAGAGCAAAATTATACCCTTTTGAAGACATGAAAGCAAAATATTCTGATTGGCATAAGCTGAAATTTTTCATAAGTTTTTGGTTCAAAAATCTTTTACAGTGTTTCGTTCCGATGTGGGGTGCAAATGAGATGTGCAATATTGAAAATGTTCATAAGAAGGGAAAACTATTTCATATCGAGTTCTAGTGCAGATACATTTAACTCATTTTATATTCTGAGTCAGAAATATAATTACTCATCTCTGTACTTCCCCTTTCCTCACACCTCATTTACGAAGCAAAAAACTTTCTAATGAAGCAACTTATCATCATATTAAGAGGCTCAGTAGCAATTGAATTACGAGTATTGTGACACTGCAATTTTTAAAATAGCCAGTGCATTTTTAACTTTTGCAACAAATGTAAAGTGTGGATCTAGTTAACTCTGATGAAAGAAGTTTTGGCATTTAACTGTTCTCTGTAAATGCTAAGGTTTGTTTGTAGGTTGAAATACAAAAACTTTCTACTTTAGATTTCTGAAGTGTTAAGACATAGCATTAAAAACATGAACATCTGAGAGATGCAATTTATTTATTTGAGTTGGGTTCACTTAATTGTTCTATTGGAGGAGCACTGCTTTGTTTAACACAAGGTTTGGTTTTCAAAAATTGAGCTGATCTCTGCTTGGGCAACATACACATCTATATATCATATATATATGTGTGTGTGTGCCTATAGCAGTAAGTATAAGGAAGAGCCTCTCTGCATACCATTCATTGGCATGAACTATAAACATAGGTCTTAGCATTCTGAGAGCAAACAGTTTCTCCCCAATATGCAGAAATTTCAGAGTTCAGTTAGAAGAGGCTTAGCTAAAAAGTAATGTTACCGAACAGAAAATTAGTTCTGTTTTACCTCAAACCAGGACAAGATGCTTTTGCCATTTTAATTTCTATTGCTTTTACAAATTCCGGAATGACTTGGTGCCTTGCACTGCTCAAGTCACACGGCAGGACCAGGGTTGGTGGCAAAAGGAAGAACTCGACAATTTGGGATCAGGTTTTGCTAAGTTTCCCTGCTCCCTGGGAGCATGGGTGAGCACCGAAACAGCTTTTCCTGGCTGAGCCAGTGACCACAGCTTCCTTGTTTCCACTGCTCCTTTGGATCTCTGGACTGAGGAGAGTCGTGGTTGAGAGCAATAGTAGTTTCCATACACAAGGTTTAATGCTAGAAGGTCACTTAAGTGGTTTCTACCTTGTTTCCTGGTGCCTGTGAGCAAAGAATAGGGCATAAAGTCATGTCTCTTAAGCTTCCCCTTTGATTCTGATTAACTGATTTGTGGATGATTTGAAATCAGTCCTTGAACCTATGTTTTCCAGTGTCCAGAGAAATTCATACAGACTTTGCTGCCTAGAAGAATTCCACCATGCAGAAACCATTAGTAGTAAATTCCCCCACTTTTAGTCCTGAGTGCTTAGTTGGTGACTTATGGACAGGCATAATCGCAGGAATTTGTTACTCTAAGCTCTGTCTCCCCAGACTGGAGATGGCCAATTCTGGAGAATGGATGAGGATAAATGGTGACAAAAGTTCTATCAAGTGTACAGGGCTGGAGCCATGAAGTGCTTTTAAGGGAATAATAAAACTTCAAATTTAGCATGGCAAATCTATGGATAGTCAGTGTATGGAATGTATTCTAATGCTGTGGTGATGTGTTTGAATAACTTGGTGACAGATACTTGTAAAACTGCAGGTCAATCAACTCTGAAAATATTAATTTTAGACAAAATAGTAAGAAGCACCTAGATTAAAACATATGCATTAACCAGATGAGGATTAACCTCCAAGATTGTTTCTGTGCACCTTGTACTATCCAGTCTTTTGCATTGGCCATACTTAAATTTAAATTATAAGGCTGAACTAATTTAGTTTGTTACTTGTCAACTCACTTCCATCCAGGAAGCCTTTCTGCAGCCCTTCCACAGCTGCTGACCACATCCATTGTCTTCCATCTGCATGATCATTGTGTGTCAGTGAGCCAAGAACCACGGCCCCATGGTCTGGGTGCTAGAACTCAACCGGGACATGTCATGGCACTTGTTGAATGGCAGGGCTGAATCAATACATTGGAATTTAACTGAGGATCAAGCATAATGACAGAAGGGACCATATAGGTAATGTTTCCTTTGCTCCTGTTGTCACCGTATTCCTCAACTAGGTACCCTTACAGTCTTGTGGACTAAAGTGCTGGTGATGAAAGAAGATGATGCTTCTTTTGATGTGAACCAGCAAGTCTAATAATTAATTTGGGTGGTGTGTGTGTTCTATTCAGTGATAAATTTTGACACATTCATTCTATTTAAAGCCTTAGGAAATTGCTTTTGAGGTGGGTGGCATTTAAGGTGGGGATTTTTCCTTGTACATTTGCTGGGTTAATTTTGCTGATGTTTATGCTCAGACAGAAATAACCATTGGAATGAGAAATAGTACTAGTAAGCTTAATACCTAGAATCTCAGCTTCCAAAACTTCTAGTGTAGAATAGAGAGGAACTAACTTTCTAGTTCATAACATGATGTCCTTTTGTACCTCCTTTTGCTTGGGCAGCAGCATGCAAGCTATGAGAATTCTGTCAGCTCACTATTCTTTTGATCCTAAAACAGTGGTTAAGAATTGCTGTAGTTTCCCTCTCTTAACTCTGTTTTCCTAGCTGATTTTATTTTTGATGTCTTTGAAATGTTTGGTTGGTTGCATGTCAGTTGACTTCTCCCTGAGAATAGCTTTGCCTTTCTGGGCATTTCTGTGGGCTCATGTTGCATTGTACCGCATCTTTCTTCTCACTTTTTAATAATGATCTCAAAGACATATCAGATACAGAGAAAATTCCTTGTCTTTTGTGATGGGTCGATGCCAAACCATTCCTTAATTCTATGTGTCCTTTTAATGCAGATGCTACATGTTGGTAAGGAATTATATTTGCTTTAGAAAGTATCAAGTCTTTCACCTGGAGAAAACCGCTGCCTGCAATATTTATAGTGAGTCCTGCAATAATATATGGAGAGGGGCAGAACACAAAATGATAGTACCAAGTGATGAAAACAGGATACAGGAGGAAGCAGTAGAGAACCTAGATTATGACCTTTGAGTTCAGGAGGATTTATCCCTCTGTACTCAGTGGCCTAAGGATGGCTCAGCTCCAATGATGCAATGACACAAACTGCCACCTAAGCTACAGGTTCTCATTTTTGGAGTTTGCTCTCAGCTGATTTAGATTTGCCAAAGTTCATTATTTCAACATTAAGCAGCCATGGAAAATTCCACTGACTGCTGGAGAGATAATAGATTTTTGCAGCTAAAAGGAGTGAATAAAAAGCCACTGCTTATGGCTTGTCCCTGATCACTGGGAAAGTTCTTCTGTTGCAATACGAGGCATACCAGTATGTAAGGGAAAACTATTCCATGCTTCCACAGAGTACAAATCTGTAACCAAACTTTCATTCAGAAGCCTGTAAATGTCCACAGGGAAGATAACAATCTTCTCCCCTTGCCACTGTTTTGTTAAAAAAACTAATAATAGAGAAAAAAAAAACCTTACAACAAGGAGTAATAAAAAGATAATCCATAGTCTGGGGCCTTGTGTAAAGGCAGTAAACATGAAGAATTTATTACGTTTTTTTTTATTCCAGGTGGAGATTGTTAAAGGCAGGCTAACTTCTCCTGAACTGTTCAAAATTAACTTTCTTGGAGTATGAAGTTTCACTAAGTGTCTTAAAATCAACCTCAAGCTGGATGTTCCAAAAGCATCCGCAAAATAGTCCTCAGAAAGAAAAGAAAAAGGTGCAGAGAGGAGTCAGACAGAGACCCAAAGGAGCCAGAGCAGCAGAGCCCTGAGCTCAGTTCAATTCACGTATTTTCTTTTCTCTTCACCAGCCACTGCTTTGCCACATGAAATGGGAATCAGGTTCAGTTATCTCTACTCAACATGTTGTCCCCACCTAGCCAACACCCTCACAACTGACCTGTACAGATAACAACTGTTCGGTGGTGGGACAGGTTTAGGAAGTGCATTCAACACCTTATTCCTATTGTCTGTGCTTTTTATTAAGATTACAAGCTTCTTGGAACAGACTTTGTAGTTTGTTTTTACAGGCTGTAAAAACAGGTTCTAATTTTACGGTCTCCACGTAACGGCTATCATTATGCACTCCACTATAAGCCCAGTTCCTCATAATTAATGAAAACTACTCAGGTAGCAAGGTCAAGGTGAAAAACCCTTCCTGTTGCTCTGAAGCACTTTTTCTATTTACTTATTAATTTTCTAACTGATGTTGGATTTTTGTGGCTCTGAACTCTTTGCATCTGGCATTTTAGATCACAGCAGTTTCACCAGCAGAGGTCCTGATTCTGGAAACCTTGATACTCAGCAAATGAAAGTCTTTCTATAGAATACCCCTAGCTTCCCCATGCCACTGTTGTCCTCTCTTATTATGCTCAGTGAGACCCATGTCACAGTTATACTGATTCTTGCTACAGATAAAATTACTATTAAGTTATCTGTTATAGTTGGGATAAACTCTGTTTGGAAATCTTGTATTTGGTTCAGGAAATCAAAAGTAAAACATTTGAAAGTTCATCTCTGTCTTTCTAAGCAACCAAAAATCTAAAGTCGTGGATGTTTGTTTCCAAACATAATGTGAGTCTGTTTATAACTGAGATATAAATATCTTCCTTTCCACACTACATCAAAGTTTGAACTTAATGAAACTCTCAGATATAAGAACCTATCGGCTACAGGTCAGCAGTGAGAACCATTGTGTTTTTCTACAGGCAAAGTTAAGATCCTTGCTCTTGTAATATTTTTAAGGTAGACTGTTAAGGTATGTTAGCTGTGCTATGAAAAGCTACACAGAATACCAGTATGTAACACCAGGATGAATTCTCTTTTTTTTAATAAATCCTCCACAAGGCTTGATAGGTGCATACTCTGCTTAGGACTCATTGTAAAGAGTCTAAAATCACATGGAGGCTCACCAACATCAAACCAGTCTGTATTTCAGACATGAACAAAGGAAAATGGCTTCTTTTGCTTGTACACATCTGATCTTGCAGCAAAATATCTAGACCTACTCCCTATATATTACTTATATTCTTTTTTTAAATTATTGATAGTATTACATGTACTAATAGATCTTACTGAGTTCACAGGTTACTCTGTTAATAAAAATTACTGTGCACATTGTTCTGCCTCTGACAAAGTTGAGCTTGTTGCTCAGCCCCAGCAGACTCCTCTCTTGTTCCTACCCGTGGCACAGAAAATGGATATATGGGTGGATGAAGTAAAGGTGATCAATGCCAAACAACTGACAGAGTGTGGCCCTGAATGCCACCGTCATGCAGTAGCTGGGAAATTTGTAAACCTTTGATCATATCTGAAACTAAGAGAAAAAACAGTCACAGTTGAATTGCCCGGTGACTGGGGCCTGCAGACACGCTGCAGCAGAGGAGGCAGAGCCTGGCTGCTCGGTGGCATGACCTCCGTCCTCTGAGCTTGAGCCCTGGCACACCAGTAGGCAGCTCCTCCTCAGCGCAGGTTTAGTGTTTGCCCATCTGCAGTCACACATGTGTAGTTCAGTAAAATCAATGGGAACATTTCCATGGAGCTCAGTAGGTTTTGAATTGAGTTTGCTTTGTGCACCATAAATGACAGCTGTACCACTGTGTGCGGGGATCTGTTAGTGCACATTTCACCATTTTGTGAGGATGCTGGTGTAGAAAGAGGTCAGGATCATAAATTTATACAAGAATATAGTTACTGGACATAAAAAAGAGTTTTAAGTTCACCCTGCAGCTAATGTGCTATAAAAGAGATGCTGACCGCTTAGTAGGTTCCTCGATTCTTCACACAAATTTAGTGTCAGAATTCAGTTCTTAGCTACCGACGAATTGCTGAAAAGGAAATTGCTACTTAAAGCCAAATTCTGACCTCACTTGTCAGATTATAAATGCAGAGTGATCCCTCTGACTTTGGTGAAGTCATCTGTGCTTGCAACAGTGAGAGAGAACTGGGAACCACATTACACAAATTCAACACTTGGGATACTTTATGAGATAATGCATTAGCTATGGTGCATATGCATTTTATCCCATGAAAAGTCTAGTTGTGATCTACTTTAAGATTGTTTGTAGTATTCTGTCTTTATTATAACAGCGTTAACACTGCAGTCCCCTTCCGATGTGGTGTCAGTTACGCTCTTCACTTTCATGGAGTAACACTTTGAAATTTCAAAATACTTGAAGATACTGTAACAGCCAGTGCTGCCAATATAGCATGGAACTGCTACTTCACAATTCAAGTAGTCAGCTATTGACTCATGGCAATCTATATCTGCATTAAAATGGTGAGTTTTGGATTAATGTGGAGCTGAAAGCCCAACTGAGGCTCTTTGCTGCCAGCCTGTCTCTGTAATTGCAGCATGGATTTCACCAACCACAAAGGGCAAAATGAATGTGATCATCCCCAGCAGTCGATAGCACATTGATTTTTTTCACTCTACGATTCGCACAAATATTGAAGCTCATTTTTTAAGCAAGGAGGATTATTAATCTACATTTCTTAAAAAATAAGTCCGTTTTGAAGCATGGTACCTTGCAGGGCTTATTTAATGTGCGATATGTAAATCAGATAAGCAAAATTTTCTTTTTTTTTCTTTTTAACCAAAAACTGGCATTCTCGGCAGGCTGTGAAACCTCATCCTCACTGTTGTGCTGTCCTGTGTCGTATTGTTTGGTTAAGAGATTAAAGAAGGAAATGTTGGCAGGTCTCTTTCTGGTCAATGGTCTGCGTTTTTTTTAGTTTGGTTTCATTTTCACTAACCCCTGAGGTTGTAAACAGACAGTGTACAACATCACCTGTGGTTCCTAAGATGAAACAATGATTCAAGACCATTTCTTCCCTAAATGGATGCAGTTAATCTGTGGTATAACAAATGTACTGTAAGTCAGGGAAACAAAGAAAGTTCCTGCCGAGTAGTGGTAATGTTTCTGAGAACTGCAAGGTTTCTTTTTGTCGTTGGAATCAGCTGTTTCTTGGGAAGGGGCTTTCTGAAACTCTGTCTTCAACTGTATGGCTGTGAGAAGGCTTCAGTACTGAAGACCAGATTTACTTCTCTTCTCTCTGAGTGTGTGCAAACTGACGGTGGTTGTTAATATGTACCAGCTGCAAATGGGCAGCTGACCTGCACGAGCGAAATAGCTTCATTCAGTATTTGATAAGCCATAGTCACTTCTATATGAATGTAATGCAAAAACCATATACTGGCTACAGGTTAACTTGTTCAGCTAAAGACTTTCCTACTTCTGACTTTGCCTTCCTAATTTTGCAGGTCAGATCACAGAAGATTTCTTCGAGGCTAGATTTCCACATCACTTTAAGGAGCATAGTTGCTGGTCCAGCCCTGTGCTGGATTTGGTCTATTTGTTAAAACTTTTCTCAAGGGAAGCACGACTCATGATAAGAAACATTCCAGGAGTGGCTTTAATGAAAAAGTAGCAAACGAACACAAATTAGATTACCTTTATAAATGTCCAAGGTCAATCAGGGCTCTCCTGTTTCTTCCTTCATCCCAAGGCAATATTAATGAATGCAAAACCTCTCTTTGCCGAGGGGCAGCCTTGAATATCAAGTCTTCGTTTGGGTGGATTTAATTCAAACCCCTGGTAAACCTTGAAACAAATGCAGGGTGGTAAACTACAATTTAGAAAAAAAAAAAGGGTTAGACACTATTTACCCTTTGCTTTGGTCTTTTCACAGGCACTGCATTGCACAGCCCCAGAAACAAACCATTATTCAAGACAGTATTTCTTACTTCCTTCTAAGCTCCCGGTTAAGTTGATGAGGCATCTTTCATGAGCCAGAAATACTCTTTTAGGTAAAAGTGACAGTATGAGATGCATTTGAAGCTGCTCAGGCTCCTCACTGTCATAAACTCTGCTTCTCATTTTAACTATTTGTCCCAGTAAATCCTCAAAGTAGAGCTGTTGCCGTATGTCATTAGCTGTGTGTTTGCTTTCCTCAGGGTATTTAACTACTTGCTCTGCAGCTTTTATTGCACTTAGCGGTACAATAACATCTCAAAATGCCCTACCTTCAATTCCAGAGAACAGTTAAATGAACAAATATTAGTCACACAAAAGGATAATTCCCTGAAATAAGATATCTTTCATATTATGAACTGAAGAAGCTCAGACTTCAATTTCCCTTACTTCCCTAAATGTAAGAATAGCCTCAAATATGAAACACTTAAGCATGAACTGTGCTTTCTGCTTTTAGTGTGGAGAATAACGGAATTGTATTCCTTAGCTCAAAACCCTTGTAACAACTGTTGGTCCTGTGAGTGCAGTTCTAGACTGAGGGGCTGGTGACTGGTTGAGTTGTTCAGAGGATCTTTTTTTCTTTCTTTTATGGTAGTCAACTGCAACAGAGGATGAATTACGATGAAAGGTAGCAAGTCATGATAAATAACATAGCATAGCAGGTGTATATTAAACAATCTCTTAACTAACTATATTCCGAGGTCATTATTTGATTATGTTGTGAAACACTGTGACTGGACTTTGAACTTTGTCTACTTTCCTGGACATTTGGAAATAGGAGGAAGTTTTCTGAAGGTAGTCAAGCAAAGGTGTTGTGAACTTCCCCAAAGGCTCTTTCTTATGTCCTAATTATGCGTCTTTATACAAAGATAGTTTTTACCTGACTTCCTACTGTCCCACACATGGAGAAGTCCTTTACGTCTTCCTGCTTCTCCTGATAGTGGGGATTTCAGGTGATGTAAAGTCACTTCAGTGGACTGACTCCAGTGATACAACCCAAAAGAAAAAATGGGCTGAGAACGTAAGTCTGGAAGGTGTGGAATTAAACTAATGTGTCTGCAACATGGCAAACCATCTTACATATGTTTTTTTATCTATCCATATTGATATCCAACATGCAGGACCCTCGCTCTTGTGCTGCCAGAGTCCTTCTAAACAGTGTGGTTAGTTTTTAGAATATATGTCTGTGACACTGGTGACAAGGTAGAGAGTATCTTCATGTATTTCCACCACCCTTTCTACTGTATGACTATGAAACTTCTGATGTCAGTGACATTTGCTTTTACCTTTTTATAGGGTCTTTGTTGATGGACAGTCTTACTACAGGGAAAGTGGGAATCTCTTTAAGGAAAAAAGTTACTCTTATACCTATAAAATCATGGGCATAAATCACATTCAAAATAGTCAGTACCCACAAAAAGAGAATCATGTGATCATTTAGCACCCAAAGAACTGGGTGCTAAAGAACACTCATCTATGTTTTCAGGAATATTTTAATCCGCTGACTAATGAACTAGTAGTTGTAAAATTCATATGAACGCATTACATTAGAATGTCCTACCCAATTTTAGCTCAAACTGACCCAACTTTATATGTTCACTCTTCTGTTGTTTCAGAGTATCTGCAGTTACTGGAATGCTGAGTTTGTTTATGCCTCCTAGTTTTGTTTCCATCTGAGTCTACATATGCTTGAATGTAATAGTAAAGCTTTTAAGAAAGGCAGGATGGTCTTGGGGTTAGAGCATAGTAATAGGATTCTGAAGACCTCAGGTCTCAGTGTGATGCTGCCGCAGCCTTCCTCTGTGATCTTAGGCAGATTACTTAGTCTTTGACTGATTCTCCTGCTCTGTGAAAGGGACATTAAACTATTAAGCCCTTGGAGAGTCATGTATCAAAAGTACACAAAAGAAAAGTACAAAGAAATAGATTTTCTAAGGCCAAAAAAATACCCCGCTGTCCCGCAGCCATAAGGAAAAAGCTGTTGAAATCTTTCCTCGAACAGTGGTGTGTTATAAACTCTCAGTTAAAACCATAATGGGGGTGGAGAATACCTGCATTTTGCTGTTCTAGACAGTCAATGAGCCATGCAGAGAAAGCTACCTGAGAATAGTTGCAGAAGTATTCTCTGTGCTGTTTAGCTCGTTTACTCTTAGACAGATCTGCTCTGTTTTAACTAAGCACTGGGAAGGCTGTCATCAGTTACTATACCAAGATTATCAGCATGCAGTTTAATATAAAGAACATTATTTGAACAAGGTCCGAAGATATTTGTATACAAAGCATCATTGGAAGCATCTCCTAATTCCTTTGCAAGTGAATAAATATGTTTTCTTCATGGTCAGAGAATCTTCTGTACTTATTGATCAGCTGAGTCAAGCACACTTGTAACCTTACCTAATGCTTTCTAACCCTCCATTTGCCCCAGCAATAGATTAAAATTTGTACTGAAATGAAAGGACTCTTCCTTCTTCCATCAGTGACTTCACAGTCTGCAGCTCTAGTTGGCATTCACCCATGTTCAGTAGCTCTCTCTAGAACCACTTTAGATATTTCTGTGCAGACAAGGCTGCCAGAAGAAGGGGGCAGATTTCCCCAAGTCTCTTTCCTGAGAGGGCAGAGAAGGCAGGACTCATTACTTTGTGATACCGTCTACAGCAAGAATGGCTATAGCCGATGGGCCCGGCTTTTAGCATTACTGCATGCTCTTGTGTACAGCTCCATGGGGCCAAGCTTTCCCCTCAGCCCACAGGCAGAAATGGGAGGTCTGAGCTCAGCCCACTGCAAGCATCGAATCAATACTCTCCTTTGATAGTCCCAGGGACAAGCAGAGCAGTGCATGCCCCTGGTTATTGAGGAAGATGTGTGGGGGAGGCAGAGGTAGCTGCATTGCTGAGCTGCTATTCCATGTAAAGAACTGGCAAAGCTGAATAAAGGTTTAGAGGAATGTAAAAGGTAGAGGAATCCAGATATCAACATAAAAAATGTCATTCCTAAAGTGTGCAGGAATAAAAGACAAATGGCAATAGGTCACTCTGGAATCAGAATCATGAATGACAGAAAGTGAGCTGGGAATGAAAGAAAGGGCAGGTAAATGTCAACAGTTAGGGAACAGAGATCATGAACTCTCTCAGCTGGAAGAAAGTGCTCAGAATATTCAGCAAAAGCCAGTTCAGTTGTAAAATAAGCTTAATATCTTCAGTTTGACTGCCTGGCTAGTAATGCTTTCCAAGGTATTGTGACAGATGAGCAGGTGAATGAAAGACAAAACCCAACAGAGATGAGAGATCCAGCCAACACATGGAGTGAATGATAGTGATACATAGACACAGATATTCCCGTAAGATGCTGATGGCAGAATATGTTGTGTCACCTGAAAGGGGGGTGATAGTCCACCTCATACAAGAGTAGGTGCTAGCAGAAAGGGAAAACATATAAAGTCGGAAGGAAAAGTAAACAGGCATGAGAAGTGAAATGTAAAGCAGGTAGCTGGAAAGAGGGTATAGCCCTTCCCTTAACAGTGAAACAAGATTTTTTGGAGTGTATAGAGATGAACAAATGTCCACTAGCTGTGCATCTTACCTACAAACCTTTCTGTGTAGTGTTGTTGAAGAAGGACAAGTTTCGCATAGTTTTAACATCTGAGGGTGTTTTAAGTGTCATTGAAGAGGACCAACAGGTTTCAGGATCGGCGTTAAAATATGGAACTTTATGGGTTGACGTTAACCTAGATTAGAAAGTATAGAAGTTGATTGCTCCCATGACAGTTTGATGGTCTGTGTGAAATAAATAGTGTCTGGATCCAGTTTGTTGTGCACATTAATCACTGTATCGTTTGCATTAGTTGGTGGTGATATTGGCACTAGTCTAGTGGTGGATGCTGATGCACCAGGTGAGCTAAAGTTTGTGCCCTCAGCAGGGGTTCTGCACCTTCTGAAAACCAAGGCACTACAAAATCTCTGTGCACAGCCCACACTAACATGCTTGAGATAGTCTGGGTTTTTTTTTCTGTGGATAAAAAAGACCATTCCAAGAATCCTTAATCCAACACATTTCAAGTACATTACTTTTTAAAAAACAAATAAATCCATAATGTTCACTGTAAATATGCAGTAACAAATCACATTATTTCAGCTCTGAGGCTGTTCATCAGATGCATTTGATATGGAAGTGGTTGGTTTTATTTGACTTTAGAAATGAGAGGGTACAATCTTCATAGTAAATGATGGGGTACAGTTATTTGCTCTTTTTGTGTTTGTCACCTATTTACAAACAGTCCTGTTTTGACAAGTGCTCCAGTTATTTTACTCTACAAAGTTGGTCTTTTCTCTTTAACTAAACACCGAGTATTCGTTGTTTGCTAAGTTGTTAACAGTGTAAGTTTGCTCAGCTCCGCCTTCGGCTTATCCTTCTTGATCTCTGATCAGATATCTGAAAATATCCAGCAGAAAGGGGAGATGGGGAAGGTTTCCAAGATGGGCGTACAAATACTTCTGTCTTGAAGTTCCAGCTAAGTGTGTTTGCATAAATACCAAAATTGACTTCTTTTCTAATTTGAACAACTGTTGTCAAACTACTCTTTTTAGCAATTGCCTGGTTCCATCCAGAGTCTTGCAATCCACAATAACAACAAGAATATCCAATGCCCCAGTTGGAAATATAATCAAATGCTTCTTACCTTTCTGACAAAGTATTTGTCACCATTTTTCCTCTCCCACTGTGACATTGCTTTGTCACGGGTGTAATTTTTTAGCATTTAAAAAGCCTGTTGCTGATCTTCATATAGAGATTATAGATCTCTACAATACTTCCCCTTCATTATTTGTAATTTACATCTTTCCCCTACAGTCTAAATACTTTAATCATTCCCTCTCTCAATTCTTGTCCTGCTGTTACTTTATACTGTCCTTTCAGGTCTTGCTGGTGAAATTAGTATGATTGGACTCTGATTTTTAATTACTCTAAGAGTTATGTGACATGGATTGGTCTCTACTTGATGTAAACTTCAAACATTTCTGCACACACCTGATCAGAACTCTGTTGCCCTGTTACATGTGAGATTAATTATTTAGTGGTTGTGGCCAGGACAGAGGGTGGTCTCGCTCTTTGTACCCTTCTGTCCTGGGTGTCACTGGGGTGGTGATGTTGCGTGGGTCTGGTCTGCAGCAATATGAAGAGGAGGTGCTGCAGGGAGTGGGTGCACGTAGAGGAGCACAGCCTCTACCAGCTCCTCGAGAACTCCTGCCACAGGGTTGGCCTGAGCTGACTTGCAGCTCCAAATAGGCATTTGAAAGTGTGACTTTTTTAATAGATAATTTTCAACGCAGAGTAGCTTTGGAATACTTTTGAATTGGTTTTGCATCTTTTTAATCTTATGTTGTTAATACTTAAATAATAAATAGAATTTCTCTGGTCAGATTCTTTTCTCTGCAGATGTATGATATTTCTGAGCCTTCCTTCCACTCAGAGAGGGCTTCAGGGTTAATTTATATCCATTTAACTAACTAGTACAGTTTTTGTGCTTGTACTCTTTTATGTCAGCCTTAGACTGATTATGCAAATTTAGTTCATGCCTGTAAATTCATCAACACCAATTAAACCAATGCATGAATACTCCCATGCAAAAGTTGCTCCAATTTAATTAAATCAGTATCAAACAGCATACTCCATGCCTTTGTGTATAGGCCAGGCCTTAATGGGTTAGGTCACATGAAAAGTGGACAATTCACCTGCTGCAACCTTAAGCTGGGAAAAGTTACCTCTTCTGCTCTATGCAATTTTACAGTGCCAGGCACAGGGGGAGACTACTCTTTACAGAATACCTCACTGCAAATCCTATATAGCAATGCAAACATTCATTTTGTAAATAAATACAAGCTGTGCTGATGATCACAGCAGTTACATAGCATCCTAATTAGGTTTCTTGGTTTAGGTGGTTTGCTTGTCTTTGCCATAAAGAAAATCAGATTCAAACAGTGGAACTGATTTCTAAAATCATGTAAGAAAAAATTTACTCCTGGGTTAAGAGCCAGGCTGAACCACCAGATGCACATGAATGCAGCTTCCATTTTCCTAAACAGAGACTGCTGTGCTCATCTAAGAGCAGAATTTGTCTCTTCCAGAAGCCTGGCAGAATGTTTAATGGCAACAAGGGAAAAGGTATTTATAAAAGCAGACATCATTGGAAATGAGAATGCTCACACTGCTGTGATTTCAGAAGTTGAACCTGAATACGTAGCAGCAGGTGCAGCACAGAGTGCTTAACTTCTCACCATCAAAGAAGAATTCTAGTAGAATTTCCTAGTGAATTAGAGAGCGAGTGATAAAGCAGCTTAGGGGATCACACTGTTTTCCTTACTTAATGAACTTCTTTGTTGATGAGAAGTTACTTTTCCCATGTTCCTTTTTGTTGTCACAGATCAAGTGCTGCTGCTGCAGTTTCACACCCATGGCTCAATTGGTGCAATTCTTTTTTGGTGTTTTAGTGTTTTAATATTTAATGCACCTTTCTTTCTACTCATCTCTGCCCCTTCGCTTTTGCTGAAGATGGAGAACCACAGGGGGTTAAAAGCAAGGAAGCACATGAAAATATTCCCCATGGGAATTAAGTTTAAGAACCTCACATTCTTTCAACCCAGCTTGTTATTTTTCTTAGGGCACTCCTTCCTTCTGAATGTTAACGGTACTGGACATTAGAAGTTACTTGCAAACTATGTCCTCTCAGTTGGTGAAGGGAGATGAGACAATTTTTACTTGAAACAAAAGAAGTTGCATACAATATTAATGTCCCACCTCTTGCTAATATTTGACTTTGGCTGGAAAACTAAAATCCGAAGTGTAGTAGTAGCCTTTTGAACACAAAAGTAAATTGAAATACTTTTTAGGGTAAGGCTCACAGTGTTTATTGGTTACTTGTCTTTTTTTAACAAATGTAATGGTTCTTCGAAAATTATTTGCAGCTGATAATGAAACCAACAAAGGCTTAAGCCAACAACCGTTTCTGAGGTAGGGAGTACCCTCAGAGCCGTAATGTGGGCAGAAGTCATATTCCAAATTACCCATTGATATATTGCAAGATATGGCAAGATGCCCTGTATTAATTCCATTTTAATTAATGCGGTTATATTGTGTGACATCTTCAGAAATATATATAATCACTTCATAATAAATTGCCAGGTGATTTATGCTACCATTTTAGCACTTCTAAACTACTATCTGGGTGCCAAACTCCTAGGCTGTATGTGTAAAACTCACCATTGTGAGATGTCTGCTCTGTTTTCTTTCTTCCCTCGTGAAAGCTTCTCTCCTCTATCACGAATTCAATTTTATGAAATCAGCTGTGAGATGGCTGTGCTGACAAAACAGCTACCTATTCCACAAGGTTCCTATTTTGTCATGATGAGAAATGAATATTGTATTTCTGACCAGCAGGATTTGAACCCGAATGCTGGATGCTGGGTGTCATCATTACAATAACTGGGGAAAAAACCAAAAGATGAGCTCATTTTCACTGACCCTCTTTTTGACTGAAGTCAGTCTCTGCTTTTGTTCCTTCTTTTCCTGTTTTCCCTATGTAATATCTGGTCCTGGCACCCCCTTGTCATGTGCACACATAAGAAGATTGCTCTGTGTCTTGGGAACAAGAAATCAGTTGTGGCTAAAGACTTTGGTCTTTATGACAGCTGGTTCCGAGGGTCCCTCAAGCACAGTAAGCGTGTGAGCTTCTTGGTCCTGTGCCAGTAGCACAGCCTGTAGTAGTTGAGATGAGATGCTGAAGGGAAATCTTGTTCAGTCTTAGGTGAGGACTTGGTGGGCCTTGGTTGAAAATTAGACTGAAATTGTAAGGGAAAAGCACAAGACAAGACTGCTACTTTGGAGTTGGTATTTTGAGAGGTCATGGCTACTGTTTTGTTTCTGAGTGGGACAAACAGCTCAACTTCACAGACACAGGTAATTGTTTCTGAGTCCAGTGCTTGGAATTGAATGGCAAGTGTTTTACGCCTGATTCTTCAGCTGCATTCCTAGGTCAATCAAAGTGTTCTGGGAGCCACATAAGGGGCACATGTTGCATAAAATTGATTATGGTACTATGTGCATGAACTTTGGGTACAATGACCAAAATAGCATCTGTAGTCCAGTACTACCTAAGCAGCCTTTAGATGCTAAACTGATTGGTCACATTCAGTGCTTTTTAAAAAATCTCTTTTAAAAACTTCCCTTTGGGAACTGGCTTGTTTGGGAAATGGTAATGGGATCTTCTATCTACACTGTTGATAACACTTAAACGTTATTAACATTTAACAGTTTCTTGCCCCATGTGACATGACTGAGCTGTGCACCTGTCCCTCCCCAGTAAGACATGCATTTGGGCAAGTTCTTCACCACGCTATGTCACAGATTACCTTGGTTTGGCTCAGGCTTCTCCCTCCAGATTTGGCTGCTAGCAGCCTCATGGATGCTGAAGTATGTATGACCTACATCAGTAAGTGATGCAGTGAAGTGGGAACAGATCTGTAGCTGGTGCTGAGGACCTGACCTTGCCACTCCTTGCCTTTTAGAGGATTATGTCAGATTGGTTCTAGTCTGGTCCCATGGATTTAATGCCCAGCAGTGCCTAGAGCTGATCATGCACTTCTCCAGCACATTTTTTGGTGTAGCTCTCTGTCTACTGAATAAGGTGAACCAAAATTTAGTAAGTGAGAAAAATTGGAAATTTGCTTCAAAAGTGCCCTGTACTTCCAATTAGACCATTAGTATAAATGTAAACATAGTGAACTGGAGAAACAAAAATATTTTCTTTCAAGTCTTTTTTCTCCCTGACATGCATAGGTTACCCCTGTTAGTTTAAGTCTTATTTTGCATTTCTTCTGTTGCTTTTCCTCTAGTCTGAGTCCACAGCTCTGAACCTTTGGAACCACTGGAAACCAATATGCCACAACTAGTTACAATGATAGATGCTACTTCTTCATTTTCCATTTTATCCTTACTACCTCCTTTCAGTGAAGAAAACACAAACCTATATTGTTATAATATGTACAGTATATTTAGAAGAAAAGTTTTGATTTTTCACTTATTACTTAAGGACAGTAAGTGGAAAAGTGCCTTCCTTACATTTATATAGTGAATGCATCATTGTCAGCTTTGATTGCAGAGATACTGGGACTCTGACCTTCAATGACATTGCTAGTAAATTTTGACTGACGGTGTGCAACACTGCAAACCCCTGCTGCACATGCCCATCCTCCTAGAAAAAATCTTTTCTCTTTAGTAAATTTCTTATGCTTCTGGCTGTAGACTATCCTAGATTCTAAAATACGAGCAATATCTAATTCCATTTATGAAACACAATCTGGAAAGACATTTGCAGTTCTTGTGTAACCAGTTACCCCTTCTTTGGTATATTTTAGTGAGACTGTAAAAGATGTCCTCAATCTCCAAATTTAGAGTAAATTTCAATAATATCAGAGAATGAGGGCTGATGCCATGTGACATAAACACTGCTCTCTTGTACTTGCTCATGCTTTGCTGTGTGGAAAGAATGCTATTTTCATGAAAACATTGTATATGATAGTGTGATAGATACGTGGCTGAGGCTTTCACGGGCTCTGAGAATGAGGACCAGACTGAAGGCTGTCCACAAGCCAGAACATGTTGGTAGCTCTGCAAGCAATTTCAAGCAATTAGAAAAAACAACAGATTTTGCCTTCCATCCCTTCATGTCTCTAGAGGAACAGTATTTAGTTTATTAATATCTCAGTACAGCAGCCATGCTTAGAAAGGCATAGGTTTTCAGAAGCTACGCCTCATGTGTGGTTTCTTCAGGTTACATCCCAATTAGTTTGTCGGGCTGCAGAGCAGCGGCGTGTGCTGTCGTGGCCTAAGGCTCGGTCCCTGTGGTTTCCATTTAGGGCACTTCTTGAGCAGCTTTCTCTGCTACTTGGACCAACACGCTCCCCACTGCACACTGGTCACCTTCCTGGGAACCTGAATCTCCGACTTACTAGTGGTAAAAACAGTCAATCTTGCACTTCTCAGTCCTGGAGCAGTATAAACCCTTCCTGAATCCAAACTCTTCCTCGGTAGTAAACCAGATACAGAGGCGGCAGCCCTCTGGTTACGGCACTCCTGCTTATGTCCTGCCCTGTGTCCTAGGCTGTCCTTGACTGCCAACAGGACACTGGCTGGGGCAAAAGTCAGTGGTGCTGGGCCCTGTGGAAGCAGGGCACATGCCCCTGCACCAGCCCAGGTGGAAAGAGGAGAATTGGAGCCCCTAATAGCACCACCCGGCGTATGGTGCATCCTACCACGCCACAGCAAAGACCCCCTGCTCCTTCCACATGCAGCCTGCTTCTCTCCCTGCTGCCCCTCTGCCAGCCAAAGCCATTTCACTAGGTGAGCCCAATATGGCTCTTCCTTTCCGTGTCTCCCTCAGCCTCTGTCTCCTTATCTTAAAAATATTCAAAACATTTTAACTGTGTTTTCAGTTTGATTGTTATTGACCCCATAGGAATAAATTCTCTCACCTTCTCCCCCTGACACCCTTGATCAGTTTTTTATTAAAACTTTCAGGCTGTGGTCCTTTAATATAATTTTTAGTGCATTTTAAATTATTTCTGGAATTTTGTATGTTGTCCCAAATGCTTGAAGAGGGTGAAGAGATTTATAAATAAATTTATTTTTATTACACTATAAAAAAACTGTAACATTAATGCTGCAATGATAAGACAAAGTATGTGTGGAATCCTGCATGCCAGGTAATCCAAGAAATTGTGCAGTATTACAAATGAGCTAGACTAACCCAGAACAGTATTCCCAGTATCAATCAATAGACTATGAACTCATTAGTATATTAGCAGTTTATGACAGTATTTAGGATCATATAGTATAATAATGGAATACACTATCTTCCGAGATACCAGGCAGTCGCATTGTCTGGCATGGTGTAAGCTGTCATGGCCAGCTCCTGCTGTTGCCTAGGCAAAGCAAATAGCTTTTGCAGGAACTGATTGTTTTTGCAGTAGCAGTACCCTGTGCAAAGGTCTCTGATACAGTATGTTTGAACAATCCTTGCTGTATCTTATCTACTCCAGGTAACAAAGAGATTCAAATTTAGGGGCACCAAGCGGGACTATAGTCATAACTGCTAAACAGAGTAGTGTCTGTTGTGTTAATTAATTTGACTTTTAAAAATTAATTTTCAGAGCCAGAAAATGCCCAGCAACTCATTCCTCTAGTCTTGACAGTAGTTCCTTTGACAGCATGTGTTCTAGTCTTGCAAAGACTTAATCAGGCTCTTACTTACTGAAATTGCTTCTGTGGTGAGCAACGGAAGAAAGGAAAACGTAAAATTTGTTAATGGGTATGTTTCTGTCATGGAGAGGGGCATTATTACATGTCACCTGGGGATCCCAGTATGGCTATCTAATGAAGACTTACTGAAAATGGAGATAGATTATGCAATATTGATATGATTCACCCACTCATAGAAAAAATGCCTTTTCCAGCTGTCCCCTTTGCATGCAAGAATAAAACAAAACAAAACAAAACAAAACAAAACAAAACAAAAAAAACCACCAAAAAACAAATAGTGTGAAAGAAAGCCATGACAGCAAGTTGCAGAGAAGGAAGCCCAGTTTGTGGTTCCAACTGTCATGTGTTGTGTCATGTAGAGAAGC
Organism: Thinocorus orbignyianus; assembly: GCA_013400375.1. Classification (NCBI taxonomy): domain Eukaryota; kingdom Metazoa; phylum Chordata; class Aves; order Ciconiiformes; family Thinocoridae; genus Thinocorus; species Thinocorus orbignyianus. The sequence goes on from VXBW01006759.1 coordinate 556,800, forward strand.
CCATAGGGAACGGGACAGGACAATATTCAGGCATCCCCCTGTTCCTGAGAATCCAAGGGGAGACGGGGTGGGAAGAGTCAGTCTGCATGTTTGTTTGGAGCGTGAGGCTAAGTCGAATTCAAGAACACAGCACTGTTGGCAAAAGTAAAACCTAAAATAACACGACACCACAGATTTGGAGCATTTGCTGCCTGAGCTAGAGGCCATCCAGAATGCAGGAAGCTGGTTTGCAATGGGAAATGCATTTTGTCTGAGAGAGCCCTCCAGGATGTTTCCAGCCACAAAGAGGATGGGGAACTGACATTGTTCACTGCATGAACATTTACTTGTCATCTGCAAGGTCACGGTGCTCTCCTCATTGAAACCTTTCCTGGAAAGCTCCTTTTGCTTCATTGCCTCTGAGAAGGTAATGGCTGGGGAGAGGAAAATACTCCTCCCCACATCTCCCTTCCCCCAAAAGAGGGCTGCAGTAAAATCAACTTCCATATGCGTAAGCCCTAAGCCTGCACATACATGCACATACATGCTGCCTGCAGCAAAAGAAGTTTGCCCGCCCCTCGCCTGGCAGGCAAGCAGGCTGAAAGCACCTGGCAAGATATATCTATTGAAGAGGCAGCGAAGAAAGATATTTGGCCCTCAAAGGATCAGGACTTCTGACTTCGTGTCTGTGACAGAGGTTCACTTCCAACGGAGAATGAAAAGCAAGAAAAGCTCAGCAATCCATAGCTGAGATACCTTCAAGTTGGTTGAGAGAAGCTGGAGAGGCAGTGTAGATGACCAAGGAAAAGACACTCAGAGCTGTAGAAAATGCTTCAGGTAGTTGTGGTCAAGTCAGTCCTGGACCACCAAGAGACCAGTGGCCAAAGGATTGTTTCTTCCTGAAAGAGTGTTTGGAAGATGCACCAAACCCAGTAGGATCCAAGAAGCAGTTGGCACTGCAGTAATTTAGACCTTCTTTAGAGTTACCTTATGTAGATTTTATACATCTAATGAATTTGAATTTGTCTAAGAAATCTAGAAATTGTCTAAGTTACCTTTGAATCTATGCACCTATTTGTGGCACTCAATTCATCAGATAGTGTTTAGGGAGCCAGCTAAATGTCTGCTCTTAGTGTTGCAGTTTCAGCATGCCAGACTTCCCTGAAAGCTGTAGTTTAATAATTTTAGTCAGACATATTTTCCACAAGTCAAGAAATCCTCCTCCATTTCTTCAGAGGAGAATGATTCCACCACATTTTCCCCTCTCATCCTTGCTCTCTCACTGACTGCTAGCAGGGCATCCTGAGGATCTGAAGTAGCAGGATGCACTGTGACTCAGAAATACTGGCTATGTGCAAGAGCTTTGCTGATGACATCTTCCAAAAATCATTTTCTAGGACAAGAACTTTCCCCTCATGTATTTATATGCTGGCTACCTATGTAACAGGTATTATATGAATTGCTTCAAGCAAGCAAGTCTTGTCAGAAAAGGGCTTGCATCCTACAGGCGGAATAGAAAAAGGTAAATATTTTGCACTATATGTATGCACTATATGGTACAATTTAGATTTCATAATGAAATTATAATTTCATCATTATCTTAACATGATAGGTTTTTTTAAATTGTTCAAAACTAAGCTAGCAACAATTGTACCATTACTCTTGAAGTTTTAGACAAACATTCATTCGTAACAACCATATTTTTTAGCATGAAAAAATTGTTCAATATTAACACCAGATATATCCATGTCCTATTCTGTGACAGCACTGTGAGATACACCATTCTCTTCAACTTTCCTCTCCGTTTGTTTATTAATCAGTATATATGAATCTTGTGGACTTAGTGAATGATTGAAATGTATAGCATCACATGTCAGACTTTTTTCAAAGCTCATAAATGATCAATATATCTTTGAGGGGGAATCTGATTTCTGATACATTTATGTTAATAAGAATGGAAACACGGGCCACTGGAAATTGAGAGATAAATCAATAGAGAGGTTGGACCTTCGAGAAGTTCAGTGTACAATAAAATAGACAGCAAAATATGCTTGCTGCTTGTCTGCAGTGCCTGGAGTGACTACAGCTGACCAACAAGGTAAATCAAATCTGCTGCCAATACATTCTTCTGCTGTCCAGATAAAACAGCGGACTAAGCCGGTGAACTTTCACCCTTCACCCGAGCTCTCTAAGCCAAAGTACAGATTAAAAAAAATCAATAACCCCAATCGATGGGAAAATATTTTTAGTCTCTAACTGAACGATATGTTTTGACAAGGCCAAAGAGGCGCACAAAAGAATGAGAAAAGATAAAAGACAGAAAATTAGGATTTTGTTTTATTGGTTGAGGTAGGAACACTATTCATTCCCCTTCCTACAGATCCCATTGACACTGACTAAAATTATCTCACAGGAAGGAAATAAAATGAAAGGTTATGAATTCATTAAATTGTTTGATTTACTGTGTATCCTTGTAACATGTTATCTTTACTGGGGTTTGTTGCCATTATTGGACACGTAACACTAGGAAGACACTTTGGAATGTATTAATATGGAGATGGGCACTATAAGAATTGTGCAACAAAAGAAAAACAACAAATAGTAATAACCTGTGCCTTTTCCTCATGCTGCTTTTCACCTCTGAATCCAGTGTACCTAATGCATAAGCCACAGAATACCAGAAACCTCAAAACAAAGGAAGAAGCCTGTGGTACACCACTTGCAGAGCATCACAGAGTTAGTGGAGGTGAGTTAGGACTCACTGACATAGACATGAGGGTCTGAAGAACTGACAGAGGAAGGTTTGGGGAATGGTTCTGCTCAGCAGCCACAAATGCTGCACTGTGGGGTGCATTTAGTGCCACCCCCAAGTCCGGCTGGGCAGCGAGGCAGTGCTGTGCCGCAGGGGACAAAGCAGGGAACTGGGACTTCTTGCCCTGTTCCTCCTTCCTGCTCCCCTCCGATGTCCCTCTCTGCCTCATGCCAGCCCTGCTGCCAGGGGAGACGAGCTTATGGGGGGGCTTCTGGGTGACTGGTGTGGTTCAAGGTACAACGCATGGAGAGAATTTCCAATTACTTGAAATTAATAAGGTTTACGCAGCACTTGGATATTTTTTCCCAAAAGGGTGATGGCAAACTCTTTTACTCATTAATGTGTTATCTAAGTGGTCTTTGTTGTTCATACAAGGGGTCATTACAGGCAAGGGAAAGGTTATGTTGAAGGGTTGACTCCTCTTCAGAGAACAACATCAGATCTTTTATGAATGCTGACTTTTATGTTGTTTTTGCAGTTAGAGTGATTATTGTTGCCTCTGGCAGGGCCTGTGGTTCACTGGCAATCCCAGGTCACCGGGAACCTCCAGGCTGAAAGAACACAATGGCAAATGGCAGGCAGGCGTGTGAGTGCAAATAAGGGGACAACAACCAAATCCACCATGCAGAAATGGGAGCAGGGACGGGTCTGATCAGCACTGGCATAGGCACACACTTTGACGTTTGCTTTTCTAGAGCGATTTCTCATCTCAGGGTACAATGGCAATAGTGCAGTTTGTAAGGGGGGTGCAGGAATGCACAAAGACGGGATTAGTGCCTTCTTGTTTTCTTGTGCTCTTGCATCAGTAACTACTTTTTGCTTTGAATTTAGATTAGGAGGGAACTTTTTTGGTTTCACAGTTTTGCAGAAAATAGTGCTGGTCCAGGCCCTTTATTCCTAACTATTGCCTCATTTTAATCCAGAATATGATTGCAATAAAATAAAAACCCAATATTTTTTAATATTTCTCCCTAATTTATTTGGTCATTATTTTCACATTCAGCAGGTGCTTCATCTTGGTTTTCTCTCACTGACTGGTCAGAAGGAACTGTCCTGAAGTTTTCAGGGAATAGTGTTTGCGATACAAACTCCCGTAATTGAAACGCTCTAGGTAGCCCTTATCATCCTTGAAAGCTTTCAGCATATGCAGTGGAGTATGATGACTGTTAGAATTAATTAGAGAAAACAGATGTAAAGCATTTGCCAAGAGTTATTTAAAGAAAATCTGTTGTGTACGGATAGTTGATGGTTGGGTTTGAAATGTTACTAGCAGCTGAGAAGTAGCTAAACATTTTTCTGCTTTGTAGAAAGCATACCTAAAATACATTGAAAAGAACACTTTGGTCACCCATAATAATAAAAGCAGAATAACATATGGTAGTCATATTTTTATTCTTATTAATGCTTCTGTGAGACCCTTAAAGATGATGGGCTTTCCTGGGTTGTGAGCAGGAGAAGAATTTGACCCCTGGGACAGCTCCTGATACATTCATGAGACCTGGGATACGGAGCCCATTTCTCCAGCAGAGGCATCAGGAAATTAATCTTTCAGAAATGACAGGAAGAATTAGGAGGGTGACTTGGCCCTGGTTCACACACCAGCTCCAACAAGAAAATATCTTGCTTCTGTTCCTATGCAGATTATACCTATGTTTCCATCATCAGCATCCACCGGCTCTCTGACAGAAGGAGTTTGAATGTTCTTGTCTGCAGCGGCCAATGTTCAATCCTTTCTGCTTAAATGACTTATGTCCTGGCCTTCATAATTCTGTCAAAGAAAATATACAACCTTCATCTTTGTTATCTTTCATTGTGCCTAAAGAGGTCAGAAGTTCAGAGCAGTTCGTGTAGATAGCCTGGCTGAATGTAAATACGGCCATCAGTTTTGGTGCAAAAAGCCTGTGAGACAAAATTGACAATATTCTTCCCACAAGTTTTGTGTGTGTGAGCGTGAAACTGTCCTTGCACTAGCATTTGTACTGTCATACAGCATCAATGGAAAGCACAAATATGTGAGAATGCAGCCAAAGCCAGCTCACAGAAAGAGTGGATGAATGTTCGTAGGAAATTCAATGCTTCTGTCATCCATCACTATTCACATTCCCTTCCTTGCCTGCAGGTAGAGGCACAGAGACTTATTGGATGGGATTCATCTTACCTAACTTTAGACATATATAGTGTGGATATCTCTGTCTCAGCTTGTTTTCTAGACTCCTGTGAAAGTCAATAGAAAGAAGCAGGCAGTTCTGAGCCCAATTCATCTGACCTGTTTTAGACACCTTCTTCAGGAAAAGATGAAGCTTTCCCTAAAACTGCCTATGTCTCTCTAGTGCCTTAAGGACAATTCAGGCCATTAAATCAGGTACAGACATGTACACAGACATGTGGTGAATCCCATCCTCTAGAACATTTGATAACAGCTTTCCCACAGTCAGGTGAGTGTAATAGGACCTTTTTGGCCCCATTAAGTTACCCAATATTCTCCTGGGCTTTTTCTTCTTCCAAAAAGTGAAATCAGTTATATAAAATGGTTGGTTTTTTGGCATAAACCGGTTTCCCTGATACAGGCAGAGGTAATTTTTCAGGTCAGGGTTTCCAGGCCAGCCTGCCTGGCAGCTCTGGGATGCAGGAAGAGCAGCCCCTGCTCATACCCAGGCTCTCAGTGTTGCCTTTCCTCCCTGCTGCTCTCAATGCACTCACCTGCTGCCACCAGCCTTTCTGAGCCAGTCCCAGGCCACCTCTCTGCCTGCCTCTCTTCTGCTGAGGATGGTGGTGCTTCAGCCCACATACTTCAGGCTTTTGATAATGGCTTTTGCTGTTCCTGCTATCACTGTTTGAGAGCCATTTAATTGCATCTTCCATTCAGTCTGAATAAAGGGTGAGTAGGACATCTATTTCCTTTGACCAGGCTTGTGATTGATGCAACTGTTAATACTTTCCAGCATAACACAATCTTCCCTCACCTCCCAAGGATGCTCTGTTGGTAACGTGTTCCTGCATAACTTTTTCAAGGACAGACAGAAAGTGGTATAAAAGGCAAGAGATGGCAGTGGAAATGCCAGTGAGCTGCTGGTCCGTTGCCGAAGGGCTAACTCTTTCTGTCCCACCCTTCACTGCTGCCCTTGGCATCAGCAGAAAAGGTGCTGTTTCCTTGCTCAGCAATCATTTCTAACAGACCACTGGCAACTTCTCTGTGCAGACCTGTCTGCAGTGTCCCAGGGTCATCTTGCCCCCTGGGAAAAAGCCAGGAGAGATACCTTCTGCCATTAGGCCTATAATGAGCTTTCATTCTTTCATGTCAAACTGAGGAAAGCCATATTCTCAACAGGGCTGTACAAAGGATTTGCCCCTCTTTTGCCATGACACAGTGAGGTTGTCAAGCATGGCAGGAATCTGCGATACCAGGCAGGTGCACTGCTGATTCTCACTCCAGTCAGACACTGTGCCATGTGCTCTTCCCCAAGATGTGCAGGGGGAGCAGCTCCTTCTCAGACCTAGAGATATGCCTTGCATCTTTGGAGGCAACGGTTACACCCAGAGAACAGAAAGCACAGCACAATAAAAGAATTACGGCATGCACAACTCCTCGGTAAAACAAATCCAACTTTTATTATAGTCATGGTGCCACATAACAGAATTTAAGTTGTCCTTCAGGTTACTGTAAGTCCCAGGAAAATACAGCAGCACTAAAGGAGACGGGAAGGAAGGGAAAGAGAAAAAGAAACCAAGACTGTAGCCATCAGGAGAATAACCACAGGGCTGTCAGGTGGGTTCCTGGGATCAAACCACTTTACTCCCTCTTATGCATAAATCCACTCCTAGGCCCCTCAACAGAGCATACATAACTTTGTTTCCCTTTTTGGCAACCTCAGTATTGGTTGCACTCAGACATTTTCAGCTAAAGACCACCACAGAGTTGCAGCAGTTTACCCGACCTGCAGTGTTGTTCTTCTAACGCAACACACAAATAAGCACTGTTGACAAATAGCAGTCAAAAAGCCAAGCCACAACTGCCTGCAAGTGCAGGGGTGCTGCAATAAGGTAAACTGAGCGTGACAATGACCACATAGGCAGGAGATGACAGAATTGTGATAACCTACACTATCAGAGTGCTGTGGGGGCAAAACATGCCTAGTGCACTGCAGATGTTGGCTCTAATATGGCCATCTTGTTCAAAACAGCAGGGCAAAAGGCTGCCCGACATTTGCACACAGGGGTTCAATGGCCTTACCTTCAGCATGGAAACAATCTCATTACCTCTGCACAGTCAACGAGTATTCCTATCAATAGGAACATATCTCAAAGACCCTAAAGTGTCATTAGTGATTCAAGAATCAGCAATAGGTGGTAAGTAGGATTGGACGGTTGTGTACCATTGCAGACGGTGCCATTGACTGTGTAGGACAGGACAGAGATAAGCTTCCTTAATACATGTGGTTATTTTCTTGTTAGCATTTGATTTCTGACGAACATCAATGCTGGTGATGGTACACATTTTCTGGCTTTGCTTTGGGATGCACAGCTCAGTACCTTTTCCTCTAAGTTACCCTTTTGGACCCCTTCTAAGCATTACCATCCACAATGAGAGGAGACTGGGAAATTCTGAATAATTTCTTAGTACAATTTTTTTTTTTTTTAGTAGGAAATTATATAAGAAATAGACTAAACATTTTGAGAGCTTTTTAACAATTATTAGAAGAGCTATAGGCCTAAGTAGAGCCCTTGCAGGAAAATAGGAAATACAATAGCAGTGGGAGACCCAAGGGAGATGAAGTTTTGGAACTTAGACCATAATTGTAAAAGTAGCAATCCTGAGGTATAGAAAGATAATTTAGATACTGTAGACCCTCACAGTGGCTTTCTGCTATTTCTGTCATAATTTCCTGCCATGTTATTTTCTGTCAAGCCATACAATATTTCTATAATGACTATCCCACTTGTTTCCCCAAAACTTATCTTTGAAAATTATACACAAGGTCAGAGTTACACAACTGAACGCTCCATTTATTATCAGGAACAAGAAAATCTGTCTGGGACACATCACCGATTGTAGCTGTCCACCTAATAGGATGAAATAGGTTGCAGGGAGAGTAACTGAGCAGTAAAGAGGGACACTGCAGGTGACAGAACAAGAGTGATAGGAGAAACATCAGCAAAACTAAAAGCAAGAGAAGATATATCATTGGCAACAAAACCAAATCAAGCTAATGTCTTCTCTCAAAGCAAGGTGGGTAAAATAGGGTGACTCAGTAAATGAGCTGAAGTCATTTGACAAAAGAGCTGTGTAACAGCTCTTTGACAAAAGAGCTGTGTAAAGATCACTTTATTCATAAAAGGATCTGACTGACATCCTCTTTGACTGGAGTTTATCCTGATACACAACTATTTCTGAAGTGACAATGGTAAAATTCTGCCTATAGAATAAATACTTTCACTCCTAAAATGTGCTGATACTGCAGATTGCAACTTTTATTTTTAGCTCTGTGCTATAAGTTAGTACTGCATTTTCCAGTCCAGGGTGAAGAAATATTGCCAAAGCAAGCTGAACCATTTACTAGCACTTATTGCAAAATAGAGCTCAGCTCTGAGACCCTGAGTTGTGAGACAGTCCCACTGAAGTTGACAAGAATCATAGTGTTGAAATACCTGAATTTTCTGCAGGTCGCAAATTCTGCCTTTTGATGCGATAAAATACACCAGTGGGGTGCATTGGCTCATCCTGATGGCTGGATCACACACATAGAAATTCAAAAAAGTTGATACTTCGTGAAAGCACAAATGGTGAAAATGTGATGAAGCACATGCTTCAGAGCTCATTTAAGTGGTGTGATGAACCATAAATCTCATCTCAGCAGAAGGCCTGTCTTCAGAAGGGGTGTAGTCAATAAATCGTGTGCCAATTGTATTTATTCAATATGTCAACTTGTACTCCGTTCTGGAGTGCCCAGGCCAGTGCCAAGGGCTGGTGGTGTCTTTGCTGCATCTCTCACATTCCCCATGCTGACGTAGGGTTTGCTGTTTGGCAGCTCAGAGAGATGCAGCTCCACCACTTCCTTCCAGAGGGAGAGGGGAACTGTAAAGAAATCAGCAATGGGAGATCCCACACATGAGAGCCAGGTGTCCATGAAACACCAATGCAGGACACAGTGTGCTGCTTGCCAGAGACAAACTGAAGTCATGCTCTGGTGCCCCAGGAAAACATGTGGGCTCTTGGTCTGAGGGGTCTCTTGGAGCTGTTGGTTTGGTCTGTTGAGGGGTCTGAAATTCTGAAACCATTACTGGCAGTGCTGTGCTGGTGATTTTCATGGGCACATGGCAAGGACACAAGGACAGCAGGAGATCCAGATGTCTTAGAGCATATCCAGAAATAAGAATTGTGCTGTTGAGAGATTTCTTTACCATGCACTGATGAATTATGTCATTAAAGACCTGATACAAGGTACGGTGAAGTCCAGGGGAGACTTATTGCTGCACTCAGTGTGCTTTGGATCGAGCTTTAACATCAGTGTTACTAATTCACAGCTATCACCTTCCCTTTCCACGCCAAACACACTAATATCAGCCCATGTTGCCTGCAATAGCCCACAGCCCCTGCCACCCCCCAAAGTTGCAGGTGCAACCCATTTCTCTGAGTACCTGGAAAAAAAATTCACCTTGTCTCCATGCACAGTTTGAAACAGCAGCAGATCAACCAGAAAACCAGCAAGACTTGGAAACAGCTTTCTGCAAATTTAAGAGGTCTGAGAGATTATTTTTTTGTTGTTTGAAAAAAAAGAGAAATCAAGTGAAATAAGCTTAAGAGAGACTTACCTTGCATTTAGACCTGGATTATGGTTTGTGCTGTTTTTCCTCTCCATTCTCCTGCACACATATGGTGGTGGGGCCGGGGGAGTGGAAATAAGAGCTGTAAGAAGTGTAATTGATGGCGAAAGAGGTCTAAATGTGTGCACCAGATCCAGACACTTTCCAAAATGTAATCCTTGTTTGTCTATATGTTGGGAATAATAGCCTTCCTCACAGGGGTACTGGGAAGATCAATAAATAGTTAATGTTGGTCTAGGGAAATGCATGATGCCTGCAGTGTAAATCAGAACTAACCCCCTGAAATGCATGTAGTTACATATGGATAAGCCCAACGTAAAAATGAGCAGATACAGTTTCCTAAAAGAACAGTGCTAGTTACCCTGTAAACGTTTTCTCTTGTGTGGGGGACAGAGAGTGCACTTTAGACAAGACTCTGTTCTGGTGTAAATCTTCATCATCTCATTGACAACACTGGAAATATGTCAGTTTAAACAAAAGCAGGCTCCAGCCCCTGATATCTGCCGATCATGCAGCCTTTAACCATGCCTGTAGCTTTCCCTTTGCACACTCTCCCAATCCAGGCTTGATAAATCTACATTTTCGTATTACATTGGTGCTGTATTTTCAACAAATTCGAATAGGTAACACAAATGTGTGGGTTACTTTTTAAATGTTCACATATTTTTCATTTCTCGTAACCTCAAGGTCTCATACAAGATATTGTATAGTTTATCCTAGAGAAAGTACCAGCTCCCTATCCACAAGGCCAGCTTCTTCACAGGAAAGAATGTACTGCTTCAGTGCAGACAGTTCTCACCATCTCTCTGAAATACATCCACGATTCCCTATACTGGCTCAGAATATTAGAGAAAAACATAGCAAGTTCTGTGGTGCAATAAATTCTAGTCAAGAGATCAAATGCCAAGAGATAGTAATTAAAGTGACGTGGCTGTGAAGGGTGCTCAGTGGCAGTGTTTCACCTGGGGTGAGCCAGCAGGGCTGAGTCTGCACATCCTCTGGGTACTCAGAGAGGCAGGTTAGGGCTCACAAAAGGCATTTTTGCCACAAGTAGGCCAGTCACTAAGGAGATAAACGAGCAAAAATTCTTCTGAATCCAAGATGAGCTAAGGAGTGTTGTAAAAGGGGGATAAGGAGTATATAAACAAATTGCAGTTGCCCAGTCTGAGCAGAGCCAGGGAGAGTTAAGCTCCTGCACCTGGGTTGGCTCCCACAGTACCCACAGTGGGGAAGCATGACTAACACCCACAGATTTCTACAGAAAGAGAGGAGAAATTTACAATAGGCTTTTCCTTCTGTCCTTTTGTCTGAGCAGGAATTTGCCTGTGTTCCCTCAGGGAATCGCAAAGGGGAATTTTGCACAAGTGAGTGCAGAGATATGGATTTGAGCTGTTGCGATCTCCTGAAAGGAGAGCAAGACTGCGTATTTGGCTTACCAGCTCTGTAGGCTGCTGGTTGATTTTGTCTCCCCTGCTCAGGTGTGTGCACTCAGAGAGGAAGCTGGGAAGTAGGTATCAAACAACTTAACGGTGTTTTTCACAAAAGCTGCCTGCAGTGAAACCTGTCAGACTTATGCATGAAAAGGTGAGATTATATTTACAGAGGTCAACCCCTTACCTATGAGTATCATTTTTTCTCTGCCATGCTATCATGTTTGCTCTCTGCCCCAGTGTCCCTGCTGCTCTGGCAGCCTGAGGTATGAGAAGGATAAAGAGTGACAAGGTGAACCCAAATTCACCTAAAGTATGGGCCAAGGAGCCCCACCTGGGCAAAGCCTCAGCATCGTTCTATGCCGAGGCTGGCCCTGGAGACAGGGTGAAGTGGCCCGAGCGGCTTATTGCTCCCCAGCTGAGGAAGAGTGTGGCCACCAGCAGCAAAAGCTTCCTGCCATAATGGCTGAGATGGGGTTTAGAGGCACAACCTCGGAGGCAGGGGAGAAAGGGCAGTCTCTCGCTCACTCACCGCTTGCCTCTCCGTGGAGAACGATAAACCAGATTGTTTTTTTGTGATGTGGACATCTGTCCACTGGGAGCTGCCTTGCAACTGCACTAATTTCATGTAAGGCTCTGAACCACCATCAGCCAGGAGCAACTTTCAGTCACTGCCGACTTGGGCTGTATTTGGACTGGCAGCTAGGAGGTGGAAAGCAGTCCATGTCCCTGCCCCGATTCCAATCTTTGGAGCTATCCACTCCCCCACGGGGCTCTGAAGTTCATAAAACATGCGTCTATTAAAACATGCAGAGGTTTGCACTCACGGACATAAGCGCACAGTTGGGAAGTGTGCCCTTTTCTTGATTGACTCAGAAAATAAATTTCTCTGACCCGGCAGAAATGAAGGAATCACAGTTATAAGCAGTGTTTACATGCTCATCGAGCACCTGTTAATGATAGGGAAAAGATTTGAAGGGAAGCAGCAGAGGCTTTTATCTAAAATGAACGGGTCGGATAGGCAACGATCTGCCAGCTATCCTGGAGGAAAAGGGGACGGGAGGCAGAGAGTGGGAGTGGAGGTGTGCATGCCGGGTAGGAAGAGGAAGAAAAGCCTGGCACATTCGCCAGTAGCAAATTGGGCTCCTGCATGGTCTAATTCCTGCTTCACCACAGACTGCTAACACAGCTTGGATAAAAAGGGAAAAAGGGAGAAAAAAATCTATGCAGGAGGCTGCAAGAGCACATAGAGTCTGTTCTGAGCTCCTTCCACAGGCAGACAGAAATCAATAAATCAATAGGAAATGTTCGCTGGCTGTAAAATGGGTAGAGAAGCCAGTGTCAAGCTGCTTTAAGATGGATGGACAGTAGGTTTGCAGTTTGCAGAAAGGCTAGAGGTGACTATCACCTTGAGATGGGATCAGCGGCCAGCAACCCAGCAAGGCTTTGAACCTCTAGTTTATGATTAAGGGCTGGGGCATGGATTGAAATACTCCTGTGTCCCCTGCACAGTCCTCACCGGACTTCGCTGGCACTCCTCCTCGGCGGCACCGGGGAGCTGGCAGCCGGGCCCTGCAGCTGCCGGTGCTGGCCCTGCTGTACCACTTCATTGAAGTCGAGGCTACAGAAGACTGAATAAAAATTGACTAGATGCCTGGTGGTAGTGAGGATTGATTGAAGACGGGCAGGGGTTTTCTACCCCACAGTTGGATTTTTTCCTTTCTATGAAGGATTTGACATAATGCAGGCAATGATTCCTATTCAGAGTATCGTATCTTCATCTCTCCTTAATGAGACAAGCACAAGGACATGAAGCAGTGCCAAAGATGTTTAGGAAAGCTGGTATGAGTGGCATCCTTCTTTTCTTTTAAAGGCAAAGTATTCACAAAGGGTGGGACAGCTCTACTTGCAGAAGGCTTGCTGTGTGTCTCCATGAGCCCATTCAGGTCCAGAAGGTAGCTACTCTTCAATTGGTATTTTTCAAATGCAGAGATGATCTTCACTGTGGTGTGCAACCTGCAGAGACAGACAAGCGATCTAGCTCCAGGCTTCCCTACTTCCACAGCTTCCACTCCAGAACTTGCATTTCTTTCAGTCTCCATGATCTGCTGCTTATCCTGTTCTTTGAGGATAGACAGGCCCTCTTAACCTCTTGTAACTGAGACTCTCTCTCTCTCTCATAGCCCTTAGAAGAAGCAGATTTGGGGCCAGCTTCTTGCTTTAGTCAACTAAGACTCTTTGCAATGCTGTCAACCCCAAAATGAGGTTTGCTTTACACAGTGGAAACTAACTGTGAAAGGATTTTGTCTCCTGGCCTACAGACTGAAAAACAAGAAATGAAAAAGCAGTATGGTAACTTTGGACTTAAATTTATCTGTGGTCTTAGGCTGTATGGACTGATAAAATCTCCATCACATAGAGCTTTTGAGGACAGACTAGAAATATCCCAACTCTGGACAAAAGACTGTGAAGATCCAGGTACTCTGGCACTACCCTCACTACAGGTTCTGTGTACAGGCAGGCAAGCTGGTTCCGTAAATGCTCTGATTTGTTCCAGGAGTGTTTATGGGAAAAGGCACGTATGTTACACTAAGAACAGCTTGGCATTTCATGTCCAGAAAGGTAGACCTAAATGCACTAGCTATGATTATTAGAGAATTATCAAAATAAAAAGAACTTATCTTTTTAGTATAGCAGAACAATAATAAAAAGGAGCTAAAATAAAAGCCAATAAAATAGATTAACTAATATATAGCACTTACAGTGGTCAAATGGAAGTTTTGCTCTCTGTTAATTTCCTGTTAGTTTTCAGATTTAGGCTGTGATTCACCGCAAAATACCCATTTGCTGTAAGAAATTCAAGAAATTAGAAAACATCTCATCAAGGAAAAAAATTCTGCTTAATCTCTGTTGGATGGCCCAGTGCTGCTCTCAAAATTGATGATGACAAAGGTATGAACAGTGTTGGACATGGAAAAAGGTGTTGTTAATACATAGCTGTTGCACAAAGAGTTCGTGTCATGATTTGTGCTGGGCTGTCCACTAAAATGAGCAACGGGTGCTCTCTTTAACCTCTCCCTCCTGATGAACCTCTGGAGAAATCATTTGCAAATTTGGACCACGATCAAGCCCCACAGAAGTTAATGGGAACTTTGGCTCTGAATGAACTTTGACTCCACCTCTTCAGAATAAAATCTCAGGGTTGTCCTTTTTTACTACTCATGTATTAGTGCCCAGAAAAACAGATAAACTTTATTACAAACAAGTTTGAAGTTTATGGGCTAGTTACATCAGTCGTGAGAAAAGCCAGAATTTTCTGCCCTCCCTTTGCTGCTGCTGCTGTACGGTGCGATCCACACAGACACTTCAATACCCATCCCATTTGTCTGGAGCAACACCAGAGGCATCAGCAATTAATGACACCCTGTTCAAGCACTGAACTTCAGCGTTCTTCATTTCACATGAGCTCATTCTATCCTCATCCCAGGAACACTTGGATATTATACTTGAGATGCAGAGAAAGTTTTGTTCAAAACAGCTGCATTTGGTGAGTAGACCATGACACAGATCATATGCGTATTGCTGGGACTTGGTATCAGTTTGTGGGGGTTTTTCAAATATGCCCATTTCTACAAAAACTTTCTGAAAAAAAAATCAACTGCAGCCAGTTATTAGAACCAACAGATAGAAAAAGAAATTTAGACCTCTGCAGTTAAACTTATTAGCAAAGTTATAAACCATGGGATAAAGGATCTTCTAGGGGAAATAACAAACACCTGAAGTTCAGGTGCAACCATTAGGAGACACACACACACACCTGCACAGGCAACATAAGATAAGAAGAGGCTTAATGAGGGTTTTTCAGCCTGAGCACATTGCCTAGGTTTAACCTGGTTCAGATCAGCTGCTAACAGTTGTTTTTAAGGTAAGGAGAAATTTTTCTCTCTTTTTTTCAAGTACTGCGTAATTGTTTTGTAGATTTTTTAGTTCGTTTGTGGTTGAGTGGAGGACTTGTAATGAAAAATTCATTAAATTAGTTACTTTTGTTCTGTTTTCAAATCACTTGGAAATAGATGTTGACTTTGATTGATTTGTTTGTGGCTTGAAGTGGTGCTATACTCTCCGTGCAAACACGGTTTATCCTGTAGTGGGCTTTACGATGTATCTTCACTGCGTCTGCTGTCCTTGTTACCAATTATGCTTGGGGAACTTACATTGCAAACTGTGGGGCATACTTTCTGGATGATTTGCAAGAATTTTGGTTTCACAGGTGCTTTTTAAAACAAAACATTTAATTTATAGGAAACTAAGGGAACAGACTTCAACATAAAAATTATTCAAATAACTAGTTGCAAAGCCCTGCTTTTTCTGTGCTATATTCCCCCAGACATAAGAGTTCCTCAGGTTCAGCAGAAATAGTCACAGATTTGACACTGATCTTGAAATGAGCCTGTTATGTAGAACACCACAGCAAGTAAATGGTTCCATGTTAGTGTTGGAGTCCACCTGTAAAAGTCTTGTTTAGAAGGTCAGTGCTTTAATTTTTCTGTTCATTAAAAAATAGTTGCAAATCCCACAATATTCTATGACACCTTTTGTTGCAATTTTTGCAATTTTATTAGTCTTCTTATCTTAATTTTTTTCTTTTTTTTTGAAACTCATTGTTATCTTTAAGAAGTCAGAGACAGTGGATTTTTTTTGCTCTAACTCCTCTTTCATAGCTCTCATCAGGAAATTGTTTTTTTTCTCAGCATTAAGAAATATTGAAGCAAAGTGAAAAATGTGGGGATTATTTTAAATTATGTTTTGGAAGTTCTTTTTTTTACACGATGACAATATTTCTGGTAAAATTAAGCTTTGTTCGAACACTTCCATTCTATTTTTAAAAAACTACTTTGATACTAGAAATGACAGAATATTTCAGTTGCTAGTTTTATTTTAATATATAAATAACTATTAGGAAAGGAAGTGGTTTCCTTGCAAATGTAATAAGAGAGATTTTGTGTCACTAGGTACAAAGAGGAAACAATAGAGCAGGAGCAAATATTTCATATATTGAGTAACGATGAGTCAGCTTACAGTTAACTGGTGTATAATAAGGAAGAGTTTGTAATTCACTCATCCCACTTAATCTTTCTTTCCTCACCTGCTGCAGTTCCACATCAGCCTCAAAGAAACAGCAAATCACCCTGTTTCTCTTAATCACCTGCCCTCCTTTTACTGTTATTTTTCATGGGGTTTGTTTTTCCTGTTATTTTATTGGTTCACGATGCCTAGAAGTCCAGCAAAGGATTTCTTGTGCTGGGATGCCACATGATATTTCTCCCTGCTCAACATGAGAAAACCAAGGCACATCTCCAGTTGGGCAGCAGCGGGGGATATCCCCTGATGCCCACCTCACCAGCGCTTTCAAAATCAAGCCCAGAGTTGTTCACGCTGAGACAACGGTTTCCTTTTGAGATTACTTAGCTTCGTAATGGGTGTTGATAATTTCCCTCTCCAGCTTCTCCTACAAGGTTTCATGCCTGAGTCCCTGTCAATAACAGGTCTGAAGTATTACACTAGAGACCAGGGCTGGCTCTGTGTTTTGCCCTGGGGAGAGCCTGGTTCCTGCAGCCCCATGGCAGAGTGGGATCCTGGGCAGGCAAGCAGTGCCCATCGGAGCCAGCCCCAGGGCTTGGTGCTGCCAGACCTGTGTTGGAAAGCAGTGGCAGTGCTGCTCCTGCCTTTGTAGGCAGAAGTGGGAAACTGGCTGAACACTGATATAATCACAAAAAATGTGATCTTATCAGGGTATGTCTTGCTGATAAGGGCCTACTTTTGACTTACAAATGGTTTATTATTGCTGGTAACACAAACCCCAGAAATATAGCAGCCTTTCCAAACAATGGGGGTGCCATGCTTGTGGCTAATAACATTTAGTGCTTAGACAAGCAGATGGCGGTGCAACGGCTCCCCTCTGCCTGCCCTCCCCCAGACCCCTCCTGCCACTTCTGACGCCATTTGCCTGGGACTGGAGGTGTCTGTGAGCTCTGAAAATTGGATCACAGGGATAGCTCTTTGCTGGCCCTGGTCACGCTGACGGCAAGACTGGCTCGATCAATACTCTGTGTGACACTTTGAGAATTCATTGGAAATGATGTCCTTTTTGAATGACACCCACATTTTGTCAAGGGCAGCTCCAACAGAAAAGCACCAAGTGTGTTTTTGCAAGATATGTTTTGTTAGTAGTAAACTTCACTTTATTTGTAAGGTTCTCTGTATTTGGAATTTCTCCATCCCTCCCTTCAGCCTCCCTTTTGAAGAGGGCAGAGATTTAATCTTTAAAGGTAGCTTTGTAGCCTGACATTTAGAGTGTGAGCTGTTCCTAAGCCTGATGTTTATTATGACATATGGCCTCTTCATGTAAAAAACAGTAAGCTTTGGGGGAGAATTTAAAAAGTAGCCTGAGGCTCATAGCACACAGCTAAAAACTGATTCACAATTTTATCCAAAATATTATGACCTCTGGGTAAAACTATTGCTCTGCTATGGATTCCCATGAAACTACTTGGCACTGCTGTCTCAGAGCCAGTTCCTGTGGGTGGGACTACACAGGTCATTCAAAGCAACTCTTCGAAGCCATTAATTGCTCATGTTGACAGGCAGCGAAGAAGAATGGTAGTTGCAGCTGGAGGCTTCAGAGCTGACACGTGTAGAGAAGGAGAAAAGGGGGAATTGGTGGGAACCTGTTTTGAAGAACTCGCGGAGAAATAGGTAACATTTCCATTGAATGTCAATATTGAAAAGGATTGGTTAGCCCTTTTATGTTTTGAGTCCAAAGTAAATAGCTCTGATTGCTAGAGGGGTTCAAATGCTGTGTACCTGGCATCCTTTGAGGACTGCACAGCTGTGACTCAGAGGATTGAAACAGAGTTTTAATTCTGCCCTTATCAAAATTAGAGCCAGATGTATCACTTGGACCTAGACTCAAACCCACCCAAAATGCACAGGAGGTTCAGCCTCGATCATTTTCTCAAACTCGGTGAGATAAAAGAGAAAAGCAATTTCCTAAAACGTAATCCTGTGTAATTTGGGATTTACAGCATTCACAGAGATGCAGTGTCTGCAGCATAGTGAGTCTTTGACCTGTTTAGCATGTGGGTAGTCCCAAAAAAGAGTGGAAAAAAGAACAAGGTGTCATCTGTGGACTTGAGACACATCTGCAGAGTGCAGGTGGGGAAGATTATGGCACAAAAGCAGTTTTAATATGGGAAGATTCTTTCCAAAGATATTTTTGTGTTTTCACTCTGTGAGCACATCAGGCAGAAGAACTCTCTCTGCACCTCACTGCTGTGCTGCTCTAATGCTTGGGTTTCATCTAACTGGGGTAAAATCTTTCCTGGACTGTAACTGGTACAACACCTCCAGTCCTGCACTGACTCTCTGCGCTATGTTGAATTTCACCAAACTGAAAATGAACGTTCCAAGGTCCAAAAGTTGGTGGTAGGGAGGAAGAGAGAATCAGAGGCGGACTATGGACTTATTAATCGGTTTGTCTGGTTGCTGAGAAACATCAAGACTGTCATAAATTATTAGATAGAAGTTTATAGGGAAGTTTTCAGTTGCTAATCCTGCTCTTGCAATAACATCTAATAGTTTCATTTGCTTTGTGCTTAAGGAATGTGGCTTGGCAAACTGGATAACTACTATCCTGAATTATAACAGGAGACTTGAATAGGAAAAAATAAGTATAGAAATTGGAGTGACTGTTGCCTGATTTCAGAAGTTAATTCCTGTAGTTCTGTATGTGGAAGAAATGCAGCTTACTGGAAAATATCTCATCTGGGCTCTGCATGAGGGGCAGCATGCTAAGCTAAAACACCTGGGCTTTTAGTGCAAGGTGTAGAGGCAAATGCTTCTAGTTCTGGTCACTGCCAAGTAAATGGAAGTTTGTCCAGGTGAGGATTTCATTTGCTCTGGACAAGCATCTTCAGGCTAGAGGCAGCACCAGATTCCCTTATCAGAAAGTTACAGCTTCTCCTTCAATGCAGATGTAAAAGATGTGTTTGGTATGCCCCATCCTTTAGTCTAACTTAATAAACTTTACTTTTCGATCTAGCAAGCTCTGATTCAACTCTTGCTGTTAGAGACCACCCTAAGTATTTGCAGAGCAGAGACTGGTGAACTGTCGGAGCTCCTTCTCAAGCAAAAAATATTCTGTTGTTTCTGAAATTTGTGGATCTCCCTTCTTTGAATGCTCTGTTTCTGGTATGAGTTCCTTACTCGTTTTACATTAGTTGATTTCCTACCAAGTTAACTTAGAACAACCTAAAACCCTGAAGAATAGTAAAAGCATTAGAATTTTTTTCATGTCAGGAGTCTGTACTGCAAATCAGTTTCTGAAACAGTGGAACTGAGACTAAAATTCTCCCTGCAGACAAATGAGTGGTATTTCCCCACATGAACACTTGGGACTGGAGTCCTGCTGGCCTCCAATTTTGTAATGGCTTGCCTAAGACCTGGTTGGAAAATCAGTAGGGTGGAGTGATTGTACTGTGGCTTCACTATCAGAGGAGGCTGTCAGAGTTGCAGACTTACAGTCAAACTTTTCTTTATGGAGAATTAAGAGTGATCTGTGGTATTTCTCTCTAATTGCTCAAATGGTCTGAATGCTGGTCATGAAGGCACCTGATACCCAAGCCTTTTATGAGGGGATTAATGAGTGTAAGTCTACAGAGGTCCCAAATGGGCTATAAAAACATGGGAGAGAGAGAATAAGCATCCCACAAGCATTCTGCAACCTCCAGCTAACACATAATTGTTGAGCAAGAGGCACCACAGCATTTGTGGGAAATGAGTGGGCTTTGCTACTATTCTGGCATCAGTTTTTTTACTGAATCTCCTTTATGGTTTTCTTATAATGTCCTTCCACCTGAACAATTCTTAAACTGCAAACAAGTACTTATTTTGTGACAGAGTGATTCGATTGCTGTCTCAGGCGATGAGTTTGTGAGAAAGTTGGGTCAGATTTTGTGAGTCTTTGAGCTTTTAATCCAGGAGTAGTGTTAGTAGCACAAATCAAATAGGGCAAATGTAATGTGGAGTAGAAGAACAGCAAAAGATTGGAGATGCTATTCTACTTGGGGCCTCTTAAAAATACCCCAGAGTCTTGGAAGGGTCTTGTTTCTCAAGACAAGCTGGAGGATACGGCCAGATGGGTGTGACATTACACCTCCTCTGTCCTCCAATGCATGGTGATTGTTTCTCATACTTAAGGACAGCATCAAGAATTTCATTCCCAATGTATATCCAATGAAGCAACAGGAAGAAAAAGCTGATTAAATTAGCATATTACTAGAATGGAGATGTAGGAATGCTGTGTTTTGTTGCTAAACTGGCTCATTTCATAAAAAAAAAATAATGAATTTTGTACAAGGTTGAGATGAACAGGAGCCCACAGAGATATCATTGTGGTCCCTGCTTTGAAGCAGACTGAGAGAAATGGATCCAAAGAAATGCCATGGATCTGAAATGCCTATTGACTTCAGCTTCTCTTAAAATCAAGAACAATTTTACTATTAGCTTATACAAATTCAAGGGAAGGTTCATTGTAGCAAAACAGGTTCTACAGATATTTATTTTATCATGACAGCTGTAAGTTTTACATACTTTTAAGTATTTAACATTTATGTACACTAGGATCCTTAAAAGCTCCCAAGATACTCTCAGTGAAAAATACTTTAAATTTCCTGATGGTGTGTCCTGTATGACTGGCCAAAATGTTGTTAACAAGGTGAAGCTTTTAGCCTTAAAGTGCAAGGAATCTTTTAGTTCTGCTGAGGTTTAATGAGTTGGGATTCTAAGCTGATTCAGCTCTTAAACAGTCTGATCATTAGTGCTGTATCATCTGTCACCTTTGGGTGATAATTAGAAAAAGAAAGTCAATAACAATAGTACATAACACTACTTTACCAAGATTTAAACAAGTTGTAATATTGTTGAACATCTATTGATGACTCCAAATGTGCCACAGGCTATTGAGCACAAAGAGTGCTTTGATGTGATGTTTTCCATTATTAATTTGATGTGGTGGAGTTTGTAGAAGTGAGAACATTTGTTTTCATTTTATTACACATTGGAAGAGACTGAGATACTTTACATATTCATTTTCTTTTTTTTATTGTTTATTCCACTAAAGATTTTGAGGAACAAGCATAGAAGAAAAACAAACAGGAAAATTATTGTTCTGACTCAGCTAATAACATGAGAGTGTTCATTTACCATATCTCTGATTTGCTTTAATTTTTATTGATTTATTTGACCTCCAAAATATACATCCTATATGTATGCTAGCCCCTGGATGACAGGGGAAAATTTAAGCGGAACTGTTTTTTCCCAAGAATAGAACAAGTTCTCAAGACCTCACCACAGTGATACAAACATGGGTCAGGATTCATTATGGCATTACTTTAGCAATCCAGATATTGGGCCGGATGCGCATGAGATACCCCAGTAATGCAGTGGTCAGTTATTGTTTCTTATTGACCACTTCCTCATCTGACTGTTGGCTCTTCCTTTGAGTGATTAAACTCATTTGTAAAGAGCACAATTATGGAAATCTCTAAAGAGTGAGCTTTTTGGAGTCTCTTTTATTGCCTTGTTTTGTCTAATTAATCCCTTAATGAAAACTCTTTCCCTTTCTCTTGTCTGTCCTTTTTATGCTTTCTGCAACCACAATGTGTTAACACTTCAGTCATGCATCTGCAAAATGCAGTTTTGTTAGCTGATGTTTTGCAGTGATTTAAACAGGAAAGATTGTTATTCCAAAAATAGAAAAAATGTACACAAAATATGTGAGAATAAAATAAATGCTTTTGAAGATTGACTAGTACTTTCAAGGAAACACAACTGAGACAAGCTGTTTTCATCTTATGTTTGCAAATATCCATATGCAGTACACTTGAAAGAAGGTCTAAATCTCTCAAACCTGAGAGACATGTTTTCCTTAGCAGTTAAATGAAGATGTTTTACTTCTCCTTCCTCCTGTTGGAAAGAATAATATCAATCCTGCTTGGGACCCTGTAAAGCACCAGCCGGTCCTGGCTAAACCACACAGATGTTTTGTGCAATGGAATTAACAGCTGGAGTATAGGTTTCATCTTACGGGTGAATGGCATCAAACAACCATATTGCTGATTTAAATTCTAGGATGTGAAATTAAACTTAAGAATTTTGTTGTGAAATCAGTTGTATTTTGGACCATAACCACCCTGTACTTGATCACTTTTTCAAGGCTTCTCAGTACAGGAGCAGCTGCAGTTGAGCAATTAAACAGTTACACATGGTATCTCAGGCTAACATTAATAAAACATTAAAAACAGGAATTGTTCATATAAAATATTGAGGCCCTACATGCTGCCATTCTCAGTATGAGGTAGAAGCACTTTACACGGATCAATTACTTCCCTATAAAATATAAAGGGGAGCCCAAGATGCAAATATAAACCCAAATTCAGCCTCAGTTTTAAATTCTCCAAAAATTTTGGGATGTTTAAAATAGGGGTTCCCCTTCAGTTTCATCAGTACTTTAAAGCAAAACGATGTGTCTCATATACATTGGGGAGAGGTAAAAGATGGAATTAAAAGCTACTTGGTTCTTTCCAGTAGCCTAATATCCAGATTTAGTGAATGAAGATCAATGAAAAGCAGGAACTTCTATCAGTAAAATATAAACCATACAATTTCAGGCTTTGGTTATCTACAAATCTCTGTGACGTTCAGCCCATTCACGTATGCCTCTACACACAGAAGCGAGACAGCACAATTGCTTCCCAGCACTCAGATCTAGCAAGTCCCATTTATTATCCATCATGCTAATCTGTTTCCCAGACAAGGTAGTCACTGCTCGGTGTGGCTGCAAAGTCCACTCCTTAGACAAGGGACAGAGAAAGGTGATTGGGTTCAGCTCCTGATAAGTGAACTCTACGTAATCTTCGGGGACGATAAAATTTGTCTAAAGTCCAGAATCTGGGTCAGATTATTGGTTACCTCTACAGTAGTTATACCAATAATGAGTTTGGACCTCAGACTTGAAAACTTAAAATATTCTTTGATGTATATGACTTTATTTTGACACACAGATTAAGAAATAAATCAACTGGGTCTGTGAAAAGGCACAGCAAACTTGAATTGTCTCCATTTCCATACAAACCAGACTTAACCATATCAAAATAAATGAAAACATACTTTGAAATAATATTACTGTAGGAAGTGTTGGTGTGTCAAGGTACCCAGCATTAGAATACACAATTGCTGGGAAATTTTCTTTTTTATACCCTTATAGATATCAAATTTGTATACTTTTGTGTCAATCAGCTGCATAAAACTCATGACCCTTCTATTATTCTGAACTCTAAACAAATGGTTTGGGGTTATCTTTCGAACCAGCTAAAGATTTTGCAGTTGGGAAGCTCAGCCAAGTGCCAGGTTCAGCCAGCTGCAGGATGAGGAGGTGCCCCGGCTGCGTGGCAGAGCAGGAGTGGTGCCCGGATGGGCCATGCACGCCAGGCTGTGCCAACATCCTTCCTTTGCTGTGTCGGCAGCACAGAGCCAGGTGCACCAGCAACTGATTCACAGCTCTGCGTTGCACAGCCCTTTCTGCAATGACTAAGTCTGAGTTTAAACCTGCCATACCCAAGTGAAACTGGAACTAGAAGATCCTTAAGGTGCCTTCTAATTCTAACCGTTCTACGATTTTATGAAAACATCACTTATTGGGCTAATTATAGGCCAGAATCCTTGGAAACCTGTTGAGGGATCTGTAATGAGCTCAGCAGGGTAATTTCCCTCACACCAATCACTCCAGACACTCTCAGTGGGGTTGCAGTGGGACTTGGTGCCAGGCAGCAGTGTTGTGCAGGGAGGAGCAGAGAAATAGTGTCTCAGAGACCTGCTGGTAGTTTCCCCCAGCATGCTGCATTTTCTTGCACAGCTGGGCATCTCCTGTTTGATCCTCTGTATGTCTGCTTGGCTTGGAAACCCATAATGTTGGCTGGCAAAGCAGCAATACCAACGTAGCATTAAGTAGCTTTCCAAGTAAATAAGAGTTATCTTACTAATTACACAAGACATTTGTTTAATATTATTAAGATAAGAGTTGTTTTGTTTGTTGTTTTTGCCACCTATTGCTTTTCCCCTTTGAAAACCCACCAAAGGTGGTGCTCAGAGCCTGTTCTGTCCTAGGAACTTGTCAACCGAATGTTCTCAAAGGCACAGGTGGTTTCTCAGAGGTGCCATGCATACTGCTGGTGGGGACAGAAGGTCTGAACACTACTCATTGAGGGTCTTTGCTAGGGACAGAGCCCTGTGGGCGAGTGAGGCTCCTCTGCAGCAGCATGGCTCCAGTGGAGCACTTGCCTTATTCCATTGTTGAATTGGGATCTTGAATCATTAATTAGATCATTGATTAGTTAATGCTTGTACAGTGCTCTCTATTTTCAGTGTTGCATAAGAAGTAGGAGTCATTATCATTAGTTATAAACATTTGTTTATTGATGTATTCAACTATTCAACTCACCTTCATGTTTTTCTGTTCTGCCCCTCCCTTCCTTAGCCCTCTGTGGGGCAGAGTTGGTCACGTGTGAATTAAATGTAATTAGGCTGAAAGACTGATGATGAAAACTAATTGAAATTCCATCTCCGTGTTCCTACTCACACTTTACCTCATCTGGGAACTGCTCAGGCCATCCTCTTCCTCTGGGGCCAGCACAAGTGCGGATCACAAACTTTAAAAACTATAATTTTTCTAAGTTCCATTAAAAATTATTTGACAGCTCTGTTGAGGGACTGAAACAGCCTAAAAGTGATTCTCAACAAGTCTTTATTTTTATTCAAAATAGATATGTGTTGGTATGGAATAAGCAGCACTATCAGAGCATTTTGTGGTTTTGCACAGGTGTATGTACTACAGGAGGAAGTTCTTCCCTCATCTTGCTCCTGGTGTCCTTTTTGTTAGAGATTTTTCTTTTAAAACCATGTGGATTTGCAGGTAACATTCAGAAACAGTTTCTTTTGTTGTTGTTTTTGTAGTTTTCCTTGTAGTTCATTGATTTGTTCAAACCAAAAACTCAAAGCCAATCTCTGAGGCTGTCAGCCTATTTAGCTGAGGAGGAAAGTCCACCAACTTCTGTAAATAGAGATGATAGTGTGTGGCCCAGTGCTCTGTTGTAACTCAGGACCTGCCTGCTGAGGCTTTATGCTCGGCCCCAGCTCCAAATAGCCATGGGGGCTGCCAAGGGGACCCCTGTCCTGCAGCCACCTGCAGCAACGTGAGCAGTAGCGAGCCGAGCAGCCATCTGCAAATCATAGTGCAATAGTCCTCACACCTTCTCTTTTATTGCTGTATATTAAAATGACTAGTGCCAGCAACACTGTAAAGCAATAAGCCCACCACAATGTCTAAAGACTTTCTTTTTGTGATCCACCTTAAAATCTGACCATTTATTTAAGAAGAAAAAAAAGGTGCCAATATTGGTACTTAGAAATTTTAATATAATTTTTTTTTAAAGGAGGTGTAGTTAGAAATGCCAAAACAAAGACTGACAAAAGGATCATTCTGTCATTGGTGGGCAGAGCAAGAAAGCTGCTCTGCAATGTGGGTACTCATCATAGCAATCGGGTGGGGAGGGGAGGTTACGGTTAAAGATGTGCGTGACATGGAGGAAAGCAGCTGGTGGAATGTCTTGCTTTCTGTGTTCATTTTCACTGTTTGGCGTTAGCGAAAGACTTCATCACAGAAATTAAACCTTAGCACAGGTCCGGGGGCCACAAGCATAGCAGCATCAGCATGATTCGCTTCCCACTTCTGCTGCATTAGATCCTTTCTTCTTGCTATTAGCAAACTCAGACCCCAACAACTGCCAAAACCCTCAAGGCAGATAAAAGGAAGTGGATCCATTTTCTATAAACCAGCTCCATGACATTTTGTGAAGAGCCTCTTAACAGATCCAACGCTAGGAATATTTTCATCTCTTCAGCTCAAGAATACCTTTTGAAGGCCAGCAGGGTCTGTAAGTGGAACAGGGATTAATGTAATCCCTTCTCCTACCCCATCTAGAACCTCTCCTGGAGGGAGCCTTATCTGCTGCCATCCTCTGCTGTCAACCCGACCCCCTTGCTCCCTGCACAGGTTCAGAACAGCTTCACTCTGTCCCCAAGGATTACATTTTTCTGTTACAATCAACACACCAAAAGGTCTGCGAGAGTAACGTAGAGCTTTATGCTCTTGTTTCGGAAAAATGTGCTATGATAAATCTTCTTTAGGTAGAGGGGCCCATAACTCAACAGAAACTTTTATACTTACTTTCAAACCCTTACATTGATAACTTTGGTTTCTATGACTACCACATAATGGTATTCTACGTTATTTCTCTGTACTGTTGGTTCACAGGGCAGAGAATGAAGACACTTGTGATCCCTTCAGTTATACATCAGCTGCAGCTATTAAAACTCAAGGAAGACCATCAGTTAGTTTATAAAGCCATAGACGATGCTGCTGTCTTATCCCCATCTCCAAACAGACAGGTTACAGTGGTAACCAAGTGTATAGGCTTTTTACACGTTATAAATAATGTACAACCCTGGGCTTTGGACATAACTGTTTTCCTTAGAATGTCTTTTTCCTGTACTGTTCTTCTGCCTTTGCTTCAAAGGAAAAAAGGAGACTTTCTAGAGATCTCAGTATAGTTCCTATATTTCTTCATTTATAGAAGGAGAGTAAATATCCTTGATATATATACCATATATGAGATCTTCATGCTTTTCTTGGCAGTATATATGCGCTTGGAAATGTTTTTGTTTATTCCAATCACAGTATGTACACTCCCCCTTAGGGTCACTGTGGGAAAGGGGCTCTAACAAAGGTATCTCTGTGAACACAGCTGGCATTAGGCAGAGAAGCTTTGTTGGAAAAGGGCAAAACTGAGTCAGAGCAGCTGTAAGTTAGGCCACCAAGTTTTACATGCACAGGAACAACTAGCATGTGAAAAAAGAAGACTGGGTCTAAATACCCAGAAGCAGATAAAGTAAGAAGCCTGGGCAGCCTTCAGCCGTCTTGGTGGCTGCATATTGCCTAGGACTGTTGTCTTAGGAACTCTTCAGGAAAGGATTGAGGAAACTCAAATATGTAGCACAAAAGAGGTGGAGATTTGTCATGGGTGGAAATTTCAACTGAAATATGTAGGTTTCAGTGTCACACCAGTGACTGATACTCCGATTCCCATTGGTATTGTCAAGGAAAAGGCTGGTGTACTATCTTCCAACCTTCTTACCAAAATGAGAGTTCAGGATCACAGTTTTATTCACCTGTTTGCCTCTGGCTCACACTCAAAAGCCACAGAGACTAGCCAGGACCTCTGCCCTACATGCTGCACAGACACAGTGTACAAGTATCACTGTCTTCAAAACTTCCCAGCCTCTCATATTTGAGCACAGCTAACAAAGCAATATGAAAGCATCATTTTTCTACGTCCTCATCTTTTGACTGGTGGTTTGGTCATTTTAGAATGGAAAAGGTTTCTCCTGCAGACAACTCTTATGCAACAGACTGAATGCAAGTAATTTACTTTCTTTATGCCTTTGTAGAAAGAAAGGGAATATGTAGCA
The DNA here is from genome assembly GCA_013400375.1 of Thinocorus orbignyianus. Classification (NCBI taxonomy): domain Eukaryota; kingdom Metazoa; phylum Chordata; class Aves; order Ciconiiformes; family Thinocoridae; genus Thinocorus; species Thinocorus orbignyianus. Next base: position 584,487 of record VXBW01006759.1, read on the forward strand.
TTGGGAAGGCTGTATGTTACATTCATTCATCATGAGGAGGTAAAAAAAAAAGAAAACAACTTCATATTTCTGGCCCTTTAGGGTGCATGCATCCAACTGCTCAGGGCCAATCTTAGTGTCTTCTTCAAACTTCAACTTATCCAAAAAAATTCAAGAAGCTACATAGAGATAGTCCATGTTGAGTATGCTAAATATCAAACACAGCTTTGTATTTCATGTAGACCAATACAGCCACGTTTCTGGCTTTATCAGAAATTACTTGGCTTCAGGGGATCAGTTAGGACTGAAGTTCTTGATGTTCCTATGGCAAGATTAAATAGATGGGTGTGTGTTTTTTTAATTTGCGTCTCACAGAGAAGTTAAAATCTGTGCAGAGTCTTTTACAGCAACCCTTGAAATCACATCTGTGACAGTTGAGGAATAAAGTTCCGTGAAAATTCACACAGTGAATTAAAAGCATATGTTTCGATCTTAAGAAAAAGTGGATACGTACCTATGCACACAGCAAAGTAGAGAAACTCTGAGGTAGAGAAACTCTGAGGTGTGTATCTAGAGGTTGATTCTCACCTGTCAGTGGCTGGTAAATCAAAGCAGCTCCACTGAGGTAAGAGGCATAAAGGTGCAGCAGTGCCAGTGAAAGCTGAATCTGCACCCACAGTTAACCCATTAACTGATTTGGATAACAAAAAGCCCAAACTAGAAAAACTCTCTAATTTTTGTGGTGTGGTTCTGTTTTGTTTGTTGTTTATTTTTTTCTTGATGCGAACTTATCGATACACCTCAAAACCAAAACATACTCAAAAAGCTGCTTTACAAAACAGTCACAAAGAGCTTCTTAAACTTGGGCCATTTCAGCTTTCTTAGAAGGTAATGAAGATAGTCTTGCCTGGGTAGGAGTAACCCCAAATCAGCAACATACCTTCTGTGATATTTCATTTCTGTTGTGCAATTTCGAGGTGTGGAGGCTGCTCAGGGAGGTGGGTCCCCAGTCCCAAGGAGCAGATAAAACTTCTGGGCAGTTTGTTGCCCCAGGGGTGGCTGGAGAACCTCTCCAGATGAGACTTGACAGCTGCAGCTTTCTGCAAACAGGGCTTGCCCTGGCCTGAGGAGCCAGAGCCATTTCCCAGCCGTCCCTCTGCCCATTCCCCCTGCAGCATTAAGGAAAGTGTCTCACTAAGACTTTAGCTTTTCTTAGCTAAATGCACCAAATCCCACCAGCGCCTCCCCAGGTGTTTATTTGGGAGGGACAAGTGGGAAGGAATAAGAAAGTGCTGACGACTCCTCAAATCTGGAATTGCTATCTTATGACAACTGTCTTCATTTAAAACTAAATGGTTGTAATTTTTATGGATGTACATCTGTGCTGTATTGCTATCCATTTATGTTCTGTGTTAATACACTCAATCTTGCCCAGGATTGCATTCTGCAAACAACATGCTGCTGGAAGATGTGGTTTTGATTCTACTTTTGGTTGTCCTATTTTGTCTTTAGTATAACAGACTGTGTTATCCAGGAATATTCTCAACTCTACATGAATACTAATGAGTGTTTGTGTTTACTTGGGGTCAAATATTTCCTAGGAGGATCACACTAAACAGAATACATCTAAATTGTACAAGAAACTTCTTTCTGGACCATTCCAATCTTGTTTCACTCTTTCTTCCTTCATCAGAAAAACCTCAAGAACCAAATGATGAACTCTCTCACCACAAAAGCAACCAGAGAGGTGAACTGAAGTGGGTGACAGCTCCCTCCTGCCTCCTTTTGCTCTTTTTCTAGTGGGTTGTGATGTGTGACATAGTATTTCTATGTGGGTACATTTGCTGCACAAATATACTCCATGGTTGGTTCAGCAGGGCAAGGAGTCAAGGTTTCCATTACCCGTTGTCCCAAACATACCTGCCCTTGTAGGTGGCCACATGGCAGCCCTGGAGAGATGCTCTTGCTCCCTTGCACAGTGACTGTCCTTCCTTGGCGCAGTTCCATGACCTCCACCTCTGAATAATAATCTTGTTTCTGAAGTGGAATGTATAATAGGGAAAAGGAGGTGGCCAGAACTCAAATGAAGGAGAAAAAAGAGCAGATGAATCAATTTTGGGATGTTCTTTTGATGCTCTTGCCCTCTGTTTCCCTACCCTTCTTCCAAGCTCTCTGCAGTTATTTCAGTGTGAGGGCTGCAAGCCACATGGTTAAGATTCAGCTCGCAAAAATGTATGCTTGCAGCAAGGAAGACTTACCCTTTAACCTTTAGCAGCCATTTCCTCTGAAAAGCACAAGTTTCATTTTCGCTTACAGTGAAAAACGTGTGGAGGGGGAAGGGGAAGAGAACCTCATCTCTTTGTAAAACAGCCGAATGGTCCTATTTTCATCTTCTGCGCCAAACTTTTCACGTAGCTCTTTTTGCATTATGCAGTGTGCCCTCAGGAAAGAAATCTGGCAGCAAAAGCAAATGCAAACTCTCTCGTTAGTCTTGAAAGACCAGTTCTTGAGCGTTTGGGGTCAATCCCCTTCAGCGGGTTCATTTTTCTTCATTGCAGTTTCATGAATTTGGCCATAAGCAAAAAGCAGGCTTTAGGGTTGGGTTGGTTTCTTAAAAAAAAAAAAAAAAAAAAAAAAAAAAAAAAAGTTCATTAAGCAGAACTGAAAATTGCATGCCACATGTTAAAGTCAGGAAGGTGGAAGCAATTCCACACCCCTGCTGTATATTCAAATATTTACAAATAATTTACCGTAGCACCAGCAGCCAATGGGGCTGTGCTTCCACCTGGGATAAATCCACGTAACTGATGCTGGAAGTTCTAAAAACAGGTCAAAGAAGAGATATTTTCACTTGAATCTCTTTCACTCAAGTGCCTTTCTGCCTAGAAAATATGCTTTTTTCCAGATCTGACGTGACTTGAAAGATAGGTAATGACACACCAGAACTACCAGCTTTAGCGCAAGTCAGTGATTTTTTTTTTTTAATTCAGCTCGTCTCTCTAATGGTCAAAAATTGTTAACCGAAAAAGGAAAGTTCAGTTGCCTGTGTGTTGTAAGTGCAAGAGGAGGCCAAAATCCCAATCCCTGATGCCTCCTGAGCTCTGCTCTTCCTTCTCAGAGGTTCCCCAAGGCCAAGCATTGTACATGGTGATGGTACCACATGATGAACTTTCACATCACTCTCATCTTTGCTGCAGCATTTTTGTGAGTAAAAGAAGAGTGACTTCTAGTTTTGTCAGTCTACCTTCTCCCGCAATAATCAAAATGGCTTAAATAACTTGACTTATTTTCTTCTCTTAGCAAATTGTCTGTTTTCAACCTGCCAAGTACTGAGGCCTGATCCTCTGATTCAGGAGCATATGGGTTTCTCTTCTGCAATTCTACCTGGTCCCAGCGCAGCTCAGAGAAGGGCCACCAGGACTGCTCTACCCCATGGCAGGGTTGTGGCAATGGAGGGTACCCCGTGTGGTGGTCCTAAGCCCCCATGCCCTAGGAGCCCTCCTCCGACAGCATGGCACCGCACAGCCATCCCCTGTGTTCCCTGGGCTGCTGCCTGCTCTGCAATGGCATTTCTGAAGCTTTTGTCCAATTTTAAGACAAGTGGCTAGGTGTTCACCTTCCTGCTGGAATTATTCTCAAATGGAAAGTCCATGAAAAATTTCACTTTCAAACTTTTTGTTTAAACAAGTATCCAAAGGGTACTCCTGGTCCCCTGACTGTAAGGACACTGCTCAGTCACTGGCCTTCTGTCACATACACCTTTTAGGGACAGCAGTTCTTGTGACCTTTCTCAGCCCCCCTTAGCTCTGCTAAGCCTTTGCTGTCTTTGTGGGGGTGAGCAGAGAGGAGAGAGACCCCTCCCAGCAACAAAGGGTGCTGAAAACAATGCTGTTGCCCGTACCTTTCACGAGGGGTCATTGTACACCAATATGCATATAAACCACAAAAATATCAGAAGAAATAAGAAGATACCACAGTAAGGAAGATTAAGAGATTTGACTGAAAATAAAAAGGTTGCTGGTGAAGTAGAAATATGTGATAAATTCTCTCAATGCATTGAGAACTGAGAGGGGAGTATTCATTCCTGCAATCTTTTTTCAACAGGAAAATGCAATAGGTTAATTCTCATATCGAAGTAAAGGTAAAAGAGGCAGTGATATGGGATAAATGTGTAAAGGAGGGAGCTGGGTGTGTGAGAGTGTGTAATGTATTAGCGTGAGCAACGCAGCCTGATGGGTGAAGGCTTTTATACTACCTCTCTATTGATAGGTATTTCAACCAGCAGTAAAAATCTCCTCTTGACACTCATCTGTAGGGAAAAATATCCATGTAGTCTTTGCTGTAGGACCAATTAGCCTGTGAAAGCAGCTGGGGGAAGGGGGAGGCGCGGGATATAAATGCGGGATGCATCCACACTTGATTACTCTAATGAAATGTCCATTGATTCCTATAGATTAATGTGAGAAGAACGGCAGCTGCGGAGTGGCTAACACCTCTAGGTCAGCAGCTCTGTGTGTGTGTGTGTGGACATGTGTAATGGAGGGGGTAACGCACAGCCTGACCAAGGTAGACAAGAGAGGGTTCGTCTGGCCGCAGAGGGAGAGATGGTCGAGGTGCAGGGATGTGACAGCCGGCAATGGAGGGAGATCTGTGGGAGGCCACGGCAAGAGGCTGCAGGGACGGCGTGGTTCCTCCCCGCCTGGCTCGCTGCTGCTGCCCCTCGCTCCCGTTTGACTTTGCTGTAAGGCAGGCTGAGCTCACAGGTCATCTGTTTTTGTTAGATTAATTTGATTCAGCATGTAGGAATAGAGGGCTGAGCGGGCTAATGGTTCTCTGCAGGTGACATTGGGAATGGTCAGCACTCCCATTCTCCTCCCCCATCCCTGTGGCTGGAAAAGCGAAATGGGGGACAAGGGGCTCCCTCTGTGCCAGGGCTGCCGGCAGCACCGCACCAGCCAGGGCATCCTGCACTGCAACTCCCGCGCCTGGCACTGCCGCACTCCAGTGGTTTCTTCATGTCTCAAATGCAAATCCCTTATCTCTTGTGCCATGTCATGTAGAAGGACTTAATTACGATAAGGGGTGAGGGATTTGCTGAGTGACTGCAGTGCTCGGTGCGGGGCTTTTTTTTCAATCGTGTGCAGAATATAGTTGCTGGGGACTCCGCTATAATTGTCATGAATGATGAGCCATATCCTCTTGTGTGGTAATTCTGGTGTTTTGACATCAAAGGTGATGAGCAGGGGACAACCTGCCTCCTATGCAAGGGAAACCTAGAGGAGCAAAACAGAGGAAAATCTGGTTCTATTACTTGTTACTGAGTATGAGGAGTCTTATAGCTGTATCGCATTGTGAGGAGAGTGTGATGTCTTTAAGACCACAAAATAATTAGACATGTTGTAGCAGTTATTTCAGTTGTTCTCAATGCGCTCTTTACGGCATCATTGTAGTACTTGGGAATCCAACGTCAGCCAAAAACTAAAGAAGCGATGTTTCTTATCGATATGTAAAAATGGGTCGGGCAATTGCAGACCCACACAGCAGTGCAAAGGTCAGGGTGTCCCAGTGAGGCAGGTCTGACTGCTGGGTATTAAAGTTCCTGCTGGATTTTACCAACTTTGGAGGAAAGATGGATCCTAACTCTAAATCATGGCTTTGAGCAACCTGCTACTGCTTTGGTAAGAATTATGTCAGACACCCGAACCTGATGCAAAGAGATAATCCCTTCTCTGATAAACGTACATTTATGCAAGTATGGGCAGAAAATGGTCCGTCTGGTACCATGTAGAGGTTTCTCTGAGGCAGGCTCTACCCACAGGCTCCCCCAGCTCCCAGTGGGTGCTGCCACCGCTTCTTCCCAAATACTTTCAAGCTCTCTCACCCAGGCCCAGCCCTGCCAGTGCCAGGGCTTCAGCCAAACCTGAGCAATACCTGGCACCTCTGGCTGTAGGACTTAATTCTGCCTTCTGGCAATCAAGTGACAAAACTTTTCTTGACCATCTGCAGAGTATAATTTATCCCTAAAAGCATAAATAAATGTGAACACATGGTGTGCAGGTTCCAGTATTGCCCTGAGACTGCTCTGTAACTGCTTACATCAAGCAAACCCTGCTCCTTGGCGGATGCACAAACCCCAGTGGGGCTGGTAACCAGGGCTGTGGCAGTGTCCCCAGCCACCCTGCCTGGCAAAGGGCATGGCGGGTGGGCAGGAGGGGCTTGGGCTCAGTCTGCAGCACTGACAGACTGCAGCAGTCTGCTGCAACCAGACCTCCCCAAACGTGCTGCCACCTCCTCTGATTGCTGTAAACCACCGGTTTTTAGTGGAAAATCTTCATTTCTGTCTGTTCATAAGTGTGCTTATCAATGATTCCTCCTCTTAGGTCAAGATTTTTATTTCTGTTTTACTAGTATTTTAATCCTATGCTTTCTCCTGTAGAAAATCCTAGCTTCTCTTGGATAAATAACTGTACCTGATCATGTCATGCCACTCTTCCCCCTTTTCCAGAATGGCAGGACATACAGTGTGCTGTCAGTATGGATGCAGTATGTATATGGAATTAAAAGGCAGTGCCCAGTTTGGTGTGTCCTCTCCAGTGTGCCTGTGTGCAGGCGTCTGTAGCAGCAGCCAGGGCGTCAGCAGCAGCGGCGTAGGCTGTCCCTTTAAGCCTGGCTGGTGTATTTTTAGAAAGCATAAATAGGTTGCATTCTCCCACTTGCTCACTATCCAAGACATAAAAAGGAAGGGCTTTCTGCTTTCTTCAAGTCTCCTTCCCCTGCTGGCACCATATAAGTCTGTCTTTTAAGCAGTACAGGTCCACAGCTCTTTTTTTTTTTTTTTTTTTTTTTTTTTTTTTTTTTTTTTTTTTTTTTTTTTTTTTTTTTTTTTTTTTTTTTTTTTTTTTTTTTTTTTTTTTTTTTTTTTTTTTTTTTTTTTTTTTTTTTTTTTTTTTTTTTTTTTTTTTTTTTTTTTTTTTTTTTTTTTTTTTTTTTTTTTTTTTTTTTTTTTTTTTTTTTTTTTTTTTTTTTTTTTTTTTTTTTTTTTTTTTTTTTTTTTTTTTTTTTTTTTTTTTTTTTTTTTTTTTTTTTTTTTTTTTTTTTTTTTTTTTTTTTTTTTTTTTTTTTTTTTTTTTTTTTTTTTTTTTTTTTTTTTTTTTTTTTTTTTTTTTTTTTTTTTTTTTTTTTTTTTTTTTTTTTTTTTTTTTTTTTTTTTTTTTTTTTTTTTTTTTTTTTTTTTTTTTTTTTTTTTTTTTTTTTTTTTTTTTTTTTTTTTTTTTTTTTTTTTTTTTTTTTTTTTTTTTTTTTTTTTTTTTTTTTTTTTTTTTTTTTTTTTTTTTTTTTTTTTTTTTTTTTTTTTTTTTTTTTTTTTTTTTTTTTTTTTTTATTGAGAAGCTGCAGAACTCTAACCGGTGGTTCAATAAATTGTATTACATCCCCTTCGTACTGAATGCCCTACAAGCTTTGGCTTTCCATGTGTAATTGCAAGCTGTTATTAGCCCAGAGCTTTGTCCGTTACTGTGCCACACTATTGCTGAGCGGTCAATTTTTTTCCCCTGCCATTTCCTTTGCTCACACCATGCTGACCACGTTGGCCAGGGGCTGCCCGAGGTTTATAGTGCAGCATTGATTTTTCTTTTCTCTCAATACTGACAGAATCATAGATCCAAGGCAAATAAAGAAATGCATTCTGTGGTGATGAAATGTCTTTCGTTCAGCCTGGATTGAATCAAAGGCCATCACAGAAATGTTCTACTCTAAAATGCTAGTGAAGCTTAAGGCATTGTTGGAAAATGAATTTTCCATTTTCTTAGCTGTAATTTGGATTCTCAAATCACTGTGCTAAAAATAATCAGATAAAATTGAATATAGACTACAAGCCTATGTAAAATGTTATTTGTTAGGTTTTGCAAGCTGCTACAGCTGATATGAAAGGAATCTGGCAATAGATCAGAAAAGTAATTGCTTAGGTGGATTTCTAGTAAGTGTGTTGTGTTACTCTGAATACCAAGGTATAAGATTGCTGCTCTATAATTCATACAAACCATGGTAAATAACCAAACCATAAAGATATATTTTGCATATCTACTGGAAGGAGATATTTCTGGTAAAAATACGATCACATTATACCGCCTGCATCGCAATGATGAGTATTTTTGCCTTTTGTTTGGGGATGTCAAAGATGTTTTTTCGGTGGGGGAAATATTATTGTCCCTGTTACATAGATGGAGAAAGAGAAGCAAAAACAGTCTGTGGGGACAGAGTAGAGTCACACAGTGAATCTCTGGGAGGACCTGGAAGAGAACTTTGATCCTCAGAGCTTAACACCATTTTCAACACAAAATAAAAGTAGCCGTGATTTTCATGATATATGCGGGAAGAGGTCACTCCATATGAAACTCATCACTGCAACTGTTAGAAACCAGACCCAATCTGTATGGCTGGCTATGCTGGCATGGGGCTTCAGCTGGCCGTTGGAAGGGAGCACCTCTACTAGTTTTTACAGAAAAGTCATTTCTCATAACACAGAGTCAGTTTAGTAACCCAGACCCATCATCTTGGAAAACAGAGGATAGAGCCATATGTTAAAGATTTTCCCATATTCGGGGGGATTCTTTTTTTTTGTTGTTGTTTTTAAGCTCTGTGTTTATCATGACTTAACACTTGGTGTGTAGTGCATATGGCCATTAGAAACTTAACCCAACATGACATCTATCAAGGACATCAATGCTTTCTTCCTTGAAAAAACATGTAAATTGTGTAGAAAGACTGAGCAGAGGATCCTTGTGCCTTCTACTTTGCAGGACGTGGTGGAGTTCCCTCTGTGGCCTTGAAAAGGTAAAGCCCCAACTTCTACAGGGTAAACATCACCTTACCCAGCAATCCAGAATGTCCTCTCACTCCACACCTCAAGGAGATCCTATACATTTTAGTGAGAAGCTCACAGTCAAAAAGAAGACAGGGAAAAGGTACCCAGAGGATAGAAAGCGCGGAATATATATAAATGAAAATAACAGATAGATTCAGCAACGCTAAAACTACAAATTGGAAAAAATAAATGTATTTGAATGTAGCCCTTGGGCAATATTGCATTAATTCCCTACCTTTGGACCTTCCTTTTTCTTCTTTCTTAATGACTACACATCCAATATCAATATGCGCTCTTTATGGCTATTTCTTCAGCGTTACGTTCCTGGCACTGCATAAAACATCTTTACGCTGCATAAAAAATCAGATTATTTTTCTTCACTGATGATCCAAAGTAAGTTCTTTAAAATAATTTAAAACTTTTGTTGTCAAATTCAGCGTCTTATCCAACCTGAAATGCTTCTGAATTATTTTTATTTTAATCAAAAGAGCACTATGAAACTCAATAAGTTAAAACAGAAAATCTGTGAAAATTTAAAATCCTTCCTCCATCCCAAATTGTGCAGGAATTTTACCTACAAAACTTCTCAAAACATTACAGTGTGACTAAATTGCATTATTCAGTGTAAAAGGCTGTTGTACAAAGTGCTATGTGGGTTTTTTTAAGAATGCTCCACAATGGAAGCAAATACAGGATTAGCTCCCTCCCATTTTCTTCCCAATTTGATTCTCTACTGAGGTTCAGAAAGACTTAAGAAAACCATTACTTTTTCTTCCTCCCATTTTGTCCCACTCCAGCCTGGTGGTGTTCAGTAATAAGTAAAAGTATAGCACAGAATGCTCTGCAAGCTGACCTGAAATCAGCTGCAAACTGGCTCAAATCCCGGAAAACTTAGATCTGCCTAATGATTCTCTATATTGGAGATGCAATGATTTTCAAGTCTTGTACCCACTGTGGATCCCATTATACGGGCATCATAATTGTCCCCTTTTACCTAAACCTCTTTCAGGCCAATTAACTTGGATCTTTTTCTTGCTGGTGTTCCTGGTGCAGATTAAAGGGTAGACCTCGGCAGTAACCAGAATGAGGCTATTTATGTGTGTTGAAACCACCAAAATTCACTTGCCAGGACACTTGACAGCAGCAGATTTGGGTTGAGGTTTAAATTCAGATTCAGGGCTTGTTTGTGGACAGTATTTCCCTTAGGAGTTGGACCAGATAAGGAGTAGAGGTTTCCAGGTGTTGGTAAATGGGCTGCCAAGGATGCCAAGTGACACTTGGCAGAGGTACTGTGTGTGGGTGCAGTTGTACAAGGCAGGGACAAAAGTAAGATGTGTGTAAAACTAGGAACACTGCTGCTTTCCTCTCTGTGTCTATCACTTTATGGATCTGCCACATCACTTGTGGTTAAAATCTAGCCGTTGCTTGGTATGGGCTACAGTCAGGAATCTCCACTCTAAATCCTAGGAAGGGGAAAGCGAGGAGAATCTACAAACAGGATTAGTGTCAGGGAATGCAAGCATGATGAATACTTCCACATATTACCAAATTGTATATAATAGCCTAAGTATGTAGGAAATCATTGTCGGGGGGGAAAAAAAGCTGTTAATTGGATCATATACAAAATGTGATGTTTTCTTAATGTCTCAGCTGGTGAATAAGTGGTTGTTGACCTGTGCATGAGCTGTGTGTTTCTGTCAAATGCCCATACTAGTAAGCAGCTATGATAATTCATTTTCAAGGGGGATGAGAAAGATCAGCTATGCTTGCAGTCCTAAATGGACATCTCTCTGATCCACTGGCTTCACAGCTTTAAGTGTAACAAGCAAAAATGGTTGAATGAGCAAAAGAAACTAGAGTGGCATCAAACTGCAAAGCATCTCCATCGTACTCAGCAGTTCAGTGGGGAAGTGCCGTTCTGCACTCCTTCCTCTGTTCACAAGGAGCAGCTTCTGGTTTGAAATGGGGAAAAAAAGCACAAAGAAGTTAAAAAAATGTAAGAAAATAATATTATTAATAGAGATTCCAGCTCTACTGTGAAAATAGTGGGGATCTTACAGGACCTGTCAGCTTTCATTGGTCTGGGGGCCAACTGTGTGACTGAATTTGCAGCTGGGTTTTGCAGGAGACATCTAGGCAGAAGCACAGGGCCAGACAGTGTTTGACCATATAGTTCACATCCTTGCTTAGAGACGTGTAGCTGCAACCTTGATTTTTGAGGTTCCCCTGTCCTCTGACATCTGCTAAAGCAAAGGCAGGCAGATACCAGCTGCTTGTGGAGCCACTCACCAGGCAAGGAGTGTCTGGTTTTATCTTGCCCTGCTCTGCTGCAGAGTCCTCTGCACTGGCACCTGCCTCAGGTGATTCAGTGACCCTCTGCAAATCTGACCTGTGAAAACAGTGGCAGCAGCAGAGAGTTGTTATGCGTTTATCCAAAGTGTTTGTTTTGCGAAGCGCTTTCTTTGGGGAAGAACATTGTATGTCTAAAGCCCCACTCCCTTTTGAGGAGCTCCTCTTCTTCAACCTCTTTGAATGTCATCTTTCAGCAAAAGATCAATGAGGATTCCTTGGCATATTCGTGTTGTTTAGCAGTCATCACCCTACAAATATTGAATCTGTCTGGGGTTCCTGATTCTTCTCAGTGCATAGGTCCCCTGCGAAGATGCTCAGTGCCTTCAGCCATCCCTGGGTTGCAGTATCTCTCTGCACCTTGCACAGCCCAACAGGTGCATACTTCTAAACAGCTGCCAGTACACATGAATTTGCATAAAACACAGAAAGCTAGGGAAATCATGATGTTCGTTGGGATGTTCTGTCTAAATTGAGACTTTTAAGCACTAATAATAATTAACTACTTTCTTAGCAACGAAAAAGTCTTAAATGCCTATTTACTTAACAGTCCCCTAGGGTGTCTTTGTTCTGAATGGGCTAAAAAAAATCTTAGCTGCAAAATAAGCAGGCGATTCCAATCAATAGAGCCAGAGGACTATATTGATTACCAGAACTCCATTCTTTAGTCATTAACCCTGTGAATTCTTTACAAAAGCTGTACAGGACAATTCCTAACCACTACACCGTTTGAGGAGTCATTCAGATATTTGAATGTCATTAAACTTTCATAGCTTGTTTACAGCCCCTTCAGCCTCGCCTGAAGGATTGCGCTCCGAGACTCCCCACCACCCAGCCATGCTCTACCCAGCTCAACTGACAAACAGCATTAATCAACCTCAGAAATCTCCTCTGCAGATACGTTTTTCTTGTTAGCTATTTGTAATATTGCTACAGAGCAGGGAGAGAGATTGTGGAAGGAGTGAAATGATATTTTTAATTTTTCCACATTTCAGCTCCAAGTCACAATGCTCTAGCTGGTGACAAACATACCTTATACTCCTCCTTTTATGGGAAACCATCTGGGTACGTGGTAGGTCTGTCCCTACCTGGATGCCCCAAGGCTCTATATGTGGATGGGAGGGGAATGACACAAAGTGTGGGGCAGTGGGGAGGGAAGGAAATGGTGAGGAAGAAGAGGAAGTGATGCTGGGAGAACTCGTCAGGTCTCTCTACCTCCTTCCCCTCCCTGGGTCCTGTGGGACCTGCCCCCACAACACCTCCCTCTCAGCAGCCCTGTATTTAAGAGGAGATTCTCACATTTCAGATTAAGAAAGTTCATGACACAGGGTAATGGCTTTAAATGGTAAATTGAATCACACAGACAACAATTGAATAGAAGCAGCACAAATGAGCCAAATGCCAGCAATTTAAGGGGATGCTGAAGGAACTCCCAGCAATTATGCACGGGTCCACTGCAAAGGCCGGCACTCTTCTTCAAAGTTCAGATGACTCCAGTGGTATCGAACATGTAATGTTCTGTAACATGGTGTCTCTTTGCTGTGGAAACTACAAGATGACCACAGTCTTTGTTACTACATAGAATGGGAATGGTTATTTCTAAGTATTTCCATAATGTCTTCTATCAATTTCAGTCACAGCTTGTCCCTTGGTTGCTTGATCCACCTGTTCTTTTATTGGTTATGGCTTTGACCCACTGCCACTGGGGTTCTGTCTTAGGCTGTGTTTGTACTGGTTACACAACATAAACATGGTATTTTTCCTTGCCTCCCTCCCGCTGTACAAGGAAGATTTTAGCCACAACATAGCAGATGAACACCAAGTAATCACTTGAGCTGACCAAGGATGTTTTGAAATTAAGGAGCAGTTTGAGAAACACACAAGAATCTGCCTTAATGCTTGCAAACAGGCAGTGTAATTTCAGAGTCACAACTGAGCAATATTCGTACAGTTAGTTGCAAAAATTGTCCTGCATCTTTTTTTTTTTTTTTTTTACAATTAGTACTTGATCCACTCCAGTTTTAATGTTCTACCGTTATCCTTATCTGTTTGAGAACTCCCCAAGAGAGCTATAATGAGCTGGGGCCATTTTCATGGCTATTGATTTCATGGTTAAAATTATAGTATTTGATTGTTGTTTGACCAAACTGAGATTATTGTATGTTTTGGAAACAAGAGCAGCAGCCGCAGAAGTCATGTCCCTGGAAAAGTAAAAAGTTAGGAGCTGCAAAACATCCCCTCTTCTCCTTTGATCCTGCAGTGCTCTGTGAAAGCTCTTCTCAGTGCTGCTGCTTTACAGGCAGCGAACAGAAGGTGCACAGAGCTTCAGTGCCCTTTCCAGTGTCACCCCATGCATCATGGCAAAGCATGGGACAGATCTCAGGTCTCCTTCCTCCCAGCCAGTGCCCTCGCCACTGACACACATCTTCCTATGTGGGAAACACTCATACCTGCTTGCAGTGCTGCCTATAGTCAGTTTGTGGTGAAGACTCTCCTAGAACGAATTTCATTATAACTTGTGGCTACATAAATAGGCACTGGACAGCCATTTATGAAGTTTATGTTTGACTTTCACAATGCATTTAGAAAATTTTGCTAAATCCATGCCCTTTCTGCCAGCTCTGGTTCCTGCTTTTCAACAAAATAAACAGATCTCAATTAATAATGGATTTCAGAAAAATACAGAAATGTTTTAAGCAAGTTCCTAGATGTAGTAAGAACTCTGAGTACCTTTTTGCATAGGTTGTTTCAAAGGACTGTTAGGACTAAATGACCCTAGTACATCATGTGGACAGAAACACCATTTATTTGACTTTGTTTTATTTTTTCAGTATGAAACCAGTATATTATGACACTGAGGGTAGATCTCACCGTCTTTTCTTTTCTGATCAGAACTGCGGACTTGTTGATTCTTACATTGTGTTGTCATTTTGAGCTGTATGAAAACCAACAAAGCTACACAAATTTCCTAGCAAAACTGTGGGCACCATCAGGGACTGGTAAAGGAGTGAAACAGGAGGTCCCACTGAAGCAGGAAGGAACTCCCTGAGCCGTTGCCCAATAACTCCATGTGAAATGGGGAAAATGTACGTGTTGCCACATTTTTGCCTTTTTCTATCAATGCCATGGAAATTATCGCTCGTTTAACAAGTGAATTTAAACATTTTGGCTCCAGTAGCTGCTGCTACCTGTATCTTCAGAGCTGGAGTATGCTGACATCCCATTTTCTTCAAACTGAGTCACAGGTCAAAGGGCAGCTAGACACCTTTTTCCAGATGCCAGCGATGTGCCTCCTTTAGATAAATTAAGCACCCCTGTCCCAAGAGATGCAGGTGGGGACTCTGTCAGTGTCCGCGCAGGCAGGATGGCTGGGCTGTGCCCTTGCACGGGGCTCCTGTAAAGCTGTTCAGCCTGTGAGTGAATCCCTGTGCTCAGTGCTCTCCTGAACACCACCGTGCCAAACCTGACCTCCTGTGACATGGTCCCCAGCCAGGACTGAGCTTCCAAGACATGTGAGACAGCCCTGAGAAATGCACACAGCTAAAACTGCTCACCAGTGGATGCACCCTGCTGCATTTAGAGCCTCCTCCAGCTCTGATTAATCTGCCCTGGGGAGGAGTGCAGTGTCCTGGGGGGCACAGGGGAGAGCAGATGGGGGTGATGGAGCCCTTCTGCACCCAGCTGAGGAAGTAGGGGAGCAATCCCACCCCGAGAAACATCTTCCTATACATTTAGCAGGGGAGGGTTGGCTGCTTTTTTGTTCTATGCTGGCCTTTGAAGTGAGGGTGCAGGCAGACCCGGATTGCACATGCAGTGCTGTGTCTGTGAGGATCTGAGAAGGGGACTGAACTTTAAAATGCAAAGTTGTTGTACAGGTGATGCCCTTGCAACTTGTGGGTGGAAACACCTACAGTGTTTTAGTTAGCAGGGGAATAGGAACATGTGCCCAGTGCCGTGTATGCAGCTCAGCAAATCATTGTGGCACTTGGGTCTCTCTCTGCCCACCCACAAAATATCTGCACCAGCAACCCAAGTAATTGTTCTCCAAAAGTCCTCCTCCAGCAGCCGTGTGCTGCTGCTTTCATCTCTGAAAAAGCTGGGCCATTTAGCAACAGATCTCTGCTCACTGATCCTGAGAGATGCTGGTACTGCTATGCTGTTGTCCTGGTGTGCCAGAGGCAGACACTTCTGCAGAAGAAGTAGGTGCTTAAAGCCTTGTTCTGATTACATCTACTCCACGTAAAGCACAGTAACTTAGCTCAAGCCAACAGTCATCCCGGTGTAAAACGGGATTGTGGCAGATCAGAAGCTGGATTGTAATCCTCTCCTTGCCCCCAAATAAATTTTCTTCTTGGCAGCAGGGCTTAACGATAAATGTTCAGTCCTGACTCCTACATGGCTTAGGAGCAGGAGACGGGCAGCCTTGTGGGTGTCTCTGCATCGGGCAGTTGCACCGTGCCTTTTGGGCAGCAACCATCCCCCGGGCTGCGGAGGGAACAGGCTGGGCTACTGCATGTGCTTTGGCCGTGAGGGGCTCTCAGGGAACAGCCCCAACAGTCATAACTGCTGCCAATGATGACATTTCAGAAGATTTTGCCTTGTAGAGACTTCATAAGTTTTGTCTTCAATGCTCCCTGCTGAAGCTCCTGGTGGTGGCTACACTGAAGGGAGCAGGAGCCAAGTGATTCCCCTGGAAGGGACGACTCCATGTTGGGTTTCTCCGTCACTGTCACACATCTCCCTGATAATATTTACTTACTGTTTGAAAGGAAAAGGGCTTTCTAAAGCCATTATTTCTTTCACCTGTCTGCTGTCATAAAGGTCTTTGTGATGGAATGATGGAGCATTCACACACAAAAGTGGACAGACTAGGAGACTGTCCCAAAATGTAAGGGCATCTCTTGGCAGGGCAGTGTAAGATCTCTGTGTCTGTCAGTGTCAGTCATGCCCTTTGTACATGCAAAGGCAAAAAATTATGAACTAAAATAAAATTGTAAGATGAACACTGATATTCAAAGGAATTGTAAACTAGATTTTGGCTTAAAGTTGGTTTCTTTAAGGTGATATTTTTATCCCGTCTCATCTTTTCCAGTGTTACTTTCTGTGTAATTTGAACCCCAGCCTCCACACAGTGCAGTCTGTTTATCATTAGTAAGATGTAGCGTGTATTAAAGCGGCAATAACAGTTGTGCATTTAGGGTGTGCATCAGGGGTTACAGAGAAAATAGGGATGCTATTTTATTATGCTGAAGCTATAAAGCTTACACTAATACAAAATACTGCTGGCAGTCACCTTGTTTTATTCTTCTTCTAACAACTTACTAACAGCGTGTATATATAAAAGCGAACTTTGATTTTTCCATCCGGATACACTGAAAACTCTTTCAATAAAAATGCTAGGGTGCATTTAACACTGTGACCAGAAATATTGAAATTTGACAGTTAGGAGGTTAAAGGTTTCAAATTTATACACAGAGGTGTTTTGCTCCTGTCACGGTCATAGCAGCTTGCTCAGGATAACCCCTTTTGCTTACTGAACCTTTGAAAAGCAGAGAACATTAAGCAATACGTCTTGGCAGATGCCCTGGGATTTCATACCAGCAGCAGAAGCCCATATGCACACAAAAAGTGAACCTCTTAGGTGAAAACTGGTCAAATCTTTCTCTCTCTTGTCTCCTGCACCGTGTGCTGGTAAGCAGCTGTCTTGCACTGCTACAGCCATCCTTTCTGCTGGAATTAAGGTAGAGTTTCTGTAATGTTTTTCAGGTATAAGGTGCTACTGCTTTTACTTTCCACAGAGATTGCTTGAAACGGTGTCATCAAGAGAACATGTACAGAAGCCATTACTGTGAGGAAATGGCATCAAATAAATCTTTTACATTCTTGCTATCAAATATCTGCATAAAAGATAAAACAATACATACTTTGCATCACAAATGTAAAGACTTCTAGCTTTTATTTTAGGAATATCTGCTTGTGGCATATATATGTAGTACAGTGTTGGCCTCTGTTGTCATCTGAGAAAATAAGTGCAACTGAGAACAGACAAGGTACCACAATGTCTCCAAAAAAAAAAGTAAAATGATCAACTTTTCATTTTTGATCTTCATACCATAGTATGTAAAAGAATCACTATGGGCATTTCTTTTCATATTCACCATAAAACTGTCCTCATAAATATTACTACAAATACACACCGGCTTTTTGGCTAACGTTCTCAAAACAATTACAGTGTGAACATATTTTTACATACAGGCTTCTCTGCAACACTACCATACCCACCTTAGACCAGAGTGGAGCCATGTCCCACACTGGTGGGCACGGTGGTGCTGGCAGAGGGGATGCTGTGAGGCAGGGAGCCCTGCTTCTTAAACACTTCCTTGCTCTTGCTCCAGGGGCTTGAGGAATTTAGGGCTGGCTCTAAACTCAGGTTATAGCCCCTATTCACTTCAAACTGGGGAGCGTGCAGCCTCTGCCTTTGTTGCTCATAGGACCTCCACCAGCAGGAACACCAGACATGGAGCAAAGCCCATCTGTTTGCTCAGGGTTTTGCCTGGGGCAGGCAATGGCAGGACATGGGGTAGGGACTGAGGGGCAGCTGGTAGGAGATCCTGCTGTGGACTTAGCTCTCTTACAGGGAAACAACAGCAGGCAGGAGCGCGGGAGCTGGATTTTAGCAGTTTAGTGACTGTCTACTAGAGTAATTTGTTCTCGATGGTCCTGGAAAAGGTATCATGGCAGTGCTGAGGCTGCACAGTGCTGCCCCTCTTGCAGTGAGTGTCAAGACTGGGTATATCTGAGGAGATGGACTCCACATCAAGCTTCCCAGATACATCTTGTGCTCCAGGAGTGGAGGCAAGAAATATTGTATGGAATGCATGCAGAAGGGACCATACCCATAGGTGCTGTGAGGCTCCTAGTCTGCTGGAAAGTACACAGAGGTAACCACACTTCCTGCAATTCCCCAGGGTGTCCAGCTCTCCCTCACCCTGGCAATGATGAGGCTGGAGGTTCAACTTTACACATTCTTACAGGTGTAAGGGGTCTGAGAGCTCATGTTCCTGTACAGTTAGAAGAAATAGTGTGTCTTGTACATGACAGAACTGCATGTCCTATAGGACTTTTTTTTGGCTGTTGGAGCAGCTGTCAAATTACAGCATTTGTACTGACTGATAATAGCAGAGCAGTTTTCATTTCAAATGACTTCCCTGTATAACAAGCCATTCATCCCACCTCTCCCTGGCAGAGAGTCCAGGGTAATGTGTATCAGTAAGATCCGGCTTAAAGCTGGTTGTCTGAGGTACGTGGCAGAGGGGCACTCTAGGCAATGGAGAGAAGCTGGATTAGAAAACAACCAAATCAGAATTGTCAGTTAATGCCACTGAAAACATTAAACCCCTCCATTAAGGGTTTCATTGGTCCCTGAGGCTCTCACTGTGCCATCCAAGTACTAGGAGCCTGTGTAAGCTCCTTGCATTGGGTGAATCTCCCCTGTGCTGTCTTCAAGACATATATCATCCAGGCCTTCAGAAATTCAAATTAAATACTGTGAGGTAAATAAATTCTCCTGTCTCTAGTCTTGCTATCGTTGGGTTGTTTGTTTTCCCCCAATACTTCTTTATCAGTCTGTTTTCCTCTTCGGTGCTGAAACTGGTCTGCATGAGCCAGCAGCCTTCCGGGGTCCTGGCTCACCTCCGGTACAATCATGCAAAAGAAGCAATTTTTCATTATTGATAAAATGTAATGTCATAATGTCATGGCCTTTCAGGTCATCATCTTTGTAAGTCAGCCATGACATTATCACAATTTATAATGATAACAAATGACTATAATGTTTGCATGTAATTTTCATTGGCTATTGCAGAATTCTAAAATCACTCCTTCGAAGGATGGATTTCATTAACAAGCAACTGCTATTACACGCTACCAACTGCTTCTACTGGGGGCTTTTTGCTAACATGAAGCCTATTCTGTCTGATATACAAGATTTATGTACTTAGGAGAAATCTAAGGTTTGGTGGTTCTTTTTTGATTAAGTACTGATGCAAATCAAGGTAATATTTTTGCCTATATTTTTGCCTTTTTGTAGAAAAAAGTGCTTTGTAATATGACCAAATACTAATGATTTCTAAGTGCTTATGTAAATATGCACACCATGAAGATTGCTGTCTGGAAGGTCTGACTTGAGTGTCAGATTCACTCTTAACTGTAGTGTTGGCTTTACTTATTTAATATTTCATGATAAACTTAAAAGATTTACAGCTTCAGGAGCTGGTGAGAATCATAGGACATTTATTTTCATGTGATATTTAGAGGTTGGAGCTTCAGTCCCCAAACACTTTAAACATATTCTTAGCGTTAACGTCTGGACTGAGAACACCACTGGGGCTGGTTCCCCGTGCTCTGCAGGATCAGGACCACAGTGTAAGTGCATCGAGTTCAATAGAGCTGAATCCGGAGCACTTGGAGGGAGCACTCTGTCAATCTAATCTATAAATAAATACTTCTCTACTCCTGAAGCCCTCCGAAGCTAATGCATGAAAAACAATGAAACACCTGGGCACTCCAGGCCTCTTAAAAAAACAGAGCCAGGCTTTTGTATATGTATGTGTGTGTGTGTGCACGCACATGTGTGTGTATGAAATAAAACAAAAAGTAAGTGTTTCTGAAATAGCAGCTGTGAGTTATAGTCCAACTGACTTCATGACAGGCCACCAGGCAAAAGGACTCTCTGAGCTGTACAATTGGTCCCCAAGGGATGTCGCGCCTCAGAGAGGACAAAGCAAGAGCCGGGGACTCTCGACTGTGCTTTGTTTGGGCCTACGAGGCTTATCAGACCCGTGTTGTGATTCATTTTTCATCTGCAGCAAGAAGCTTGCCGCAAAATTTTACCTTTTTATTTTCTCCCCCCTTTCTTGGAGCTGCTGCTTTATTTCACTGGAAATTTTAAAATTACTGCCCTTCATCAAATCTGCAGATTCACAGAGGAAATACCTTGTCTCGCTTGCTAATGTTTTTTAGGGAAACAAGGATAACTTCTGTATCTGTATTTATTGCATGGCCACCATGAAGTCTGCAGAAGTCCGAAGGAATTGATGATGCTCTGCCATGTGCATGTTTTTCCTATGGAAAATACCAGACTGAGCTTCACCCTGTGTCAGTGTGACACGAAGGCTACCTGGTTATTACTGCATTGTCCACTAGATCATGCAAACATGTAAACAGAAGACTCTCTTTTCATTTGAGTGAATTGTCTATAAAATATTTCGTTGTCTGGAGGATCACTCTTTATGTGGAATATTGCCCAATTATATTCATGGCCATTCATTTTGTAGGGTTTGAACATCACTCATATGGGGATCTCCTTGTTACTGTCTTTGAAATCTCTACCATGAAGACTAGTTTCATCAATTTTCCAAGCCTACTGGTCTACAAATGACCCAATAAGGTCATCTATGGCAGTTCAGTCTCTATACTGTAATTGCTCAAATAGACCATAGATAGCTGTTTTGTACGATTAAGAGTATCTTTATTCTCAGCAGCAGCAAAGGGGCTGAGCTCCATTGCAGTATGCAGCTACACTTACGTCAAGATAGATTCTTTAAGAAAGATGTAGTGGAAAACCACCTGAGCTATCAAAGTCAGTATGTGCTGCAAGCGATGAACATTAACCAGAGTCTTGGGAGATACCAAAAGCAACCTAAGTGTCTGTGTTTAATTGTCCTTCCTGAAATACCTTTTTATTACCCATCCCTGTTGTTCACTTAATTTCCTCAGCCTAACTCAAGTTTTACTTTCTTTCTTGAATGCTTTGACAGCCTAGGGCCTTGGTTGTATCAGGGAACATTTTGGAAACACTTAGAGAGATTGATCAGGTCGATTTTAGCATAGCTCTGGGTCTCCTCTTTTAGTTGGTATCCCCGAAGTTCTAGATGCAATGAAATATGGGGGGGCTTGGATTGATTTACCTCAGTTTCTGTTAAATTGTATGTTACCCCAAAACACTTCCCCAATTATTAAAAATTATGGCTACATCACACTGCTTAATTGGTGTTTCAATGATGTTTTATTTGATAATACACATAATGAGATGTCCATGAGACTGCATGATCCTATTGCAATAGTCCATGTAACTTCTCAGGTGATCTTTACTGCACCATCACTTCTTGCTTTTCAGCAACCCAGCCTCAGCTCAGCTCTGGTCATTTCTTTAGCTGCCCTGCTCAGACGAGTCCTCCTGCTTGTTTTGATCTGAGCAGAGGCTCAGAGCAGAATCGGTGGCTGCTCTTCCACAGAAAGAGGGAAGAATCTACAATATTTCTGAAAGGCATGAAGAAAAGCTTCCTTTGCATTCGCTGATCAATCCGCCTTAAGGAACTGTTTGCAAAGACGCTTTCGCACCTTGGTTTCATCTTGGGGTTGTTCTAGCTGGTCCGTATAGGCTTCCTCCCACCGGATGCTCATGCCTTAACCTGAGCTCAGTAACAAGCTGTTCTCCAGCTGTGGGCACTGATCTGCTCAGCTACAGATTGTCGGGTTGTTCTCCACTACCTGAGAAATATCCACAGAGAACAGGCAGAGGCTGGTTTCAGCTTGGCATGACCTGCTTCTGCTGTGCTGCTTCTCTTCTGAGAGTGCAGTGGCGTGTGTCAGGCTTCAGGGTGGTGGAGGATTTTACAGCACTGAGGAAACACCAAGGCATGAGTTTGGGTGGAAGTGAGCATTGCTGCCAGAGCCACTTGATCCTTCCAAAGCACATAATTCTATTTTTCTGAAGGCTAAATAAGAAGTAATATAACACATAGAATTAGCACTGCATTAAAAATGGGCTGGCTGCTGGAGGAATGTCTATTTGTACTGTTGGGCCTCGGCTCAGCTCAAGCAAGTGCTGGGCTAAAGCAAACGAAAGGGAATTATACAATATTGAATGTGGACCTGTCTCTAAATGCATTGAAAATGTAGGTTATTGTCTTTTGGCATTTCCTAAAAAGCCTCTTGAGCTCCTGTTGGCAACCGCTGATGTTGAGGGTACTTTTAGCTGTTTAAGTCTTCCTGTTCTAACAGGGGTCAAAGGGCTGTAAAGATCTTCTCAAAAGGATATAGAAGGAATCATTAAAAGGGAGGAGGAAGAAAGTGACAGAAGGTCAGCCTTTTTTTTTTTTAATGGGTGCATCCCCGAGGGGGTCAGACACAGTTGTGCATTATACTCCAGCTCCAGTACCTGACTTTTAGAAACCTACAGCAAATCTTATTAGTGCTTCCATAAGCATAAAATACAGGACAGAGCCCAATGTTCCAGGCAGAAGTAAAAGAGAAAAACCATGAAATAAATCAATTTATTCTTTCAGTTGAATTTAAATCAACATAGTGCAAGGATAAGACCAAGATGAGGACAAACACTCAAATATGTGCAGGGCATTTTACGGTCCCTGGGAAGCGTGTGCATGTATCTGTGTGTGTTTAATTCCCTTGCTGATGTTTTTTTCCTTTAGAGACAAATTTACTGTATGCTCATTGCTATAGCATGTCATGTAGCTTTTTGTAAGAACTGGTGCAGGGAAAAAAATTTACCTTTTTATGTGACACAACCAAACAGAATTGTGAAGGTTTTCAGTGATTTCTAGACAGCAAGCAATAAACCGCGTTTGCACCCACACACTTACTGCCTAACACCCCATCTGGTAACATTTCCACGTCTCCAGGAAAGAAATCAATAGCAATAATCTGTGAGGGCCTCATAGGGTGTATATTTTTTTATCGCGCTGCTATTTGGAATTTTTTTCCTATCTGCTTACAGCACTAGATTGTTCTTTTTTTGTTAGCTAACATTGAAATCTTGGAACCATTTTTACATTTTATAAAAAGCTGTAACTAATACTGGAGTCAGAATAATATATTCTAAACACTCATATTCAATAATATCACGGTGTTCAGACAGCAAAGTCCTATTCAGTACAGGCACTGAAAAATCTCATGCAGTAAGAACCCGTGCATTTTAAATTATATGCTAGTACACTTCAAAGAATAGCATCCTAAAAATTCATGATTACTTAAAGGTAGTTTATATTAAAAGGGAGTATACCTCCGGCTTTCATCTTGCTCCAATGCAGAGAAGAAATTGTCCTTATATGCTGAAATTTAGAACCATGTCACTGTTGGTTTTCTGTGTAAGGAGGAAATATGATGCTTTGTTACTGGTCTTATTTATTGCAGACCTTGTCTGGAATCTAGTATTGAAGCTGTGCTTGATGAGTTGCTGCCTTGAACTTTTCCACTGATCAATGCTGGTGCTATGGCTGCATGAAAGAATAGCTTTCCTGAGGAGAAGCTATCACATGGGAAACACACTACACAGTAAGCTAAGAAATCTGCTATAATCTTGTATGCTTAGGCTTAGAAACGTGTTTCCCAAAAGAAATGGTGGTAGTGAATGACCATTTAAAAACTGAGATGTTACATGAGCAAGAGGTCAGGTCAAGAACAGGGAGGTATTAAAAAGAGAGAGAGAGAGAAAGAAAGATGGGGGGAAAGAAAGAAAGAAAGAAAGAAACAGAAACCCTCCTTTCACTAACATGATAAGACACAACTGGACAAAATGCACAGCTGAGGAAGAGGACATTACAGAGCCAGGAGACAGGAATCATATTTCTTCTTCTCCCTGCAGTGACAAATAAAAGGTTGTTTTGATTTTTGCTGTACAAATAATAAGCTTTACTTAGAAACTGTAGCTGCTAAGTTGTTCTCCCCCAAAATATTTTTTTTTCTGTCCTAATAGCAACACTAGAGGAAAGGAAAGGAAACAGTTCTGTAATCAGCATACATTTTGTTTGCTCACTTATTGTCCTATGCATCTTGCAGTGGGGGTGGGACTGGCACTCTGAACACAAGGCATGTCCTTTGGAAGTGGGATTTCAGCAGCATTTAGCATGGGCAAAACTGTGTCTGTGCCTGCCAAGCCTTTACCTTTGTGCCAAGGTTGCCAGTTGTGTGACACTGAGGTTTTCTTCAGGCAGGAAATACGCTGACCTTTTAAGTCATCACAGCTCCTTCTCATGCGGCTATCAGCAAGGCACAAAGCAGGACTCTCCATGCAGTTGGCTGTATTCATCCCTCCCTCTAAATTAGGACAGTTGCAACAAAAATGAATTTACATTTTTGGAGCACTGTCGCAAATAGACATTTCACAAAGACTAATTAGGTAGATGCGCAGGGTGCCTTTGGTTGTGAGCAAAGATTTTACAATAGTGTTATTTTCGCAGCTAGTACAAATCCTAAAATTTCTGGATAAGCTAACCTTATTCCTACTATAAATGACTAATCTTACCTCATTTTTATCCCTACAATTCACATCTTGTCTGCCTTCATTTGCACTCTGAAAAGTTGAGAAGCCAAATCTCAACACTGAACAAATAATACCGCTGTGAGTAAGGCTTCAGTAAATGGGATCACTGGTGGAAAAGATAAATGGGGCTCAGAATCCTGGCCTGCCCATGGATATTGCAAATAAGAGTTGTTGGATATTTTACACTCGGAACGCTCATAAGGGTGGATTTTGGCAGCCGATCTTTGATTTCTGTTTGTTTGTTTTTAAAATATTACCCTCAATGTCTCTGCTCTTTGGAGAGGTGGAAGGAGAAAAATAGTGCTCTTCTAATTTGCATCATAGCAATACAAATAAATCCATGGTGACTGGGGTATTCAGGTACCGTGGGAAAGGAGGGCTATGTAAATATCTCAGTCAGTGGTTTTTTACCTGTGATCCAAGGACTATGAATGAGAGCACTATAAAAGATAACCAAGGATAACAAACCTATTGTCAGCTGGCTTAAATTCTCAGTGTAAGGGTCCCTTCCTCCAGCAAAAGATTTTAGATGTATAAACACGGAAGAGATTGAAAACCACTGATGTAGAGACAGTCAGACCATTACAGGCACTGAGAACAGTATATTCAGTCAGTATTATCTCAGTCTGAGTATTTGAATCTATTCTTCTAATACTATTTAATTCAATTTGGTAGTCTAAATTAAAACACAAGAGTAAAAACTTGGCATTTTCAATAAAGTTATATTTGAGATCAGTCTTTGATGATAAATAAGCCATTCACTTATGTACATCTGCCAGAGCATTCATAGGAAGCATTGGGCTTAAATGAGTTGTGACCTTATGAGACAGTCTACTGTTTGGAGACTATATAGGTGACTGCTGGGTTTTGAGTCTTGACCTTTCTGTTTATATTCATCATGAATGTGCGGATACTTTTATTCTTTCTGGAAAAAGGCTGTCAATCTTCACTCTAATTTTAATGCCTGTGCAATACAGAACTGTAGTGGATCTTAGCAATAACAATCACCGACTGACTAAAATTAACTAATTCAGACTGCTATGCTAAATTGAGTATGAGCGGGTTTGTTTCAGGCTCGGCATGGAAGCACAGGTGCAGTCAATAAATAGGGACACATATGGTGCCTAAATACACTCTCACACACAGTAACCTCCCAGCAAAAAAGCTCTGACAAATCACTTGTGACTTTCCAGAGCTTGTCGAGCTGCAGTTCAGTTGATCCCTATTTCCCTAGACTGGAAATGACAGGAAGAAGCACTGATACCTGTGAGCTCAGAAAGGACTTGAATTCCTATCCCAAAATCATGATGCCCTTCCAAAGACTGGCTGTGTACACAGCACCTGACTCCTCATCCAGGGCCAAAGCTTGTCGATCTCTGTCCTTTATCACATCTCCTTCCTTGCTTCTGCCACAGAAGTTCATTGTTGCTCAGGGACCATCTCAGGAGTTCTTACACTATCTGCCTCATGAGTTGAGAAGATCCCTCTTCCCCCTCTGCCCACCTCCAGGAGGTTCAGGTTGTCTCCTTGAAATGCAGCCTGAGGCAGACTGGCACCCTGACATTGCTTCTGCCCCCAAAGCTGCTGAGATGTCCCACTGCTGGGAGGGCCCAGACAAGATCACTGAAATAGCAATGCAGAATATAGCCTAAAATTACGATGACCCTGTTCTAGGCATGGTCCAGGTACCTGTGGAGCCCTGGAGCAGCCACCCTCTGCCTTGCTGAGACAGGGGCACAGAAAGAATTTGCCTCTGGTAGTTTCTGAAAATAATATTCTTTTGAAATTTAAACCCGGTTTAGTGCTGAACAGAAAAGGAAACTTCTACCAGAGCTTTGGTACCCTCAGCAGAAGAGCTTTGTGCAGGTCAGACATCTGATTCTGTGTGGCAGAGCTGTCCTGAGCCCTCATTTCCCTATGACTATGAGTTTTATGCTGGCATCACCTGCTCTTCCCCAAAATCCCTCCTTTTGGCTTTTGCCACCCCTCCTGCATTCTCAGACTGCTTCTCATCTTCATAAAGTGTTTTCCTCCCAGATTATATCTTCATGTACAACTTCTTTATCAGAAAAGACTCTGTGGTTCTTCAGAGGAACTTCAGCTGGGAAAGCAATTATCTGAAGAAAAAAAAAAAGTGTTTTCCTTGGCTGCCAGCTTTCCAGGAGCCAGGTCAGTCCTAGCAAGGATACACAAAGGTATTTTTTGAGCAAATATTACAGAGCTCTTTCAATAAAGGCATATTGGCTTAAAAGGGCTCCAACTCCACTGATATCAGAGCTTCCTTTGCCTAGCGTTGCTCAAATCAATGCAAGTTATATTGCTCCCTTCTCCCGTGCTAGCCCAAGTAAGCTTTTATTACCTTCTATACCCTGCCAAAGTCCTTGTGATCCCAGTCAGTACCCAGCCATTCACTGCTGGCAGCACTTTTCTATCTGCCATGCCCTGTACGGAGTATTATGCACAAGCAGTTGCTCAAGCAGGGTGCAAAAAATATCACTGTGAGGCAGCTTCAGAACGACTTTGCTTGCTTGTTTCTGCCAATATCCTTGTCCTTGTTTGCTTTACCAATGGAAAAGGGTAAATTAAATTATAGTCAAATGTCTTCCTAAATATGCTTTCTCACTCCTTCTTCATGTATACAAGCGCTGCAGACATAGCAAGAGATTATGTATCCCAAAGGAATTTGGTGCAATATTTTGTAATTCTGATTGAAATGTGTTCTGTCTGGTCCCCATAGTTTAATTTAGAACAATTAAGGTTCAGAGTACATGAGCTTGCAAAGCACATTACAAACAATGGCTGCAGAATAAACTGCAAATCAATCCACACTAAATCACCCTGAAAATCCCTGCGAACACAACAAAGAGGTCTAGATTCACAGTCCTTTAACACAATCTCCTCTGTCTTTGTAGCCGTATGCAGTTCAGCTTCTTCCTTTATGGGAAAATGTGATCAAATTATTTCAGGTTTCAGGGTTTTTTGTTGTTTGTTACCCAAAATAAAACAATAAAGAATTGTCCTATATGTGTTTATGCAAGCATGTCAAATCAAGCTGCCAGAGAGAAGCCGCTGCTGTGCTCTGTTCTCTGCTTTACCTTGCAATGCTTATTTCTAATGATTGCCTTGCTGTTTTTATACAGGATATAGATGAGCAGCAGGTACTAATATAATTAAACCTGGTAGGAGGGTGTCCTGAATATCATGCACGTGAATGCACAGCCTGTGTAGTAGGGCTAGTACATGTCACATATCAACTTTCCATGATTTTTACATTACCTTTATTACACTGGCTGACACTCCCATTCTCTGCTTTTATGACAGTAGCTTTTCATTAATACAGTACCTAAAACGTTATTTTAAGTGGGTTGAAGTCAGGTTAAAAAGAAAAAAGAAAAGTAAAGTTCCTCTGATTTCTGCAAAACTAACATTTTATTTCCTGTATGTGCAGACTCTTAAGTCTTGGAAGTGGTAGGCAATGTGTGATTTTTTTCTCAGCAGATAGTTTCACACAGCATATTCCCATATTAACATGAACAGGCATGCACGAGTAGGCTGCATTGCAATTTATGCGGCCATTGAGAGAAAACTCTGTTTTGTTTTAGTTTTGACTATGAAAAGAGCCGGTATCTCGATCCGGCAAGGTTCGTGCGCGGTCTCCTTTTCAAACCCTGGACAATAACCTATTCCTCGCAATCAAAGTTCAGTGAAGGGAAATGGCTTCCAGGAGAGCACAGTAGCCTGGCCAGCCCCAGAGCAATCGCACTACGTGACAGAAGGCAAAGCAGGAGCTATCAGGATAATTGCCTCTGGAAATGACCACGGGGGAGGTCCTGATCCAAAACTCCCACTGGTCAATAAGAGGCTACTGCTGACGTGGGCTCACATCATGAGTTGTTATATCAGAAAGAATTTTTTCCAGGACAGTGGTTCTGATTTGAATGTTATTTGCACAGAGCAACAACTACGAATACCCAGCCACCGGATGAGGCAGGGGTGGCTTTAAGGTGGCAGTGAGGCTGGCATATGGCTGACATTCACCAGTGCTTCTCTAGGGCTCAAAACACCTCTGCGTAACCCCACAGGTTTCTCCATACCTTAGTCATAGTAATATTCAAAGTACCTAAAGAAAGCAGCAAGACAAAATGGTGTTGATATTTTTCCACATGGCCATTTTGCTGCATCCTGAGGCAATTCTGTGCAGGGCACCATCCTGCCAGCACAGGCAGCCCTGCATGCCACCCTTGCACAAAGCCCATCGCATCGAGGTCACCGTCCCCACAAAGCAGATGAGGTTTATGGATGCTTGTGCTCCATGCAGCACAGTTTTGCTGGTCCTGTCGGGTGTCCCCCGTGATACCTCCCACCACTGCAGCATCCTGAGTGGAGTGCAGCCCTGAGCCCCAAAATGCCCTCAGCACATGTCAGTCACATCCCCATTGTGTTCAGCCCATTACAGGTTTTACATTTTCCAGTGAGGGCAATGTACAGCCTGGCAGAGGCCAATCAATACGCTCCAGGACCATTATCCTATAAAATGGCCACTTATTTAAAAAGGGGGTGGGGGGTACAGACCTTCACAACTGATCCAGCTCTGTTAAAGTCAACGGCCAAACTTCCATTGATTTTCAGAGGCAAAGAGTTGGCATGTGCTTTAAAATATTCACAACCCAGGAATAATAGCAACAAGCAGAAAAATATAGAAGAGGCATCTTCAGTCTATATACCATGGTCTGCATGATACTTCTGTCATTAAAAATAAACAGTCAGCTGTTGGGAGAAAATAAGGGTGCATAAGCAGTTGTGCATTGCAGAATCCTTCAAAGCACAGGCAGTGATTATCAGAGCAAGACATAAACCCTGCTAGGTGTTTTATTTGCATGTTCTCACACTGGTTTCTGAACCACTTTTTCCTTCCCCCTAGCTAGCACTCTGCTCATCTTCACTGTTGTGCTCATTAGTCCGGTTAAGCTGCACTGCAGGATTCAGCTTGTTATTTTAAGTAAAATAATTGAATTAATCTGGGATTCCATAATTATTCCTTTTTGGGAGATAAACATATTTAATCTGAGTACAGCAGTGTTTGTTCCTTAACCTGAGAGCCCTGGATTCTAAGTGGAGCCAACAGATGATTTTCAGAGAGGTATTAGCACAGCACTTCTATCTGCGGTGCTGTCTGTGTCGCGCCCCTAATCCTGCACCGCCACTGTGCAGAAACAGCAGGGAGTGCCGAACTTGTGAAGACCTTTAAGAATTAGGTAACTTCCTCCAGGGTATGAAGCTTTTCTGTCAAAGGTTCCCAGCATCTGTGGGGTTAGTGCTGATTTGTGAGGATTGCATTAACTGATTTTTACTGTCAGGGTGGCACTGGTGAAAAGGGAGATGATAAAAGACCTTCCCAATGAAAAAGTGCTACCATTTTCATTTCAAACAAGGCACTGGCATGGTTATTTCAGCCTTATGTTTGCTGGCACAGTATTGATGAAAAGGAAACATAAACATTTTGTTTTGTAGCTGTGGAGGGAATGGCTGGTAGCTCCTGTCAAGCCTATCCTTGGATGCTGGACATCTTGGATATCCTTGTGGGGACAGCTACAGGGAAGTCTGGATCACATAGAATCATAGAATGGTTAGAATTGGAAGGGACCTTAATGATCATCAAGTTCCAACCCCAATGCCATGGGCAGGGACGCTTGCTACTAGAGCAGGTTGCTGAAAGCCCCATCCAGCCTGGCCTTGAGCACTCCCAGGGATGGGGCATCCACAGCTTCTTTGGGCAACCTATTCCAGTGCCTCACCACCCTCACAGGAAATAATTCTTCCTAATATCTGATCTGAATCTCCCCTCTTCCAGTTTAAAACCACTGCCCCTTGTCCTATCACTACATTTCCTGACACAGAGTCCCTCTCCAGCTCTTCTGTAGGCTCCCTTCAGGTACGGGAAGGCTACTCTAAGGTCTCCATGGAGCCTTTGTTTCTCCAGGCTGAACAACCCCAACTCTCTCAGCCTGTCATAGGTGGGGTGCTGGGCGTTTCCTTGGGAGCTGCTCTCACACAGTGGTGAGGGAGACAAGTTTCAGACAGGGAAAAGAAAAATCACTCTTTTTCTCTGGAAAGGTTTCTAAAAATTCTTTTCAGTTTGGAGCAATGGACGCAGAGCTCCTCAGCTCCCCAGGTGCTGCGCACCAGGGCTAGCCTTATTCTGCAGCAGGGGTTCTGCTTTGAAATTTTTCCTCTCATTTGGTTTGGGAGAAGCTCCATGGGAGGTGTGTGGCTGTGCGGGGCTGCAGAGGGGCAACAGGTCCCCTGTCCACCCAGCCCCAGGGACCAGCACCTCTTCCTGCCCTGGCCGCCCCGGGCTGGCCACGCTGTGCACACACTACTCTCCACGTATCTTTGAGCTTGTATTTCAGCTTCATTCAGGAGCACGTCTGCTCTCTTTTCCTATTTCTCCTGTAAGTGCATCGGTGCTACAGCTTCATGAGGCTTCACTGTGGAGGAAACATTTTTATCTTAACAGCCAGTGACCCAGGAGGTTTATATATATGGGAGGACACTAACCTTTGGTCTAAATATTTCATCCTTGTTCCCAGCTCGGAGAAGGATTTTTATTTTCCTCTAAATATCTGTGAAATACTTCTTTGCCATTTCAGAGTCCTTCACATATGGGACTTGAAAAGACACTTCATTCTCTGTCAATAGTATTTCAGATGCTTTTATACAAGAAGTAACATCGGATGACTATTTGCTTGTGTCTTTTTTAATTATATCAGTCCTTGGATGAAGTGCATGGCCAGCAGGGCCTGTCCTGCCTCCTAGGTGAGTGCCTTACTCTCTCAGCAAGATGGTCGTGCTCATGGCTACTCTCACTGTCCCCAGGGACCCTTCCAAATTGCATTTCTCAACAGGAGGGGTGAAGAGCTATTTCTCTGCTGGCCTCCTCGTGAGCTTTTCCCCTAGAAGAGTATGGTTCAGTAGCCACGACACCCCGGTACACAAACCTCTCAGGCAGAAGAGGAAAAACTCGGGTCTCCCTCTGCCTTAACCACAGGGTTTCTCTGGAAAAGAGAGGCAAGACCTCTTCCCCCATCTGTGTGAAAAGAAAGGAGAGACCAGACAGTGCAGGTGAGGCTGGAGGGTATGATGGAAAGCACAGCAGCTGGAAAAGCATCCCTTTCTTGAACCCTGAGTGGTGCCAACCTCCTGAGGCTCCCCCCAAGTGAGAGGAGTTTCTGGCAGTGTGAAGGTGCAGCCACTCCGACTTTAATTTTGAAAATTAAGTTTAAGCACCTCAGAAATCAAAATACAACCAGGTGGTAATTCTGAGGATGACAGTCCTGAAATTAGGAACCTCAATTTTATCTAAACCTCTTTTTGGATTGAGCTTTTGGCAGCTTCTACAAAACCTTGTATAAAAATGCATTTATTTTTTTGCATTTGACAGAATTTCCAGATGATTCAAGAACACTGTGTAAGAATGGACATAAGCACATGCTTATGCCTTAACTTAAGCAAATGCACAGATGCTCCTTTGAACTTGGGGGCCCAAGAATACGTCCTGAAACTTCTCCTGGTTTGACCTGTGCCAGCAGGAACAGGAGGAGAGTCATCTCTTTCTCTGTACTCTACTCATTTTGCCTTTTGTTTTCCTTCTCTGACAAAGTTGCATTATAATCAATCAACTAGAAAGTTTCCAAGCCATTAGTGTATCCCAAACAGGAAAGCCAAGCCTACCCACCCCTAAAAAGCAGGAGGACAGGGCACAACAGCAGCATGTTGGTGTCCCAGCAGGTGGCCTTGGCCACCACCACACTCTCACCAAGAGTGACGGGCACTCCCCCAGGCTGCGGGGTCCCTCCCATGCTGCGTCCCAGGGTGGCAGGACCACCAGGTAGAATACTAATTGGATAGGGATTTATTGGAAACAAGACTTCAGATTGAATTATGGTGTAATTATGAACTGGTTTTGTGTGCGCTACAAGGCTGGGCAACTTGCCACCGGGCACAATCCGCTGCGCATCAAGCAACCGCAGGAGAACCTGCCAGTGCTGCCAGCCCTCCCCTCTCCTTCAATTAAACACTCCTTCTGTCTGCCAGTTACACAAATTAAACTGTTTTAGCCTCATTTACAATATCATAAGGGAAGAGCGACAGGCTGAAACCATCAAACACCCTCAGCTTTCAGCAGCTTTATTCCTGCAATGACCATATGCTTGTGCACAGTTGTCTTTCTCAGCTGATCTGATACAGAATTAATTGACGCTCAGATTTTAGCTTTAACATACCAGCTGTTAGCTGTAAAACAACAATCACGGCTGCTCTTTAATCAGAAAATGTTCTAGCTATCTAAAGGTTCTAATTTTTTTGACAGCTATGAGTGATTGCTTATGCTTATGTGATCCAGGCATAATTTTAGACTAAGTTGAAATACTACTAAATATGCTGCTTAAAAGAACAGATCCCCCTCTTTCTTTTTGGCTGGATGGTGTTTGGCAGTTGGCAGAGAGGCAGACATGCAACTGAAAGGTAAAGGATGAGTTGCTGTGATGGTGGTGCAAGGTAAAGGACCAGATTTCCAGTTGGGAAACCCTGCCGTGGCTCACACCGGCCCAGGCTCCTGCCAGCAAGCACCCCGAGTCTGATGTTTCTTTGAATATCTGGGAAACCTCCTCAGACAGCTTCTCAGCTGGTAAAATAAGCACAAGTGATTTAACCCAGCTGGAAGACCGGGCTTGAATTTGGCAAATACATTTAACAGAGAATGGTTGCTCTTGTAAAGCAATTATATCACAGAATAAACTAAACTGCAAGAGCATTAGTTGCATGGGGAAGCTGGTTTTTGCAGTGCTTGGCCATCTCATGTGGGCAGCCAATTTCTAAATTTGGGCACCTGAGTCTCAACACACTTAAAAGTATGATATTTCTTCTCTTCTTTTGTTTTTGCTGATCTTTCATCCTGCTTAGAATTATATTTTTTCCTTGAGTTCTAATAAAATGAGTTAAATAATTAATGTTGCAATCCAATAACTGATTATAGAGTTTTTTTCAAAATTGCGTGTAGCACTGTTCACATATTAAATCTTTTTGATTAATGATTTTTAAAGAAGGCTTGTTACATCCATAATGTAAAAAAGTAGAGAGGTGCAAGCTACTGAAGTAAAATTCTCAATTCCTTTTATGAGCAGTGATTTATTTTATAAGCTTGATTTTTGATGTGTATGTAGGAAATACTAAGATGGAAAAAATATTCTAAAGAAAGTGCAGATAGAAGCCTCCTCTTCTATACCCCCCTGAAATCTAGTTTATGTCCATAGGTGAATTGCTGCTGTGAAGCCACTGCAATTTGACTTTGTACAAAAAGGGTCATTGAACAGAAGGTCAGGCAGCTGGCCATTTCCATTTCAAAGATGTTATCAAAAGGGCAAGAGGCAGTTCATCCAGCAGCCCTTTAGCAAACAAGATTTTCTCCTTTCTCATTTATGATATTTTTTATGCTAAAATAGTTTATAGGCTACTGAGAGAAGGACCTTGATTCATTTTCTTCGGAAGGAAAGTGGACTAAGTGGAGCTTGGAAAGGACTTTGGTTCGAGAAATCAGAGGAGCTTTTGAGTAATGAGGAGCCATTTGGTGTCCACTTATCAAGAGCCTGGCAGTAAGGCAATAAATCATTACGGGGACTCTCCGCTTCAGCTGAAGACAATTGGAAAAGGTAGCTCTTTTATTACAAATTATGGCTTATCGCCTCCTTAATGGCAGACCTCAGCTTTACGAATACTTGAGCTTATTAATCAAGATAAACCAAACAAGTTCAGAAAAGTTTGGGAATCCTGCATGCCAATGTGCCATCGTGGAGGGAAGTCCCCCGCAAGGTTTGCAGCACTGCCTGACAGCCGAAGGCACAATCCATCCTGCCTGCCAGTTGCTGACAGCTCGAATGATACTGGTTCTTCTGGGATTAGAGAATTGCCTCTCGCCAATGAACAGCTAAAATTCACCCATTACAGTGATTTAAAAATAGGCTATTCCTCCTCCAGTATTTAATGCACTTGCGTAGTAGGACAGAGCCAGAGGTTCTCGCTGATGCCGTGCCCAGGCTGGTGGCTCTTGTGAAATACCCTTGCTCAGTAAGGGAGCTGGCTGGTAGCTTAGCTGCCTATTTTACCAAAAAGAAGTGTATCTTGCTCTCAGGAACAAAAAAAAACAAACACTTACACAAATACTGAAATTTCGGAAAAGCAAATAAAACAACCTTTCTCTACAAATCGGCGTGTGAGAATTTTAGGCTTCAGTAACTCATTATTTATCAATGGATAGAATGAAGGATGATTTATGGGGCAAATTTTGAAAGTGGGTCCCCACTGCAAACAGACTCCTGACCCGTGCTTGGGCCTGTACATGCAAAACAACTGATAAGAGTCTGAAACTCTGGTGAATCTTTGGTCATCCTTCCAGCCCTTGCCATGACAGAGATAACCGAGTGATCTCACAGCTTCCTCACCAGCACAAATATTTTCAAAAGCATGTCAGAGTAAGTTCAAAATATGTCATTGTAAATTGTTTATACAACATTGAGCTGAAAACCTACCAATACATCTGTGCTATATCAATACATCCTGATAATAAGAATGCTTCATCACAGTAGGTCAATATTAATTGGAGTAAATCAACCCCTTGCCAATGTGGAAATGGAGGTGTCCGTTACCTGAAATTGGAAGAGTTGTATATTCAATTATAAAAACTAACAACTGAAACTACTGTACAACAATATCACTCCATTGATTTGATGGAACTGCATCAGTTTACATCAGATAAGTCTGGTCTTAAAAGCCTTACCAGAACATCTGAGAAGGACTTGCATGGCCTTCATACTGGATAGCTGTACACCATGGGCAGAGAGGTCCCCTGGTTCATGGCAGAGGAGGTGGCACCACGTCAGCCCAGTGAGGAGCACCCTTCTGTGAGTGGGTCCCTGCCCTCCACTCGGCCTCCCCGCAGCAGTGCCTGGAGACACAGGAATGTCAGTAGTGCTTGCTGGTGAGCCCTCCTGTAAGGTGTGAGGACCCATGGCCAGGGGCAGCGTGCAAGAAGACCCTGGTCCCTTGGAAACACCTCTCCCAGCTGCTTTGGAAGCCCAGGGTCTCCCACTGCTGCATTGCTCCTACTGCCGGAGGCAGCGCCGATGCTGCCCGTGAGACGCAGCCCTCAGTGGAGGGTGGGTGAGAACAGGGACGTGGTAATGGAGGGCTGGGGAAGACTGCACAGAGAGAAACGAGTAAATATTTTCTATTATCCTTCTATAGCTTTATCCCTGTTAACAATATTGATTGGGGAAAGTGAAAGTATACGATTTTAAATACAGCTGTTCGAGTCATAATTCAAATAAGGACATTTCAAACATGTCTGAAGCATGGCAGCAGCAATCAGCAGCAGGGGGCCACTTGGAAATATGGCCACTAACAGTCTTCTGAAAAGCATAAGGCAAATTGCCAGCTAAGTAAGAGCTAGAGGAGCACCACAGCCCGCTGTGTTTTCCAGAGCGACCAGTGATGAGTTTGTTTGTGGTGCCCTTCGGAGAAGGGAAAGCATTTCCCGCCGGCTGGTTTCTCCCATGCCTGTGCCCCAGCGGCTGCTGCTGCCGCTGCCTCCCGAGCTGCGAGGAGGGGACACGGTGCCGGCGGCAGGGCTGTCTCCCCCGGCGGACCCTGCCCTGTGCCGCTAATGACGCTGCTCCGCTCTGGGCAGCAGCAGCAGCTGATGCCGCTATTGTTTCTTTGACAATAATACAGATTTTAGACTTACTAGTCACGGAGACATTTTTCTTCCTCTCTTCCTAGCACAGCATGAGCTACTTTGACACCCCAGGGACAGGCTTAGGCACAGCTCTGCAGTGGGTTTGGTGCCGTGGCGGTGAACCTGTGACCCCTAGCACTGCTGTGGGCATGCAAGTAAATTCAGAGGGACCAAAGGTAACTGTGGGGCTCTGCATTTTCTGCTCATCGGCTCTGCTTTAGCATCACAGCTACGCCTTGTGCCTTTATACTTAGCTCGGTTTCTACTTGCCAGGAGGGGAATGAAGAAAAATTTCAAGGTCTGCAAATGTAGCTAGACCTTAGGGTGCCGCTTCCCCCACCAGGGTGAAGAGCAGGGCTTCTCTGGGATTGTTCACAGCAATTATAAAATGAACCATGTGAAAAACCTCTGGAGTAACTCAGCAGCTCTTGTTTCACTTTGTAAGTACTGGAAATTGTCCTCAGGTGTTACAGAGGAGCCTCCAGGCAGCCCTGAGCTGTGATTCGTTACTGTAAGGGACTTGTGTTTAGCATTTAGGTGAACCACTGCCTCTACCAGATTTGAAGGTTCTGAGCATCAGACTGTCACCTTTAAGGCATAATGTTTTCTCCTTAAAGTTCAACCATGTTTTTTGTACTCATCAAAGTCAATGTGAGTTTTGTTGATGGGAGCATGCTTACGTAGAAATACTACTGAAGAGGCAATTGTTTTTAAGTTTTGTGTTTTAGAACAGTAAAACAAAAATACCTTCCTTTCTACAAAGCTATAATATGTCAGAGAACCGTAGACTTATAACCAAGGATCAGTACCAAAAACCATAAAGGGAAAAACTAACAAGAGGTTGTACGAAAAGGTCAATTAAACTGGACAAAAGGGTAAATATTCTGATAGTTTCCTCTCAAATGCATTGATATTAGGTTCAGAAAGAATCCTCCAGGTATGTCTGGTGCTCAGTTTTCCAAGTAAATACTGCTTATTTCTGCTTTTAATGCAATGTAAAATCACTGGCTGAAGGGCTGAGCAGTTTGTGAAACTTCACCTAAAATTTTCAATCTTTTCCAGTGTGTATTCATTCAGGCTGTGGGGCTGGAACAATTGCTATTTCATTATATAAAATGAGAACATTAAACTTGACAGCAATTCCAGGGCATAAAATTTCAGGAGAGCCGTGGAAGTGGTAGAGCAGCTATCTTCGACCTTTGGTCCATCATAAATGGGGAAAGAGATGTTTGTCTGAAAGTGAGAAAGTATCGTGCTTCTGAAGGCTGTTGCTGCTTTATTAATGCAGGAGCCTCCTAGTCAGCTGTGCTTCTCCAGTGCTGGCTTGTGGTGCTCACACACCCAACAAGGAGGCAGCTATACTGAGTGGTATAAGGGTGTAGAGGAAAATTTGAGGCAGAAATGCCAAAATGGGTTGCACCAAACCTTCTTGAGAGAGACAGGTGGGGCGAGCAGCCTGGTTAGGCATATTAGACATGTAAGCTATACAGAGTAATCAACATAATGTGCCAAAAAGCAGCCACCAAACAGGGCTGATGAACCATTTATGCTGAGTGAGCATCAGTACCAAGCCAGAGGTCTGGGTAAGCACTACGCTCGAGTAGACGTTTTCAAGAGCCTTGAAGAGCTGGGCACAGAAAGTGTTAAGGAAATAGAAAGCACCAGAGCCTTCTGATTTAGCTCAGGGTTGAGGTAAGTCCAAGTTTCAGGGTATAAATAACAAAGGAAGATCTAAATCCGTAATATCCTCTGCAATCCTCTTTTTCCCATGGCTGAGGAAGCTACTGATAATGTTTTGCTCGTGCTGATCAAAATCTCATCGTACTCCATCCTCGTCCTCTCCTCTTTTGCTCTCCAAGAGGCACTCGTTTTCCTGTCTGACTGCCAAGCATCTAGGCAGTATTTCCCACTGACTCTGTACTCAGGAGGGTGATGAAGCTGTATTTTCATTCACAGCTTCAGAGCATCCCCTTGCTAGGAATGCATTTTTCTTGGGTGCTACATGAGTGTCCCCTCAGCACGCTCACTGTGGTCTCCTGTTGCTGTCAGAGCAGTGGTGCTCCTATCACTGATCTATGAGTATGCTGTGATTTAGGGGTTTTTAAAAGCCCCATAGCTTGAGTCAGGCAGCTGAAATGGAAAAAAAGTAACTCCAGCAGTTTCACTGCCTCTGAAGGGGAGAGCGAGGAGAGAGACATGGGTCACTCTATGGAAATGAGGCTGAGACAGACAAAATGAAGCTGTAGCCTCGAAATACCGGCAGAGTTCAGTACAAGTAACATTTGCCAAGTGTTCCCAGCTCCATGCAGGCAATCCAGCCTGCAGCCCATGATCATGAGTGGAGGGCCAGAAGGGGCAGCCAGTCACTGCAGTGGTCTTTGGAAAAGTCCTCAGCCACAGCTGAGGCTGCTGCTGGGTTCCCTGCCCACAAGCAATCTCAGCACTCAGAACGACAGTCCATGAACCCAAGGCCAGGGAAGGAGGTCTGTGACCTTGTTGGACTCTGAGCACACCAAGGCACAGCAGCAGCACCCGGGGAAACAGCTGTTTTGGGGGTGCTGGGAGGGCCACAGTGCACCCGTGGAAGCTGCCTTAGATCCTGGGAGCACCTTCCTCTGCACCTCCCGGCCCCTCTTCTGGCCGGCAAGATGCTGTGGTGATTCCCACTCTTCATCTGCTAAGCCTGCAAAGAAAAGATAATCCCCTTTCTGCTTACACAGTGTTTGACCTGGCCGGTGTCCCAGGGGGAATACGACAAAGGACGCAGGGCAGAGGGGTATGGCTTTGTCACCTGAATGGG
Source organism: Thinocorus orbignyianus (assembly GCA_013400375.1). Taxonomy (NCBI): domain Eukaryota; kingdom Metazoa; phylum Chordata; class Aves; order Ciconiiformes; family Thinocoridae; genus Thinocorus; species Thinocorus orbignyianus. The sequence goes on from VXBW01006759.1 coordinate 623,608, forward strand.
GAAAGCAAGGGGAACTAGTTAAAATGGATTTAAGACTGATTTTTTGCCTCCAGACCTGCTTTGGAGGAGATGTAACCTGGTACCTTGTGTTCCTGCAAATTCTGTGAGCATTGAAACCGATGAATTTGAAACTTCCCTAATAAGATGTCAAATATTTCACATGGTGCTAATGACAGATGTAATATCACAGTTAAAAAAATAATTGGCACTTTTAAAAGCACTATGTTATTTCAACTGTGTTCTTATGGTTCAGATATTTCTATGGAATAATCATATTTTCTTCTGACACCTTTACAAGTTGGGTTCAAAATGTATCATTACAAAATATGGTCAGATGCATTAAAATTATAATTAAAAAATTGCTTTTCACCCTGACATGAAAAATTTAAAGCTGGTACCAAGGAACAAAGTACTTTAACCTATTGGATAAAAGGAAAGCAATGTATTATTTTAAAAGTGAATTATTTTTCAAGAGTTTATTTTATAATGGTATAATGACATTTGTGGACCCTAAAACAGAAATATTAGTTCTCACAGTTAATTAGCTCTTAGAGGGGATTTTGCACACCCGCATTATGAGTTATAATTGCCTGTTTCTGGGTTCACAGTGAGGACATTGGAGGGGAAGCAGCACCCCTCAAAACCTCGTCTGTGCTTTAGCAGCAGCACTGAGGGTGTAGGGGACCCTCCCTGCTCTGCTGCTCCCTGAGGCCACTGTGTCCCTTGAGCTGCAGCAAGCTGCTGCAGACCCTGCTCCCTCAGATCCCTCCCTCCGATTTTGTGGGTTTGCAGTAACCCTCCCAGAAGCGGCACAGTCAGAACTGTATAAAATGTGCAAAGTCAGACATTTTTTTCTGTGATCAACAACTAAAAATATAAGAAAAAGGGATTTTACTCTAAAAAGGTTGCACAAAAAGGTTAATTGGGAAGGGACTCAGTGGGGGAAATACGAGTTTGAGGAGCAGTTCTCCTGGAAAGCCACGAGGTTATAGAAAGTGAGAGAGGATTGGGACAGAGGTTGCTCCCAAACCATAACCAGCAAAACCTGTGCGAGCCCAGTGGTCTCAAAGGAGAGAGACGGTCACAACCCAGGGAATCCAGAGAGCCAGAAGAGGGTGCTACAATATCTAATTATCCACGGAACTTATTTAAATAACTTAGTTTAAATATTTCTTTGATGGAGCTGCGAAGCCCTCCATCTGTCATGCACAAAACCCAACTGCTCCCGACTGAGCATGGGGCGAAATTCATTTACATCAGGGGTGGGTGAGACCCCAGCAGTGTGACACGTTGCTGGGTTAGTGCAGTTTGGGTTGGAGACTGTGTCCAAGGAGAAGAAAATGCAGGACAAGGTTACCGAGCTGAGAGTTATAAGTTGAGTGGAAAACACCTCCCTAGGCCCCATCACTTCCCTGATCACCATCATCTCCTTCACACGGGTGGTACCCTTTACCATACCCGTGGTTTCAGCACTTGGAGGCGAGGTTTAAGGGGAGGCAGGGGACTGTTTCTTAGTTGCTCTATTTTCACTTATCATGTAGCATTGTCTCCAGGTAATTATTCCTCATACAAGCAGTGCAGTCGTGGGAATGTTGTGGTGTAATGGCTGTAGTCCAGATAATATCAGAGATGGCTGCTTTGCATCTCATGATCCAGTTGAATTAATCTAATTTAAACCTGCACCTGACTAAGAGTGCCATAAAATATACTCATAAGACTTCTGGAGTTCATTGCTTTGGGAAGTGCCAAATACGGGAGGATGGGACAAGCCCCTTTGCAGACGGGGAATATTCTTTTCCTGCTGCCAACCAGGAGGGTGCAAGAAAGGTCAAACAGCTCTGGTCCCAGTGACAACAGGATACAAACACCAGCCTCAGGTGCATTTATAAATAGTTCCTGTAGGTGCTTGCTTTGTGTTTCTCCTCCTTGGGACACTGCAGAGAAAGCCCTAGTCCATCGAGCACCTTGCACTGGGCAGCTTGATTCTGCAGCCTATTAAGAGGAATTCTGAAAATTGAAATGAGCATTGAATTAGCCCAATTGTCACTACCATTAGTAAGTAACTGTAAACTGCTGAGAGAGCAACTAGTGTTTTAAAAAGCACAAAGAGAAGCTATGGTTTCCTGTCCTCAGGAGCTTTGCCAGACAGACAGATAAAACAAGTCAGGCACAAGATGTGCCCTAATATTGTTTGCCAGAAGCCGTTGTACAGTAATTACAGAAATATCTAGAAGTGTCATAATTATTAAGAGCTGTCAGTGTGTCCATTACAATCCCCTTTGTGCATGGAGCGAGCCTCAGACGCCCCGCAGCACGTGGACTGGAGGCTGCAGGCAGATTGCAGGTGCATCTCAGCTCCATCAGCCTGACCTCCCGGGGTTCTCCCTCCCACCCAGGGGCTCCTCATGCACCCACAATGGGAGTCGCACTGCTCCAGGTGGGGAGAGAAATACCTGTACCAAACTGTGGTTTAATTATATATTCAGTTCTTGCAGACCTTGAAATGAATTATAACAAGGAGAGATATTTCTAGAGGACAAGAGTATGACGTTTAGGATGTCAAATTAAGTCTCAAGTGCTGTGTCCGAGAGCTCAAACTGTTTCCTTCACACTGGCCAGGGGGAACTCTGCGGCAGTTTCCAGACAGAGCAGGTCATAAAGCCGCAGTGGAAGTTGCTAGGAAAGATTTTTAAAGCTTTTAGGATTTTTTTCCAATTTTTTGCAAACTTTTCCAGTTTAGAATTTTTAAAAGAAAATGTGAAGAAAAAAAAAAGTCAGCAAACTATTTTCCGTGCTTTTTGTCAGAAAGTTTTGTTATTCACACATTAACACTTTTTAGGAAAAAGATGTTGCCTGGTTCAGTCTAAAGTGCTCTCCCCCACCCTCTGACCTGGCACAAGATTCACAGTTTTCTTCTAAAGGTGGAAATTCTCTATTTCCATTTTTCAAAGATAATTCTAGTGGGCTCAAAGGATTATTGGAACAGGGAACACTATGCAACGTTTTTATGCCAGTATTATATAAGCAGAAGGTTTAGAGATTTGGGGTGAAAATAGAGTGGCTTTTCTTGTAGGACATGATGTTTCTATTCCCATTCTGTTATAGCTCATACTTGAATAAATATAGTTTGATGCACGCTACCTTACGAGGCTAGCATTTTAAACCATGTGTTAAAATAGACTTATAAAAATAAGTATGATTTATTGTTACTGTTCTGCTTATTCCTCCTGTATCTAAACGCAGATTTCTCTCTGTAGTAATTTACACAGGTAGCAAAGCTAGTCAGTGGAGGAAAAAGACTCAAGATACTAAATATTCTAGGGCAATAAGTGGCAAAAAGATGCTACTGAAGCTAGCAAGTATGTTAAATACCATGGAGACACAAAGAGAAACTGCAGACCCTTTTCTTTTCTGGTCCACAGGGGAGACACAAGCAGGGGAGATCTGCGGAGCCTCTCTTCAGCATCACTCAGAGCACTGCAGCAACTCCAGTGTTCATAAGCACCCCAGCAGGGATTTGCTGTCATCTGAGGGGATCTGCTTTCATTACTTCAGTAAGTCCAAAATTAACAGGAAAATTAGGAGCTGATAACCAAAAGGTATCAATCTGAAACTACAGTAACACTAACCAGTTTAGAGAAAAAAAATAAATATTAGCAGTCCCTGTCAGATTGCCCAGGGACAAAAGGTGGGGCAAGTGGTTTGTGTTTTGAAATGCCAGGTTATTTTGTGGGGAAATTATATATTTGTCACTGGTGAACACCTGTCCCAGCAGAGCGACTTCCATTTGTGACCCTTGTTTGCTGCACCAGGATCCAACCCCCAACACTTGCTGGGGCTGTTCCTGGTCCAGGTCTGTGAATCCACCCAGACATGTTTCCCAGGCTGAAACACCAGTTTCCAGGTCCGAGAGCCACTGGGTGGGAGCAAGCGGATGCGAGGGCTATCTGTGCTTCTCCAGTGTCGGCTCTCTGCAGGCACCGCGCTGGGAACGGAGAGGCAAAGACATCCTGAGACTGTCCGTTTCAGCTCAGCCTAATTGGCTGTGGCCTTTCAATCAGGCTCTTCATGAAGACACTTAGGAGTGTGCCTGCTGCTCTTCTGCATGGGCAAACTGGAGATGATTTGAGCCACAGGTTAAGAAGGGATGGGCCACCCCACTGCCATAATCAGCCCTCATCAATCACCGCGTTCAGTGTGGACGCAGAAGGGCTGAAGTGCAGCTAACAAGACTTTGTCAGTTAAAAGCTAGAGCTGAGGGTATCACAAGTGTTAAAACACTCTATTTACTATACGTGAAGGTAAAGCAATCTATATCCCAATCGCTGGAGTCATTTGAGGCACATAGCTTGCTGACAAATGTGGATGGACAGATATGTAAAGATGATGCGTCATGAGCTCTGCTGATGAGTTTACAGCAGAAGTCTCTGAATTCACATCAAATGTGTCAAAGGGTGACAGAACTACATCACACAAACCCTGGCAGTTTAATTTGGTGTCAGCTATTAGTGTTGACTTTCAGCACTATTGCTGCTCAGTGTTTCTGCCAGCAAGGTGACATAGCCTCACAGATTGCTAAATTTCTTTGTTGTAAGAAATAGGGTTTGCTCACTGCACAGTAGTCCTCTAATAGAGGAAATCCAGAAGGTCAGAAAACTATTTTTCCAGGCTGCAGTACTCCACTTTGTGACCTGGACTTTTCATTACATTATTTTTGGTTAAGTATTTGATTTTGTCACTACACACAGAAAATTTCTATAGCTTCGGTTTTTTAATTATTCTCAGTTGTTTGGAAAGGACTTATTCATGTCACAGGCTCTGTTCAGCGTTGCTGGAATTCACCAGATACACTGAGGACTGGGGAAATATGGAAGGCTTTAAGAACCGAATTTTCCATCTGAAACATTTTTCAAGGCAAAAAGGCAATTTTAATACATTTTACCCATCACGTGCTTCCTTTGGAGATGGTTTCAGAAACTGGCAATAGACCCAAAATAGATACATTACAGCTTCCCCATCTTCTTAGAATTTCTTAGCTATTGTTGCTGAGCCGTGCAAAGTATTGGGGGGGAAAAAAANTAGAGCAAAAGGGAGAGAAGTGGGAAAATGAAAGCTACACAAGTTAAGAACAAAAAAGGTTGTAGGGGAAATACATCCAAACCCAAAACATTTCCAAGTGTCATATGTATAACAGTTTCCTTCATCAACAGATTAGGGTGGGCAGAAGGAACAGTCGTGTCTTCTAGAAGACTTAAAATGGCTGGAATCCAATTGCATTTATTTAAAACTGGCTGGTGTGACAGCCCAAGTGTGGACATTGCCAGATACCCTGCCCCAGGAGCCCCTGCCAAGCTGGTGGCGGGGGGGTTTGCTCTGGTGCTCCCAAAGCTGGAGAGGAGAAAATACAGCTCCCACTGCAATGAGATTGTTTAATACATACTCTCTATCATTCACCAGCCTAAGTTTAAGCAGCACATAAGCCACTTTGACACAGCAATATATCATTCAAAAACAAAACCTGTGCACTCTGCACTGGGCATGGGCGGATGGATAGCTCATCAGAGGGAGAGAGTCTTTCATCAGCTGCCTTTCGCCGGGTGATGACGATAATCATTTCAACACAGAGTACACAACCTAGAGTGATGAAGGCAGCAAAACGCATCTGACCTGATCTCTTTAATACCGAATATTTTAAAAACCTGAGAACATTTGTTGAGGTGGTTCAACACAATGCCTGAGCCATAGGAGAAAAGGTTACATTTATTAAAAGAAGAGCCAAGAAAAAAGAAGATAAACTACCTGTGATAGAAAAGCACAGATTGTGCTGCATCCAGCTCCGAGCGTGCTAGTGGCTTCACACTGGGATGTCAGAAGACAAAAAAAAAATTTACAGCTTTTAGCATCTAATCCAAAACCGACCAAAGTCAATGCAAAGCTCCTGTGTGTTTCAGTAAGCTTTGGCTTGGTTACACTGCAGTTACACCAACCATGTGCTCTTCTACGCAGCAATATTCAGCCCTCAGGGCATAGCAAAATGCTGTATCAAGGTGGTCAGCATCATTCCCACAGAGCAGTGAACTTGCTTGACCAAGGTCACCCTGAAGATTTAGGGCAAAGCCATGTCAGAAACAGGAACACTCTGAGCCCTTAGGTCGCGTTCAATTGCATTTGGGTTGGTTCCAGACACAAAGCAAGCTGCTAGGTCTGGAGAGGCTTTGCCAAGTGCTGTGTTATTCACTGGCAGCTCAGAGGTCCCGTATTTGTGTGACCCCATGTGAGAACTGCACACGGATATCTCCCAGCCACAGCCTTGATGAACATTTTTGGTCTAGAACTGAAGGACAGTTTACTGCTTGTCCCCTCCACTCAAACTGCACACACGAGAAGGAGGTAAAGACATCACCCATCTTCTGTGCTGGCCAGTAAAGGACTGGGAGTATGGGAGGAAAGGCTGTGTGACAGGACACAGGGGCATGAACTGTCTCTGCCATTCAGAGCCAGTGATATGCAGGAGAAAACAGCCTGTCAAGAGAAGGAGATAGTTTCTCAGCATCTGAAGGAAACTGGATGGACATGCACTCATACAGCTCCCAGAACATGTTTTTTTTTCATATGAGGTACAAATAATGTCCCTAAAAAACCTGTTTGCATTGAAGTTAAATGGGAATGGGTATAATTCAGGTTTTTGACAACCACCTGGCAAGTAGGAGAACCTCAGCAAGTCTAGAGATAAACCCCTAAAACAGAGCAAAGTGATTTATTTTCTCCAAGGATTTCTTTACAGTGTCATCTATATACAGACCTGTACTCTACTTAGCAGCAGGAGTTTTTCATTTTCTGTATTCAACATAAAGCTTTTACTAAAAATTGTCTGTTAAAAAGTCTCCTAAAAGTACAGTTAAAAATGGATTAAAAATGAGTTAATTTATTAACATGCTGGTCAGAAAAAAAGAGAAAAAAAAAGAGAAAAAAAAAAAAAGATGGAGAAGGCCATAATAAACAAGACAATATGAAGAAATAAAGCTAATTGCCAGCCTGGGAGAGCCATGCGGCACATTCCTAGTAAGCTGTCTGTCTTAAACCCTCTGGATCAAAAAGTGATTAATCCTACAGACAAATGTAGCCTTGATGGTAGAGATACGCAAAATCCCCTAAACAGAGCGATGTGGTGTTATACTTACCCTTCTGAAGGCCTCAATTAAAGGGTCTTTAACTCCAACCTTTTCCATTATGTTCCCTGATGTACAGGGAAGCCCCCTCCTCATGGCAGCCCTCTCTGAGCCTCAAAAAAAAAGCTCTTGGCAGTGCCTGATGCTGCTCAGCCAAGCTCTCACCCTCCCTGCAGCCTCCTTCCCTTCCCTGGGGCTGAATCAGCCACCCCTTCTGGCGCGGGGTGGAGCAGGAACCCCAGCATCACCCACCACCCCACATCTCCTGCAGCTCTGCAGGCAGCCCTGGATATCACTGGCAGAAAAGCCGGGAGACGCGAGGGAAGGGGCATGATGCTGGTGGCTGCAGCAGCCCAGGGGGGTAACAGCAGGTACCGGCCACCTGTGGACTTGCTGGTTGTACCCTGAGCAAGAGCAGGGGTTTCTTTTCAGCCTCCAAGAGAATCCAATTCCAGAGCAACAACGAAAAGGGAAGCAAAACCGGGGAAGTCCTATGGCATCATTTCTACTTTGAATCACAGAATTTTAACCCTGCATTCCTTGCCCACGAGGGCCATGTGCTCTTAGGACAGAACCAGGCAATACTCACTGGCTTGTGGGGATTTTGTCCCCAGGAAGAGACACAGTGTGGCCCCAGTTGGAGGCCATGGGGAGAAATCCCTGGCACTGCCCCAGCTCAGGCATGGGAGCAGCCCTTGGGAAGTCTGAATTCAGCAGGACTTCCTTCCCTGGGCTAGATCTTATTACAGTCTCACGTTATCTTGTGCTCGACTCCTACAGTCAAACTGTGCTAGGCAAAAATGTTTTCTAGAGCATTCTTCTGATCTCTGCCTTTAATTTTACTATCTCCAAGGCTGCCTCTATAAACATTCTCTCTTTGATTTGTGGATTTTCATGCTCTGTGAATATTGACAACCTGGCTGCCCTGGGCAGCCTGGTGGAGCCCGCGCTGGTAGGTTGTGGGCAGGGTCTGTCCTGCCCCATTCCCTTACTGCTGGACCTCTGTCTGGAAACACGACCCGAAGACAAGTTACATCTGGTCAGATGGAGCTCACTGAGAGCATTTTTTCTACAAAAAATGTTTCTGAACCTGAAACTATTTTAGATGCTTGTTTTTTTTTTTTTTTTTTTAATTTTTGTGAGATAATACCAAGCTCCTGAAGCAAAAGATGTTAAATGTAATTGACAAAAAAAACCTTCTCAAATTATTCACACATTTAAATGAGCACCTACATTTAGAAGAAAAGGAAGATATTTTTTGCATTTTCTGGAAAAGGTCTTTTTTAGAAAAAAAAAGCTATTTTCCTCTTTAAAAAATACAGAGAGCTTTTTGACTGTCTCTGCCGGATCTTTTTACTCAACACATCTCCTTTCTGGTTTATTATGCATTGTGTTAAGCGAGTCCTTTTAGACTCATCAGTACATCACTGGTACAGTACACTAAAAGGCTTTAGAAAACACATCACACTGAAAGTATGGGTGCTAGAAAATGCTCTCAGCACTATCTGGCAAAACACGGGACTGAAAGTCTTTATCAAAACCAGACATCAGTTAAACAGGTTGTTGCTTTGCCAAATCCCAGCCTCTTGGCTCTGGCTCTGCCTCTCAGCGCCGGGTGAACCCTGCTGAGGGCCATGGAACACGGCATGGGCACCACTGCGGACACAGCACACTGCAACCACACTGTGGGCACGGGAAGGTCAGCCCATCTGTGGGCTCCACCAGCAGCAGAACCAGTGCATCTCCCCACGGTGGTCCCACAGTGATGGCCACTGAAGGTGGTGTTTGCCAGTGGCTCCAGGCTACCTTGGCCACCTCTCAACGTTATTCTCAGTGTTAAAGAAATGCTCGAAACAGACTCGCTGATGCAGCCAGTGAAAACAAAGAAATGGGAGGGAAGTCTAAGCAAGCACCTTCATTGATTGAAAAATTAGGATGTGAGCTATGTGGCCATGCTAGGGCTGCTCAGAAATGAGAGGCTTACACGCCCCAGTTCAGGGGGCTTGAGCAAAGAACCACAAAAATGGGGACAATCAGCCCTGTGTATTTGACGTCGATGTGGGAGGTAATCGGTGTGAAACAAATGCGTTCTTCAAATGTTTCACTCCATTTGCCAACTGAAAGTAGAATTCTGAGGCTTATAAATAAGATCCTTGCTCTGTACGGTGTGAGACCCTGAACTTTCCTGCAGCGCTGTGCTATTTCACATCCCAAATACTACTCATCTACTGAACCAACTGGAAAAGATGCTGGTTCCCAGGGGAGGAGGGCAGAGAGTGAATACCTTCCTGACCCCTACAGTTGCTCATTTTATGCCGTGAAACATGAAATTTGATTAGTCTTATCATTAGCTTAGCTCACATAGCTACAAATGTTATTAGTAGCCATAAAATTATCAAGGCCCTTTTAAAATCCATTTTTAAAGAGTGTGTGACATGTATTAGCAGATCTGAAATCCTGATTTCAAATACCCTCACTCGAACATCAGAAACAAAATGTCGAGCTAAGCAACAGTGACAGGGCTTGAGAAGCGCTAATGAAGAGTGGTGCCATTGCCTAAGAGAAACATTACACATTATTAACACATTAGCCCACTAAGGCACTGTGCCAGCTGTAATAAGCAACCAATTTGGCATGCTAACTTAGATACACAGGGCCATTCAGAAAATCTTCCTCCATTTTTTTCCTCCCCGGTGGACAAACACATGGTGCAACCTGTTCCCATTTTTCTAATGCCCAGAAAATCACTGCTTAGCTGTGCCTTAATTCCTGCACACAGTTGGTCACTACACTATTAATACTTTGACACCAATCTTTCTGATGTGGGGTCCAGTTCACAAATTGGCTACATATATTATCGTGCATGGGAGTGTGGGAGGGATAAATCATATTCATTATTCACATTCATGAAATTCCAAACACATGGGAAGTACTGATGGTGTCCTTGGGGAACTAGAAACAGCTTGTCAGAGATATCCAAGTAAAAGGGGTGCAAAATCAATTATGAAAGGAGGTGTTTCCTGCTCTAACAAGCTAATTACTGTACATCGAGTCACAAAGGGAAAACTGATGCTTTTTATTTTTTTAATGGAGGTGCTGTCAGATTAAATCAACTTGGAAGGACAATTGAGTTTAATGTATTCCCTCAGCTGATGCTCTCTTTAACACATTTACATATGCAAACATGTTAATATTCTGTCGTAATCTGTGAACTAGGACTGACAGGGCAGAGCCTAACAAAACGCTTATGTGACCCCAGTCCTGCAGCTTATTTACATCATTTACATACGCTGATAACTCCAGCTCAAAAGGAGAGTGAGTGCTTGGGAGCTGATGCTGTGAAAGCCAGGAGCATCTCAACGGGGAAATGACACATCCCTGCTGCTGGGAGGATCCATTTGAGGAGGCAAACCAAACGTATAAATTGCTAATGAACTACCCCTTCCTGTCCAGCATAGCTAGCGAAACTGCAGATGGTTGATTCCCCTTGGGATAAGAAATAGGTGAAGCTAGGGTATTTGTTCCAGGTTATCTACCAGAAGCAAACAGCTGTGTCGTGCTGCCTTTCCCTCAGCAGGAATCAGAGCCAGGGGTATTCGCTGCCCACCTCCCCCAGCCGCTTTGCCAGCCCACACCCAGCAGGGTTCCCTGCCTTTCCTCAGGGCCCCTGCCCTACTGTTTGCCTACAACGAATGTGATGCTTCTCTGCTTCCCGAGATCCATTTCTCTGGGCTTCTGTGCCTTTCCTTGCGGACCCACATGCTTCCAAAAGCTAGCAGTCAGCAAAAGCTGCCTGTGCACACAAGCTTTTGCACTGGGCAGTGACGCTCACCTGCGGTAGGGGTCGAGGCACTAACGTTTCCATTTGCTGCTCTCCAAAAGATTAATTGTTTTCATGCAACCATCTGCACTGGAGGCCAGGGGTTACACCCTGCCCACATGACACCGTGTACGAGCAAATACCCAGAGAGGAGTGTACAGATGAAGGCTTGCACCTCTCAGGCATCTGGCTGCTTTCCCGGCATGATGCTTTCCACAGAACCAGGGCCAGGTGGCAGGAAGGGTCTGCATTGCCTGACGTGCCCAAGAGCCTTGTCCCACGCTCCTTGCCTCTGCCAGCAAGCGCTGGCCTCAGCGCAGTGCTGGGGGCTGCAGGGGGTGCTGGATCAAGAAAAGGCTATGTCACCCCACGTGCCTGTGGGACAGAGAACCAGATCCAGTCTTAGATCTCACTAACTCGTCAGAGCAGGCTCGGAAGAAAATGACCTGAGTGCTTTGCCCCAGGTCTCCAAAGCTGGCAGCCAAACCCCCCTCAGACAAGCATCTTTCAAGGGAAGTACCGTGGGCTGTGCTCTGCGCCTGCTGCAGCTCTGCTGAGCGGCTTTTGCAGGCTCCTGCCTGATGGCTGTACCCAGCTGTGTCAAGCTGTTTCCACCTCTGAGCTGACTATAGCTGAAAGACAGATGACCTGTTATATATTTTCTTACCTTTAACTATTCCCACATGATCAGAGTGTTTCTTGGATATAGATAATAGGTCCACTCTTGAAGTCTTTATCAGGGCCAGGTTGTCGCTGGTCCCTGCAATGCCAGGTGTACAGGGGAAGATTAGGAGGAGCGGATTTCCATTTGTTCAGACCAAAGGCAAGAGAAATTTCTATCCTTAGAGATTGTAACAAGCTGCTTTCCATTTAATTCAATGGGCAAAGCCTTGCTCCAAAAGAGCTGGAGCATCTCCCAGTGCACACCATCTACCTGTAGAGCAAGCCAGGAGAGAGGGCTGCATTTTCCAGAAGGTGTTTCAGTCTGGACACTATCACATTGCTCCTTCAAAAGAGGAACATGATCAAGCTCCTTATTCAAGCAAAATTTCCCAGCATAGTTCCACCTAAGTGCAAAGGGAGTAAGGATTCAAAACCTGGTCCAAGATGAGCCAAACATCTGTTTATTTGCCTGCTGTCTTCTCCCCTATTGAGTAAGCATGGGCAACGCCAGGGAAACCATGTCATTCATAAAGTGGATTGATGTCCTTGGAGCTGTTCAGCTCCTTCTTGAGGAAAATGCACAACCTGTGTCTTACACTCAGATGGATTCACTCACTTGTGGAATTTATCCCTTGATACCATTGTCTGACACGCGCTTTCCTTCACACACGCATCTGCAGACAGCAATTTCCTATTACAGATGCTGCCCATCACCTCCATGTTCCTTTCTTCCACTCACAAGGAATTCAGATGTGGACACTCAGAGCAAACTGGGACGTCCAAGGGACTCTGGTCCTGGCTTAACTGTGGTTTAGCACAGGCTCAGAGGCAGGACCTCACAGAGAGGACAGAGCCCGGTCAGTGATCCTCGCCAGCACACTGTGACCCAGGCCGAAGGCACACTGCACCACAGAGGCCTTTTCTCCATTCCCCTGGTGCTCCCTGGCAGCACCCTGCACAGACTGAAAGGGGAGCCGTGCTAATGATGAGGGGCAGTCCCCGTAACAAGCTGGGGTGGCTGAAACCTCCAAAAATTCAACCCAGAGCAGCATGCTTTGCTTCCAGGCAAATGGGACCTGATGTTGTCAGATGCACTGTGCAAGGGCAAGCAGGGAAAAAAGAAAATGAAGGAAGGGTGAGCTGCTGGGTGTTTCAAACCCTGCCTTGCTGGGCAATGTCTGCTTGCTCCTCCATGGCTTGAGCAGATGAGTTGAGCCTCTGGGAGCTCTGTGAGGAGCCTGCGTTGGCCCTACATGCTAAGATGCACTCTCCAGTGAAGTCTGTCTCCTCAGTAAAGGAGAAAATGGAGAAGATGGAGACATCTGCTGGGAAGCTGTCAGGTTTATTAGATACATGCGGGTTTGGGGACGGAGCAGCGAGGGGATCTCAAGGAATCTGAGCTCAAAGAAATAAAGGCAACTTCAAAAGGCACAAGCAGACCAGCAGAATTGCTTAACAACAATAATTTTTTGCTGGCAATACAATTGAAAACACCTGAGAATCAAATCGGGATTCAGCCTATTCTCCTGCCTGGAATTGCAGCTGCTATTGATTCTGGGCACTAGATCTTAGGAAAGTTCCTCTGTAAACTCCTGACACTGGCCATTACAAGCGGTCCCAGATGTGGAAGGATTTATGGGATACCCACACTTTAAAATATGTGCAGATTAAAGACCACGCTAATTCTAAATCTAGAGGGAGATAGTGCTCAAGCCCCCTCTGCTCTCCTTGGTGCTAGGGTGTCACATCAGTGCCTGGCTGGCAGGGGCAGAGGGAGCTAAGCCTGGTGACAGTGGAGCCATGGCAGCTTGTGGAGTGCCCCAAGGTGTCCACAAAAGGAGACTGGGGAAAACGCTTTTATAAATGCTCTATTGCAATCCACATGAAATGGCTTAGCGTCTCCATAAGGAGACCTGGTACAAATCACACATCATATGCAGTTAATAGTCTTTACCCAGGCGAGCTCTTTCTCATGACTTGAACTAGCTTGTCGTGGCACACAGGAAGGATGAACACCCCTTTGTCACCTGATGGAGGAGCCAGGGTGCTGGGACAGTGCTGTAACCTGCCAGGGCACCTATCTGTCCCACATCGGCATTGCAACTTTTTCTTTCAATTTCATTCCATAACTCCCATCCAGGGATCCTGTGGCAGAAATGGGGATACTGAGGGAAGGAAACAGTCAGTAATTGTGGAGAGGTGGGGGGGGAATGTGGTATTTGTAGCCTTTGGAAAGTGAAAAAGCAACCTGGTCCACCTGCCTCCCAGCCAAATGCCCCTAATACCAGGGAAACAATTTGCATTGACTCAGGTTGGGATGAGCTCAGCCCCCTCGTGCTGCCAGAATAAATGAGGCTGCTCACAGTGGTAAATACTATGTCAGCTGCATCCAGAGAAGACAGGGGTGGATCTCCTCACTGTGTATACCTGTGAGTATCACTGAAGACAGCAGCATTATTAAAGGCAGGTCAATGCCATATGATTTCCTTATTATTTGTCTTTAACGAAGCAGTAGCCTTTAAAGTAAAGAAATTAAAATCTGCCTGCTTGGAAAGCTGGTTGTGCAGCCATTTGGTGGGGTTTGATTTTGGACAGTGAATACAGCAAAGGTAGCCACCATCTTGTATTCACACACATCTCCGAATCATCTGTGGGGTCTCAAAACTAGTGGTCAATATGTTGTCTGTCATGGTAAACAGACATTTTTGAAAGATTCCTGCTTCATAGTCCACAGAAAAAATTTATTTCCATGCCTATTAGATAATGATAGATTTTATGACAGCAAATGTAACATCTGTCATGTGACCAGGGTTAACTTTTGCTGATAATCCAATATTTGACCCTATAGCAAAGCGGCTAGTGCTTCACGTCCCCAGTGCAGCATCCACCCCCTTTTTGGAGCTTGAGCTCAGGGCAGTCTCCTCAGATCCTCCCTTCCCCCAGGACCTCACCAGGATGCTGCCAGCTTGCCCTAGGCAAGAGAGAGTGAGCAAGCACAAAAATACACCAACATCCCTGAGTTTCTAAATAATTGGGGGGTGAGGGTGGAGGGAAGCCACCCGGATTTGCAGGATCATTCCAGAATATCATTTCCTATTCCTGTATGTATTTTGGTGTAGGGATTGATGTTGAGTCCCTGTGCGTGCTCAGGTGATGATGACAGCCCACAGTTATTTCCATCCTTTCTTGACACATCTAGCACAATGTGAGCCTTCCTCTTACCATGCAGACTTGGCACTTGGGCAGGGGCGTGTGGCACAGGGCTGTGAGCCCTGGCTCTGTGGTGGTACATGGTGGCCACCCAAGCTGGGGTCCCACCAGGGCCATCTTCCTTAGAGGAGAACTTCACTTTTTGCTAGCAGGTGAGAGACAGAGTCAGGGTAAGTCACAGATACTATAAACTTCTCATTAATAAATTAACAGAGCTCCAAAACAGAAAGGCAGTTTCCCAAGGCCTGCTGCTTCGAGTGATTGGCACAGCTGCCACACAAATGCTTTAAAACTGCCAGACCAAGACCCAGCTGAGCTATTTGAAGCCCCACGGGTCCCTGCACCACTCTGAGTGACAATTTCTTTTGCTTCTACAGCCTCTAAGGTGAATACCTTGTAAAACTGTTACAGCCAAGGGTATCAACAGCTACTCAAGCCCTTCAGGAAAGGCAAGGCTCTGCAATCATTAACAAACACTTGTGATGTGCTACCACATTGAAAGAGAAAACTACTCCCCTTCAGCAACAAATCATAAGTATACCAAACAAGAAATATCTGTCAAATGTATAAAATGCTGATGTCATGGAGGATACATAATCTGTCCTCAAAAGGAGACCATGAGGTTCTCTTGTTAGGTATTGTCCCTCTGGAACAATAAATGTGGGCTTGCATGAAACAGAGGAGCCAATTCCTATTGAAAGAGAGTGGAAACTCCTTCTTCATTGCCTTGATCCCAAGCCAGGAATCTCTCTCTTTCCGAATATACATGAAATCTGCTCCAGGCAGAGCAGTTCTGGTACTGGGGGAATGTGGTCGGAGCCACTGGCTGAGTTGGGGCTGAGTGTTAGCATCCTTCTAGCCAGAGTGCTGTGTTTCTGCTGTGTTTCTGCCTCAGCTTAGCTTCCTAGCACACCTGAATTAAGGAGACCAACAGGAAGGCTTTCAAAAATGAGGTAACTATGACAAGACACACAGCACCCCCTGTTTTGGACCCATCTGCTCCCCTGAGGGAGGAGGGCACAGAGAACAGGATGCTCAGATTGCCCCAACCACTTCTGGGGCAAACGTTTACTTTAAGCGGCATGTAAAGAAGAGAGGAGCTCTCTCTGGCTGGCTGCTAGGGTGGACAGTTAAATATTTATAATGTCCAAATTAGCATAGTGAAAACTCAATTCATCAATTTGTTCTGGTCTGTTTGTAGAAGGGGAGGGGTGTCAGGCACTCTGCAGGAGATGCAGCTGTGGGTGGGCAGGGCGTGCGTGCTGCCTCTATCATGAGCCCACGGCACAGCTCCCTGCTGGCACTGAGACTTGTTGCCCTGGCTTGTCCCTTTGGGATCAGGGAAGAAGCTGACCGTGGGGCAGGGATGTGGGGATCCCTCCTCTACCCTAAACCCACCTGCTGGGGGGGCAGCCCCAGGTCGCTGGCGAAGATGCAGGGAGCAGCCTGGCCAGGCAGCACCAGCCTGGGGCTGCCCCTGCGGGGGCCAGAGAGGGTGCAGGCTGCCCTGGAAGGGTTAAGGCTTTTCAGGCCAAAATCCCCCAACAGAAGGCAGGGTCAGCCTCTGAGCTGAAATCTAAGTGCTAATGACTGATGCCCTTCACCCCTCCACTGCTTCCAAAGGCGAGTGCCCTGGATGAGCTGGGGCCGGAGAGCATTTAACATTTGAACTTCTTCTTGTCTGTGAGGCAGCAGGCCGTTGTGCGCGGGGTCGCTGACCCCCAGCCCCGCTCCCCCCAGCCCCTCAGCTGCCTCCCAGCCCTAATTGAATGACAGATG
>VXBW01006759.1:659890-674162 GCA_013400375.1 Thinocorus orbignyianus
GGAGCGCGCGCCACCCAGGGGCCAGGGGCTGCCTGCGCCGCGGGGGGGAGGGGCGGGACCGGGAAGGGATAACGCGGTTAAAATATTGATGTAGTCGCCAAAAATCGTTCATTAAGGCAATTTGATCTTTGCTATTAAATGTCCTTTCAATTCATTTGGGGTAATTAAGATGCAGTTAAAGTGATTAAATTCTAATTACTTATGCTAGACAAAGAAATATTTGTCACAGTAATATGGTTAACTAAAGACCCAGCTGAAGAAATTTAACATTTACTTTAAATGATATCACAGGAAAATTGGGTGCTTTCCCCTGATTGATCCGCTTTGCATCATATTCTGTCGTGGTGATGTCAGCTCACTCCAGTACTTACAGATCCATCAAGGCTGTAAATTTGTGTAAATCCCAGAATCCCAAACTGTCGAGTCAGTGCTCCGTAGTCAAATTCACTTTATTATTCCAGGGGCAGCAAATTCAGGTCACTCATTTTAATACAGTGCAGAGGAGTGAGATGTTTACCATTCAGTCTCAGCTGGGATCTGTATGTTGGCAGGCTGATGTCGTTCAGTGCACTTCCCGTATAGGAACATATTTTTATCTCTTCTCATGTTATGAAACAACAAGAGAAGCGTTGCCTGCGCTTGATGACAGAGAAATAAGATACAGATCAAACAACCTCTGAGGAGATGGACGCACCTGCGCTCTGAATAAGCGTGAATACAAATCACTAGAGAGACAAGTGCAAAATGCTGAGTGATGCCAGCAGTAATAACAAATAATTTAGTGTGGGTTCAGACATTTCCACGGAGTCCATACTCTCTTCACTTGAAAGAGGAAACGTTTGGGGAGCAATCAATGACTGTGTCACCCATGTAGGTTTTCACCACTGGCACGTGAATGGCCTGATCCTGTGGTGGGGTGAAGCTTTTCTGGAATGCTGTTGGCAGCATCAGTGCTGTCCACTGGCTGCTACAGTGGGAGCGTATGGCCATGGGCTGCCCTGACGTGCAGCGTCTCTGTCTCACACAGCACCTTTGAAGGCCCCGAGGCAGTGAGAAGCAGGATAAGGCAGCACAAGGGACCACCACATGGCAAGGTATCAGTGCAAATGGCACACAGCAGCTGTGGTTATTCATCCAGGCCAAACAGATTTACTTCTTTTTAGTTCATGTGGTGGAGTCTGCCCTCAGGTAGCATGTGTCTTATAGGCCCCTTATCTTGTTGTCATATTCTGCCAAATACAAAGTTTTTGATGATTAGGAAATATCTGTCATCTGTGTGTCTCTCTGCAAGCTCCAGAGGTGTTATTCGTATGATAGTCATGGAGCTTATCACACTTTATTATGCATTATCATCACCATGAATTTACCATAAACATTTGGCTACTTGCTTCCACTGAGCTGCTGTAGCCAGTGTGATTAGGACTATCTCTAATGAACGAAGTCCTTAAGTAGTTTCAACTTCCTATGAAAATCCTGCTGGTATTTCCACCCAAAGGTAGAGCCTCCTTCAGAGGAACAGCCTCCAGGATACTCTCTAGCTTGTACCAGTGAAGATTTTTCACTCTCTAAAAACATTATTGGATATTTTGTGATGTTTCAAAATTAGAAGCAGATGCTTTAGAAAGAGATACCCAGGGTCCTAGAGGACACAGTTCAGAGTGTAGCTGAGGCGGGTCCCAGCCTTTATAGACCCGACACGATAGATATCAGAAGATACACGTAAGGAGAGAATTCTAAGAGGATTTTTTATATCTTTAAGACATGTCCTGAGGTTGGGATAGCTAAAAGGCTAGGTTTTACAAGAGGAAGGGAAAAAGAAGTTCATCACAAAACTTTTGAGAACTATCTCGAGTCAATCTAAAATATATCTCCTTGTCTCCTATGGCACATACAGAAATGCAGGGCTTTTGTCAGCACTTCTTTGAGCTGGGCTGCATAATTTCTTAGGGTTTTCCCACTCATGGGAAACAGCCTGTTGTTGTGTATGTAAGTGTATGGTGCTCTGGGTGCCAGGTCTGAAACCCCTAAATCCACTTACTTCTTCCTCAGCACCTACTATGTTTCCATCCTGTGACTGAGGGCACGCCCTCAGGGATGGCAATGTGGAGGGCCACCGGCTGAGCCATGCCTCTTGCAGTGAGAGTGGTCCTCTGCCTTCACAACTAGCCACCAGGCTTGGGGCACGATTTGTCCAAGAAGGATTTCCTGTTGACATTCCCCTTGTGCCAGTGCTGATTTTCCAGAAAAGCAGCCCGCAGAACTTGTGGTGGTATTTTATTGTGTGCCTGAAACAAATCATCAGAAAACAGGTTTATTGAGAGTGTTACCAGTTCCATTCTTTGCTTCTGTCTTTTTAGAAAGGGAAGTTTGTGTTTGACAGATACAGCTAGGCACACGTGTATGCACCAAGTGTTCCTGAAAATTGATTTATGGTAATCAAGGGTTTTTTTCCTTAGGTTTTAAAAAGAAATCCACCCTCTAGGGATGAAAGACTAGATCAAGCATCAGGGTTAACACCTGAGCTTACTGTAATCTTGACTTTTAGACTGACAGAACGGTGTAGTTCACATCACAGGTGGGCAAAATATCCTCTTTGCTAGCTCAACTTAAAGATGCAATTAGTGCTTTTTTATAGGGGACACGATCCTGCTCACACCTCCAACAGAGCAGGACTGATCCTGCCACACTGCACAGAGCCAAACACCACAGGAGAGCAGTGACAGACAGTGGAGCTGCAGTGGGGAGACCCCAGATCTCTACCCTGCACAGGCAGCCGGGCTTCAGGGAGATCTACAGACCTTACTAGGTTTGGCAAGGTAACTCGGCCAAATCCCTCAGGCAGCTTAGAAGGAACAAAGGGAGACAAAAATAGATTGATGGACTGTATCAGGAGAATTGCAAGTGTCAAGAATATCTGTTGCTCAGAGCAGAGGAAGATGGAAGTGACTGGGAGAGGCCAGAGTTCAGCGGTGGATTTATAAGGCTCCTTCTGGCACTGATAATATTACATTGTCATATCTGCATGTGTGTTGCCAGAGTTAAAGCGACTCTTTCTTTATCCTCTGCTTTGCTTTTTTCTTAACTAGACTTTCTTCAGGCTTTTTCACACAATGTCACGAGGAGCGTGGCTGAGCTGGGGCAGCCCAGAGACAGAGAGCAGAGCTGCCTGCAGTGTGCAGTGTGCTCAGGCAGCACGCACGCCAGCGTGGGTGCCACGGGAGAGATGCACCTCTTGTGCCTCAGGAGAGTGAAGCACCCCACAAAGTGCCCAAATTCACTTTTGGTGCTGTGGGAAAGGACCAGCTCACAGCGCTCATGGTCAGGGGCATATGAAGGGTAGTAGTGCAAATTGCTTTCATTATCTTCTGCTACATAAAATAAAATCCAGGTGAAGGTGTGTGATAAATAGTTTTCAAGACAGGCTGTGGGGGGTTTCCAGGCAAGGGTTTCAGCTGGTTTCTCCAGAGCCTCTGATGTTCATGGACACCCTTGCTGGCATTAGAGGAGGACCTGGCCCAAGCAGGAGTGGCTGCTTTGAGTGTGACCTTGGCTGAACACAGGCTGCTGTCACCAGGCTGGCTGGCCCTGGTTTGACAGCGTGAGCTAGCCAGGCTCTGTGCCTGCTCTGGATAGACTCTCACGTTGGAGCAGATTTATCCCGTGGTGTACATTTGTTCTCTGGCAAGCTGGAAGCTACAATTTATTATTAAAATTGATGGGCTCCAGTGCAGGGAAAACGATCGTAAGGAAACCCTATTACGGCTTTTCATTATCACCATTATTTATTTTTAAGTGCTATTAATATTCCTGAGTCTGGACGAGGCAGACGATGAGAGGTGGTATCCACCCTTGCTGCTCACAGCCCAAGGCCTGGCAGTGCTATCTGCAAGGGCTCTTTGGACAATTAAGCCTGTTGGAAAGTTTTTACGCTTAATCTACCTCTGGCGAGCTCTACCAGGAGTAGAGCTGAAAAGAAAACGATTTTCATGTTGCCTGAAAATGATCCAGATTTTTGAAGGTGTTCCCAGTCTCCCCCAGGTGGAAAAGGCTCTACAAGCAATGCTGGGCAGAGACTGGGCCAGGGTGCTGCTCAGCAGGCACTGAGGCTCCAGGTGGGTCCAGAGTCCAAGCTGGACTGGGCTGGGCTGCCCTTCTAGGGGCAATGCCTGTCCTGGTATCACCTCTTGGGGCTGTGCCGTGGCCAACGTGGACTGAACCTGTTGCGTGTGGTTCTGTGTCTCAGATAAGGACCCAAAGGGCAACTGAGTCAATACCTCACTCCTGAACCAACGCTTTGTTAGTCCTCAATTCAGTGCAGAGGAACTCCAACTTGGGTGTGAGGAGAGCTGTCTTATTTCGTAGGCTAAACTAGAGTGTCTCTTCCTCTGTTCCCATGGGGTACGGACCAGACTTTCCTTAGGAAACCAACAATCCTTCATGATAATTTGTTAAAAAATGAAGTCCATGCAGGTCTGCAGGAGGAAGGGATGGCTCCCAGCTTCTTCAAGGAGCACGTGGGAATCTCAGTGCTCACTTGACTGAAATGAAGTTTTATTTGCAAAATACTAAAATTGGCTTATCTGTATCACAGACTGCATGGGACTTATTTTTTCTCCCCAGCAACAAGCACTTTTTTCTCACCTCTGTGATGTTACTAGCAGTAATTATGCAGTCTCTGATACACCTGAAGTTGAGGAATGAGGTATGTTGTAACTCTTGGGACATTTTCTAAGGAAATAATTAGTCAGGAATATTATATTTCAGGAGATGAACACAAGCTCAGGAAGACAACGTGTTAAGGAAGTTAGTGACACAACAGATGGTTGGTTTTCTTGTTATTCTCTATGCTTTCAGTGAACTCATATACTGTTTTGGGATTGAAAGCCCAGAGGTTTAAGCTGCTACTTGAACTATCTTCGTATCCACTGCTGTGACGATGTGACGATTCCCACCAAAGCACCATACAGTGCAACTTGGATCACGCTAGCTGTGTAGTTAAGATTTCATGAAAAATGATGGTCTGGACAGAGTATCCAGATGAAAGCTGGAATTTGTGTAGTCTTAGAAAAAAGCAGGTGTAACACAGTGTGCACTGAAACAAAGCATTAGGCACAGCAAACACTATATTAATTTGGTTTGTCTCCTTTTCTGCACGAGCCCATTGGCAGGGGCAGAGCTGGAGGCTGGGGTTGTTACAGAGCTGAGCTTCTGTGGCAGCTTTCATGGGAACTTGTGATCGTCATATGGTTAGAGATGTATAAAGGACTGAGATGCCTGTCTTCTGTGCCTCTCATTCCTAATATTTGTCAGTAAATAGACTGTTTTTAACCCTTGAGCTATTAATGTTAACTTTCAATGGGGATGCAGAATTATTTCGATGGGCACTGATTCACACAGTGAAGTTTTCACCTTGACTTCAGTGGGGGCTTACTGGCATGAGAAAAATGTTTTTTCAGGCCAGAAGCTCCACAGTGTTTTAGAGGTCAGGATGTAACTTCAAAGCACTCTTCAAAAGTTTTCACATAAAAATAGCTGTAGAAGAAATGAGTTTGGCATCTCAGTCCATTTGATTGACGCTTACGAAAGAATGTGTAACTGAAATATATATCGTTAGGGAGCTCTTCAAAAGCTTCTCTTTGGAGAGGGCTGAAATGCCGGTGTCTTGGTCCCTGCCCACCTGGTCCAGCAGAAGGTGCCTTTGTATCTCCTGAATCTTGCCATCTGAACTGCACAGTTGCTGTTTCTCTGAGTACAAAAGGTGGATGACTATTTTCATGCTTCCCTCAAGCAATTAAACCCTCATGCCAAGGCTGGCTCTCAGTAGCAAGGGAAGATGTAGGAAGGACCTTTGTAAAGTAATCTGCTGTTTTCATTCCAATAACTGTGGAATAGGTGGAGACACTGCACAAAATTCTTCATACAATCAGCACTGATCTCCACAGGAAATCGAGACTAGATGGCCACAGAGACAGAACATCCATATTACCTTCAGAAATACATCTCTAAATCAGCATTAAAGGGCATTGTTAGAGAAAAAAGGGGAAACAGACAACTTCAGGCTCTTGAAAGTGAGACTGAGCAACCTGTCCTCCCAAGGAAACCTTTTATCCTAGCAAAATGCTGACAAAATGAGCTGGCAGACAGTCAAAGGCTGACAGGGGATCTGGGAGTTGCTCTCCCAGCCCTGTCGGATCCTGCCTGGCAGGTGATCTGCAAGGCAGATTTCAAATTGCAAGAGCCATTTAATAATGTAGAGCAAAATAACGTTCAGAAAGGGAAAAAAGGGATGATAGATGAAATAAGGTGAAATTCTTTAAGGGAGATTTACTATACCATTGTTCTTCATGTCAAAACATGGTTTATTTTGTTCAGAATACATAATCGTCTGGCTTATGAGACTGTAGTAGCATCCTGGTTTCTCCTAGTTCCTTATTTCTCAGCCAATGAAAAGCTACAGAAATGGATTGACAAGAAATAATGAAGGTAAAAAAGGTGGGCAAGGCTGCTTTTAAAGCTCAGTGAATTTATACTCTACCTTGTAGAGCTATTACATAGTTAAATTCACAGCACTAATGGGTGTCAATAATAGCATTTGCTGAGTTTTAACAGACAACAGCAAAGGTATTTTCTAACTTCTATTCCTTATATTTTGTACAGTTTATAATAAATTAGAAAACTCTATGTCACACATCCTCTCCAGATTTGGAGGCTGACATGATTCATTTGGCCAGTCCCATGTGACGCATGGTCCTCTGCCAGCTCTCTCTAACCATCCTCCCGTTTCTTGCAGCGTGCAAGAGGAAAGAACAAGAGCACGGGAAGGATAGAGGGAATACACCCAAAAAGCCTCGGTTGGTCTTCACGGATGTCCAGCGTCGAACTCTACATGCAATATTCAAGGAAAATAAGCGTCCATCCAAAGAATTACAAATCACCATTTCCCAGCAGCTAGGGTTGGAGCTGAGCACCGTCAGCAACTTTTTCATGAATGCACGGAGGAGGAGTCTGGATAAGTGGCAAGACGAGGGCAGCTCCAATTCAGGCAACTCATCTTCTTCATCAAGCACTTGTACCAAAGCATGAAGGAATAACCACGAACTAAACCTCGGTGGAAAAGCTTTAAAAATAAATAAATAAATAAATAAAGACAGACCAGAACCTCAAGATAGCAGGTTTATACTTAGAACTATTTGAAAAAAATGTTATTTATAAGTCCAAAGAAACCAAAGACTTATTTCACCTGCATTATGACTTTGTTCTAAGACACACACTTTAGTAGGACGACGACTTGCAAAAAACAGAGAGGAAGAAGAAAGCGAAATGGATGGGATGAAACAGAATTCAAAGAGAAGAGAAACAGACCACTGGTCTTACACCTTCACCCATGATCATCTTCACCATACTTGGCTGTTTAGTGGTTTGGAGCATAGTGATTTCTCGTCATTGAACAGACATCTCTTCAGATACAGCTCTTCATTTCCACAGCAATTGCCGTGAAGGTGTATAGTGTATCCCTACTGCGTACACGCCAGTGGTTAGGGACTTAGTCAGGGCTGGTCTTCAGAGAGGGTTGTGCCATGGCACGACTGACAAAGCGTGGAGTCGTCTGAATTCATTTGAACGGTAGTGTGATTTTTGCTGTTTCATGGTTTGAACTTAACCAGTGCAACACCTGGAAAGAAGTTCAAACTAGGCAAAGAAATTTTGAATGGTACCTAAACCAGTGCATTCTCTTTGTTTGTTAAGGAATGTTCAGATTTAAAAAAAGGAAAACTATTCCATCCATATTAAAAAATCGACTAGCTACCAAAGAACACATTTAATAATTATATTGCAGGTATTTTATTGCAATGATTTTAATATTCCAAAGCTATTTTTACACAAAATACTATGTAGAGTTATAGGTATAAACTAATCTAACTGTATAACACATAAAACTTGTAATCAAGACTGTTATTTGCAATTAGTAAAACCACATTATTGTTTCTTTCCATGATTGGCAAGAAAGAATGTCATCCGAGGAGGTTACCGCCCTTGTCGGAGCACAGGTACTGATTATGGGATACTGCTTCCATTGAAGTCTGTCAGCCTTTTTGTCACTGACTTCAATGGGAGAAAAAAAAAAAAAAAGGGGGGGGGGGAGGGGGCTCTTAGATAGTGTGAGATAGTGTGGTAGCTATCGTGTGAGCATCCCCTCGTTATGCTCTCCCAGGCTGATGTTGCTGGAAGCCCACTGAACAGCAAACCCTCTTTGCAAACCGCACACTGTATATAAAATACAGCTCAGCTCTGCCATCTAGCCTGCAAACAGGAGATCTGAGGCATTTTGTATGCAAAAATGAAAAGAACTGCGAAACGTAAACCACAGGGCTCAGCATCTGATCAATACTCATTGACATTAGTGAGCTTTTTTTTTTACCTATTGACTTTACTAGGCAAAGGAATAGCAATAGCTTTGAAGGCTGGAGGTCTTTTCCTATTGAAAGCAGTGGTACAACATCGGTTAATGCTGGTGGGAAGAGCTCCAACAGGAGCGCCAGTAGAGCTTTTGGCAGACCAAATCATGGGGCCTCTGAAGTCAATAGCAAAATTCCCCTGACACTGATACAGCCTGATGTTTTGTGGCGTTGCATCTGTGGGTTGCAGGCTGAGCTTTTGTCCTGTGCATTCTTTCTTGCTCATCTATTAATCAGGATAATGCATGAGATAGTTTAAAGTTTGTAGCTGAAAAGCTTTATATGCTCTGTTGCTAACAGACCCGTAGAAGAGAAATCACCCCATTTCTACTCTGATAAAATTAAAAAGAAAAGCGTGCAACATCTGCATATTAAATTTTAGTGTAAGGGGAGAATAGACTTTTACAAAAAAACCCATGTGCCTGTTAGATGTCTAACTGGTCTTTCAAATCTCTGTAGTCATTCTGCAAGGTATATTAAATTCCAAAGTAACCAAATATGCAGGTATAAGCCCAATGCAAGGATTAGAAATCTTAGAAATACTATTAGAAATCTTACACTCTTTTTTTTTTAAAAAAAAAGAAAGAAAAAAAAGAGAGAGAGAGAAAGGAAAATTCAAGGTAAACTAGAATCCAACAACCATCAAAAATAGCAGATATTTTTTTCTGGGATGAAGCCCACTCAAAATCCTAGTGACACTTAAATTAAGCAATTTTGTAGCACCAGTTGTTTCCCAAGAGGACAGGGTCTAGTCAAGGTTCAGGGTATACAGTTAATTTCCAGTAAGTATTTAGAATACAGCTGAACTATCTCTTTATTAAAATAAAGTGAAATAAACCCAAGATTTTTGGCACTGAATATTTCTCCACATTTCCGTATGTTAAACCCACTTTAAGACTGACAAAGTAATTGTTTATGAAAACGTAATCTAATCTGTGAATTTTTCAAGTCTCTAGCTTACCTTAAATTTTAGCGAGCTTTCTTTTAAAGTGTTGCATCCCCACGGAGACATTACTGACATGGAAACATTAATAAGCTCACGTATAACGTATCTTCTGAATGCAGTCTCATTAGTGTAAGGTTAATAAAGGACAGCGATAACTACAGTTTTAATTTTTTTCCAGCAAAACACTGCTTTGTAACAAACCTATAGTTTAGAAAAGAAAGCCTTATTTATTTAAAACTTGAGAATTTAAAAATGCAGGGAAATTCAAAGTACATTGCCGCATTTTTTAGTATTTCCGTTGTATTGTCTTTAGAGACTACTTGCTGAAACCAAAGAGAACTTTCATACCAGCATTAAATTTGCACCCAATATGCAATTTCAGGATCTCTGATACACACACACGCAAGCCCCTGAATAGGTCTGTGTATAGATACATGCACACACATTTTCACAGAGTGTATGTATGTATACATGCGCACACATTATGTCCACACACACTAAAACTGATGCACAAGTTATAGATTTTAAGTATTTTGATTTTTTTTTACATGTCTGTTTAAGTATCTATAAGTCTTTTGGTTGTTTTTTTTATAAGCCATTAGGAACAAAACCACTCTTCCCATAAGCAATATGCACCTCATACTCTGAATAGGCAAAGAACACACTTTTCTTTGATTCCTTTCAAATCACGAAGCAAATAACGATGGAACTGCTCATTCTACCTGTAAAGCTGTTTTACCTCTGAGCAAACTGCCCAGCCGCACTGACTGAAGCACAGACAGGTTACCTGGTGCTCCCTGGCGTGGATCTTTGCCATCCCTTGGCAGGGCATCCTTAAAGGGGAGCTTCTTTCTAATGCTGCGCTTAACATCCCACAGGAAAGCCTGTCTGCTGTATTCGTGTTAGTCTTTCGGTTCACTTCATTCCTGACAAAATGGAAATTAGCTTCAAATTCAACAAAAGGACCTAAAAAATCTTCCAGGAAGGGTTACGAGAGGGAGCAGAACCTGAAACAATTTGGGAGCATCAGGAGACGGGGCTCCAGTCCAAGGTGACTCGCGGGCGAGAGGGCATTGGGAATGCGCCTGCGGCTCAGGCTGCATCCAACCCTGACCGCAGCGACCCACGAGGGGAGGCTGGCCAAGAGGTGAACTGTCTGCATCCATCCCCATTGTAAATGGCATTATTCGCTTTCCAGGAAAACCAAAACCAAAACCAAAAAAAAAAAAATTTTTTTTTTTAAATAAAATAATTCAGACTAATCATACCGCTCCGTTAGCCCCCACGTTGCTTTCCAAGGGCCTCAGCCTCCTCTCCTTACTCAGGTAAAGCAAACCCGACCAGAGCGAGCGAGCCGGCAACGGGGCTTTTGCCTGAGAATTTGCTTCTGCTCCAACCGGTGCCAGAAGCAAATTCCCAAGCAGCCCAAGTGGCTGGGGGTGCTCCAGGGCCGCCCGCAGGCACCCCTCTTCTCCAAGGGGGATTTCAGGACACGGCTGCAGGCGCTGCCCGGGGCGCTCGGGAACACCACTGAGCTTATACCAAAGAGTCTTAGGACACCTCTCCTCACCTGAGTTGTAAACAAGACATTTTTACCCCTAAAAAATGGTCCTTCTTTCTACTACTCTTCCTCCTATCCTCCTCCTCTTCCTCCTCCTTTGTACATAAGGATGAAAACTATGCATTTAGCAAACAAAGAGAAAGCACTTACCCTTTTCTATCTCTCTGCGTTTGGGTGCATTCAAAGGCCCAGGGGCTAATTTTGAGACTTTTCTTAGCCTCCTGGTTTATTATTGTGGTGTGGTTAGCTTTACAATACATTTGGTAACTATTTGCTAAAGACAAAGAAGCAAAAGGTAAGGAATAGCTACTTCCACATGTTAAAAAAAAAAAAAGAAAAAAAGAAAAAAAAAGTGTGTAAAGATCTACTATTTATAGTGTGAACCAAAGACGCTACCTCACTCGATTTCCATTGGTGATTTTAATCACATTGATGATACCAAAGAATACCAAAGATTTTTCATGCACGGCCTCAGTCTGGAAAGGGAACTCATCCTCCTTCTTACCCCGTCCCCCTGACTCCCCTTCCTCACCTTCACTCAGTGTGTAACTTTGTCTTCATTCTTAACAGTAATGCTAATAACCTCATGAATACTTCTCTTGCTACAACTGCTACTACTGACGATGGTAAGGATAATAATAATAATAATAATAATAATAAAAGCTCTAGGCAAACATGTTGCAAACTTTGTAAACTCATAGGACGAGTGCCTTGCTTGAACCAAAGTGTTAAACCGCTGTTGACCTCTTTATCTCTCACCTTATACTCTTTGAATACCTCAGCCTGTTAGAAAGGCCACTAATGAAAAAAGGAATAATTCTTCACCGTGGTGCTTTTTGCCGTGCAACCATGCAATGAAACTTTCTTTGATACCAAAGGAAAATGTTTTTTTCCACTTTCTTGCTGACAAACCAAAGGTTCCCTCTTCTTTCCCCCAAAGCAGCTTGAGTCCCTCAGACCAGACAGGCCGTGCATCGCTTTTACCAATTCCTCCAAATACCTCATAGTAATAAATCTTTAGGGTTATGTTGTATAGAGAGTCTATGTGATAAGGCAGAACTTACTAGTTTGATAATTGTTAAGGTTACTTAAAAAAAAGCTTTATAATTCTTATTTATTTTGTAGGGGTTGTTTTGTTTGTACATTCCTTTTGTATTGTTTGGTTTGGGTTTCTTCTTTTTTCCTTTTTTTTTTCTCTGTTATACTCAAGGAAGATCTTATTCCTGAGAATGTTTCAAAGTGGGTAAAGATCGCTGTTTGCAACGAATGCAAGTAAGGGAAACATGGCTTTGATTTCTTTTGTTCCAAGTAGGATGCTTTGTGTTTGCTAGTCAATGTTCTTTTCACAGGGTAAAAAAAAAAAAAAATATTCTCTGCTGTGATAAATGGTTCCTATTTTTTCTCTATAATGTGCTGTGATTTTTAATTTAATTACATTTTGTATAAGCTTATTTAATCACTGCTTTAATTTATGACTATGTAGTTTAAAAAGAATAATTGTATATAGTAGATTCAAAAATGGCCAAAGCTTTATGTTACAATCTTTTCATTCTTGATGCCAAGATGAACTGAAGGAGAGTGCTTCTCTTGACTGCAGGGTGTATCTTCAGCCTTGTCTTGGCATGCACTTCCACCCGTGTTACAAACACTGCCAGGTTATCCCCCCGGGCCTCCCTTCCCCCCAACTTGTACATGCCAAAATGAGTGTTTCAAGGTAGTACTTTTGTCACTTAGAAAGCAGAAAGGCATTATTAGCGTGTTTTTCCTTTAATTTATTTGTCTTTTTCTAGAAAGGTTGCTTTGCGGGTAAGACCCGCACATCCAAAGAATTTAAAAGTCGTTTAATGTTTAAAAGCACTGGCATTTGTGAGAGACTTTGCTGAGTTTTTTGTTTTCCTTCGCCATTCGCACGGGTAGCGCAAGTAGCAGGCGAAAAGCCTTGGGAGAAAAGCGATCTTGAATCTGGAACCCTTGCTCACGGAAAGGCCTTTGCCAGCCCCCCGGGTACCCGCAGGGGACAGCTGGGGGGTGGCCAGCCATGGAGGGGGGGACAGCCTGGCTTGGGCTTGGGCCACCCGAGGGCTAGCGCTGCGTCACCTGCTCTCAAGCCGGGGCCCACAGGTGGGGACAGGTCGGGGTCCACAGGGCGCAGCTGATCCCCCGCAGGAGCTGCGGCTGCATCCGGGCTCAGGAACCGCAGCAGAATGGCAGTGGCCATTCTCACCTGGCTGCGGGTGAGCTGGGGGGGGATCAGTGCAGCATCCCTCCCTCCCTCCCAGGGGACTGGGTGCTGTGCCTGCTCCCGGCCCCCTTGAGGCACCAGGGAGGAAAAGGCAGTTTTGAGTTGAAAAGCAAAAAAAGAAAAAAGAAAAAAAAAAAAAAGTAATGACAATGATAATTCTGCAAAGCTGATGATGGCATCATGGCACAGAAAATAGGATGCCACTCACCTGTATTTTATTTTGCGTAAAGGATAGATTCTGTTTCAGCTAAATGTTGTGTACTGACATGGTTTGTGATGGCTGTAAATATTTCCTTTCCCCGCAGAGTAGCTGAGCTCCGGGTGTACCTTGTTTTCCTTTTGGGGCATAGCGGAAGGGTTGAGGGAGGGAAGGACAAGGGCAGGGTTTGAGCTTTTTGGTCTGAAGTTACACTTTCTAGGTACATTTTTATACTTCAAGTATTGAAACGGGGCAATAAAGACGCTCTGAAATGCAGGATCATTAAATGGTCTGTTGGTAAGCATTGGCTAAATGTCTGCTTTTAATGCATAAACTAATGCCGTGCAGTGAGCTACGCTTTGCGTGGAGGGGGGAGACAAAGTGTTAGTCTACGAATCCAGCAGGAGCCATCGCACACTGGGCAGCACTGTACTTAGGAAGACACCGTTTCTTTTCCTGTTCCTAGGTTGATTTTTCACAGCCTGTTCTGCATTTGTTGCATCCTCACTGTGGAACCGCGTTAGTTTTGCAGTCTGAACCGAACAACAGTGTTAAATGAAAATAAACGTTAAAGCATTGTCTTTTACTTGCTTTGGTAGTTGTCTTCATCACCCCTTGCCTGCAGTCCAGTCCCAGCTGAGCCAGAGCCTGGGTCTCCCCGTCCCTCTGGCCCGCCCCAGTCACCCCAGGTCCCCCCAGCTCCGCGCCCCGTGCCGCCCCCACACCTTCCCCTTCGCTCCAGCCGCCGCCGCGCAGAGAGGGCGCAGAGACAATCACAGGTCCCAGATCCGTAGAGGTAGGCAATCTGCCAAGAGCGAGAGGGAGTTCTTCCAGAGCAATGAAACAAAACCAAAAAAAAAAAAAAAAA
>VXBW01006759.1:674221-705611 GCA_013400375.1 Thinocorus orbignyianus
AAACAAAGCGAAGATTTTGATAAAAGACAACTTTGCTGTCATTTTTAGTTTGCCCATTAGGAAGCAGTAGTAGTTTATGCGTTGCATCTGCATTTCAGACTAAGTGATTATTGTACCTAATTACAGTTGATTGCTAATATTTCCTCAATCTCTCTTAGTCAAGCGCTTCTTCTTCTGTATTTTTGTGTGTAGCGACGACGAGTGTAATGCGCTAGGCATTATTCTGGTTTGGTTATGAGTATCTCCTGTACTGCGTTAAGATTTCCTTAAGTTACTTTTTTTAAGCTTTGCTACTGTTCTCACTTTATGCCGTGCAATATCATCTGCTGTGTTTGCTAAGCAAAAAAAAAAAAAAAAAAGAAAAAAAAAAGAAAAAAGCAAGTGATGATGTCATCATGCTTTTCAGTGTTACAATGTTTCAGCGTTTATGTAGTCACAAAAATGTAGTAAATAAAAGGTTGGATTTTCCAGCACTTTAAATTTAGACATTTCTTGCCTTCTTTTGTTCCTCAGCCACAAGGCACCAGGCTGAGCTGAGGGGAGTGGATGACCCCCGCGGGCAGTGTCAGGGGAGGGAGGGACATCCACGGGGAGGGGAGGACGTGAAATGCCACCTTGGGCCTGTGTCTTCTTCCCTCTGGCCACGCTGAGGTCTGCAGCTCCCATCACCCCCACAAACACCCGCACAGCCTCTGGGGTCCCCAGCCCCATCCCAGCTCCAACCATGGTGCCCAGCGGGGGTGGGCTCCAGGGGTTGCAAGGACTGAGTGTCCACAGGGCAAGCACGGTCCATACCAGACACATTTCTCTAATTGAGGGAAAAAACATTAAGAAAATAGGTGAAGCAAATAATCCTGGTTTCCTTTATATTGTCTAAGGGTGTGGATGTCACCAAACTAATTCACAGAGGTGTTTCCTTTTGTGTGATGGAGTCTACCTCAGGCTCACAGGATCAATATTTAATTGTTTAAAGGGATATTGTATTCCTTTCCTGTCACTGTTGTTAATGCCTCCGCGCTCTGTAATCCCACGGGGTCTTTTCCCGGGGATCTGATCAGAGAGATTACCCATCACTCGGGAGTGGTGGGAGGAGGGTCCCCAGCAGTAAAAGATTCAGCAATGCATCGAACCATTTTCTCTCTATCTCCTAATGAAGTGATGAAGCGTGTGCCACAAAATTTAACAGGGTTTTGTGGCAAATCGGGTTGCACTGCTGAGAGGAGGATTAAACCTTCATCTTTGTCCCATAAATCACGGCATCAGCTACATTTATTCTGATGGATAGTCTGGACCCTACTGACAATATTTTATCTCTTGAAGCGCCTGCAGCCTGTGCCCTGATGTGCAATTTCTTTTTAGTGCTAAGCTGAGAAGAGGCACTGAGTGCATCCTCTGGGAGGGCTCCCCTGGGACTTAGTATCCCAGGACCATACCAGAACCCAAAGCATCACAAGCCATCCAACCCCGGGGCAAGCACAAAGGCAAAGGGGAGATGGGAAGCCCCTCGGACATACTCTCACAGATTCATACTGGCCAGCTCTGGGATAACTCAGCACTGACTCAGGTCAGGAGCTCTGAGGAATGGTGCTGGCTGTGGCCGTGGTGCAAAATGAGGGCTCCAGCACCCCCAGCCATGAGCAGCACCCTCATCTGAAAAACACTTTCAGGAAGACAGCAAAATGCTTTTTCTAGAAAAAGGAATCTGGTGATGCCCCAGCATTGAAGCCCATCATGCAGCTGTGGGGGACCATCTCTGAGGTTCTGATCCCACAGGCCAAGAGAGGACAAGAAGCAGCATGTGAGCAAAGCCTGATGCAGCTGCAGCAGGTCCCCTTGCTGTGAAGTCTCTCTGCACCTCCCACCCCATCTTTCCATCTCATGTGAGTGATTTTGGTCAATAATCTCCCTGACCCCAGGCACTGGCTGGTGGCCCTGGTAAGTCCCCATCCTATGCAGCAGCTCGCTGCCCCGTGTCCTTGGGCACCACCTGGCCAGCCACAGGCAGGGATGGCTGGGGGCTCCAGAAGCCTGCACACCTTCTTTGTTTCAGTATGGTAGAGCTTTAGATTTACACGGGAGATATATTTAATCCTTCTACCTACACCTTTATCTCAGGGTACTGGGGAAGCCAGCTGGGCTTCCTGCAGGCACCCAACACCCAAACACCATAATGAGCTTCACAAACTTTATTTCCTTAGCACTAGGAGAAACCGAGAACCAGGGACAACAAGGAGAGTGGTGCAAACCAGCTCCCCAGCCCAGGAAGAGAAGTTACTCTTGCCTCTGTTCCACCTAGACCCTCCCAGGGACAAAGACGGCAGCAACTAAGTGCTGCCTGCACTGCTCATGCTGCCCTCACCCAGCCATTACTTTCATGAGGCTGATGGTGGTAGTGCAGGCAGCATGGGTGATGCTCATTTGCACATGATTAACCCAAGCCAATAAAGGCTGCCTGAGCTGAGTTCCCTCTCCCTTGGCTTGAGGAGTTAATGGCTGGTAAGGGGGTCTGGTATGTTTGGAAGGGAAATATGGGCTTTGTGCTTGCTCAGATTTAAGCTCCTTATGGCTTTGTGTTTGCATGCATGGGTCACTGGTGGCGGCTTGGGTGCCCTGTGTGGGATAGGGCAGTGGTACTATTATAAATTATAATTGATTATTATAAATTAACAATAAGTGCTAAAGGCCTCAGGTGGGGACATGGGGAGGGCTAATGGGGATGAGGATAGGGATGAGGGGATGTGCTGCTTGCATGGCTGGGACCTACAGCAGGGTCTACCTGGATGGCAGGGTAGCTGTGCTGGGGCTGCCTGGAGACTGGGACAAGCCTGGAGCAATTTGCTCCTTATTAGGGCACTGTGAGTGCTGCAGGGAGCTGAGGCTGTGAAGTGGGCTGTTATTCTCCCTGGCAGACAGCTACTGCTCAGATGGGGATGGCACTATCAAACCCATGTATCTGGGAGCCAGGACACTGTAAGTTACTGTACAGGAAAAAGCCCTTTGTAAGAAAGCAGTCTATTTATCAAGCAAAACAATCTCCTGCCCAAGGGGGGTGCCCAGAATTTGAGGCTCACTTATACTTTTGGTACTAATTCTCACTTAAGGTTAAAGATGATCAAGAGGGGAAATTAATCCTTGTTATCAGCTTCCTTACAAAAATATTGCAATGTGAAATATAAACGTTTCAAGCAAGTGAAATCCACAGTGGCTGCAATACATAAACCACATGCAGCTCAGGATATCAACTGAAAACAGCTGGCAGTGGGAAAAGTAGCGAGGAGATTTGTTGCTTTGTGCCCACCCAACCTGTGTGCTTTGCCCCGGACAAATACTGCTGTCCCCACTGGTCACACAGTGCTGCTCTTTTGTTCTGGCATCCTTACAAACAAAATACAATCCAAAATTGAGCAGCTGTGCCCCCAGAGCAGCACTGCTTAGCCAAGGTGTGCCTGCATGGGTAAGCAGGACTGCTTGAAAGAGCTGCTGTGACGCGTGTGAAAGGGATAAGGAGCCTTTTCACTTGTAAGGGTGAAAAAGCTTTTGGATGTTTGAAAGTGGAAGCCAGGTAAAAGCTGGTGGTCAGGCTATATGACTTCATGGGATGATGGTCAAAGCTTTTATGTCTCTGGTGTCACCTGCAGGCTTGGGCTCCTGGTACTCTTGTTGCTGTCTCAGAGAACTGGAGCTTAAGTCTTTCTCCTGCTGAGCAAGCATAGTGGTTTGAACAAGATATTTAGCATGTGCCAGGCACACATCCTGGTGGCTCAGTGCAGTGTGACTCTGCTATGCTCAGCATGAAGGGGTTGGGTGACATAAAGGCAGCAAACCATCTTTCTATGCTCCTGGAGTCCTGCGTCCAGCTGTGGGGCTTCCAACATAAGAAGGACATGGACCTCTTCGACCAACTCCAGAGCAGGGCCATGAAGATAATCAGAGGACTGGAGCACTTCTGCTGTGAGGACAGGCTGAGAAAGTTGGGGCTGCTCAGCCTGGAGAAGTGAAGGCTCCAAGGACACCTCATAGCCCCTTCCCGTACCTAAAGGTAGGGAGGGACCCTTTATCAGGGAGTGCAGTAATAGGTTGAAGGGTAATGGTTTTAAACTGAAAGAGGCTGAAAGGAGAAATTAAGATCAGATATTAGAAAGAAATTCTTCACTATGNCGACCAACTCCAGAGCAGGGCCATGAAGATAATCAGAGGACTGGAGCACTTCTGCTGTGAGGACAGGCTGAGAAAGTTGGGGCTGCTCAGCCTGGAGAAGTGAAGGCTCCAAGGACACCTCATAGCCCCTTCCCGTACCTAAAGGTAGGGAGGGACCCTTTATCAGGGAGTGCAGTAATAGGTTGAAGGGTAATGGTTTTAAACTGAAAGAGGCTGAAAGGAGAAATTAAGATCAGATATTAGAAAGAAATTCTTCACTATGAGGATGGTGAGGCACTGGAACAAACTGTCCAGAGAAGCTGTGGATGCCCCATCTCTGGAGGTGTTCAAGGCCAGGCTGGACAGGGTTTTGAGTAACCTGCTCTTGTGGGAGGTGTCCCTGCCCATGGCAGGGGGTTGGAACTAGATGATCTTTAATATCCCTTCCAATTCAAACCATTATATAATTCTTTTGGTGGAGGATGCTTCCAAAACTTGCCAGTGGTGTTGGTCTGTAAGAGCAGGGACTACAAGGTAAAGGGAAGGCTCATGACCATGGCAAGAGGCTGTGTGAGACCCTGCCCTGCAGCAGTGGCACCTCTCAAGGGCCTGCTGACAGGGGGCAGTGGGCTCTCCCCCAGCAGCATGTGCCACCCAGGGTGACTTGGCTACAGAAGCAACTGTATTCATGGCAAATACCCTTGGTGATGTGGGGACAAGGCTAGTGAATTAATCAAATTACCTGACTCTCCCCAGTGGTGCACAGAGATTCAATCTTGATATGGCATTAAATCAAGTCAGTGACATAGATCAAAGGATACTGCTTTAATCACCTCATTTGGCCACAGACATCATTAGTTACTCATTATGATGTGTTGATACCAGCATTCTCTGTAACACAGTTATGTACACTCACTATCAGACATTTTTCTCATCAAATGGGATGTCAATACCTTAACATCTTAATGAGTTACAGTCAATATCCATTGCAATAAAGCTCGTGTTTTCTCATGATTTCATCTACCCTTAGGGTTTTGATTAAAATGGCTGCTTTTTCCAGGTAATTGATTGAGGAATTATGGAAATTCCATGTAGGAATGAGTACACGCTGCTATGCAGGCTCCAAAAACCTTAGATTGTCTCTGAGTGCTTTAGAGACTACAAGGGAGCTTGATATTTTAATATAGATTTTGGATACTCTTGCTTAATTCTGCTTTCCCAATTACTTGTCAAACAGTTTTAGTATCAAATAAAGTAATTAAAATATCCAAGAGTGTATTGGAAAAACATTACAAGCAAATCATTGGTTTGCAAAGGTTTATGAATGAGAATAAGTGCTGCTGTCAGGTGAACGCTAGTTCAGATGAACACACACAATACTGGTTTTACTGTGTTGGCAAAATATGGAATCATCTGCAGGAACATGAAAGCAGCCGGAACAAGTTGTAGTATTATTTCAGGCTCAGGTTTAGCAAGTGTAAGCCTGCAGAAGTCTCCGGTTTTCCGAGCTAGGGGTAAGGCAGTATCTGTTTAGGCAAAACAGATTTTTTGCCAAGTGAACTGTGAAGGAGCTTGGCAGGGTAGTGGGAAGGAGAATTCCTGAAGGCTCCCCAGCTCACTGCCTGCTTTTTATTTTTCCTCCGAGAAAAAAATTCCCATATTGCCACCAGAAAAAAATTGCATATTAAAGGAAGATGGAGTTGCAGCAGCCACCAGAACTGTCCCATTCCCCCACCGCTTCCTCTACCCAGGTGGACAAGAACAGATATCAAATAGGGCTGTGTCCAAAAGTGGCTTTCGCTTCATGCGGCCACCAAGGTTAATTCTCCTTGACTGGACCCTGCTTTATCTGTGTCTTGTGTTAGTCCCTGTTCTGGATATCTCCTGGCAAAACAGTAAGTGTGGACTCTTGTTTACTGTGCTTCCTTTCCCAGGCCAGCTGTGACTGCACTCATTGCCTGCACTCTCTGGGCTGTTTTCACAATCTTTCTCTTTCTAAGGTTGGAAGAAACTCAAGTCTACCTTTCCTCCAAGTGCCAGTGTGACAGTGTTGCGGATGGAGCACTTGCTATGTGCCCAATGTGCATCTACTTCTGCTCACCACTGCTGTGTACTAATGCAAGCCCTTTTTCCAAGTACTGTCAAGCAAGCTCTGACCTAGTCACTAGTTGCATTTTCTCAACCTTTTCCACCTGGACTTAATCTCTGATTACACGTGGGTAGTATATGCATGAAGGCCTCGATGTGGCAAACTTACATATAAGCATCCTACTGTGTGTAAGATCTTCCGCTACCACAACTACACTGCTCCTGGCTCTGGGTTTTTAGCCCTGACTAAGCCCAGCCCAGCTGAAGTTCTGCTGCTGCATTCCCTAGGTAAATCCATGGGGCTCACCCTGAGCACCTTCTATTCTTTCCAACTCCGATGTATCCAGGGTCACTCCTGCTGTGTTGTCTCTTCTCTTCATGCTCCTCTATTTCCTTGGTGGACAGGATGCCCTTGATGCTACTCTGTCCCCTTTCAACCTTGTCTGCCTGCCCTGTGGCCCCATAGGAGGATGTGGTCTCAGCCCCTGGGAGCAGTCCTGCCCCTAACAGGTAGGACCAAGGTGTTTCTGATGGTTATCAAGGAACTTTGGCTTGTCAGAGGTTGGCTGCTCAGTTCTCCTCTCCTTCAGCCTTCTGGAGACATAGTTCTTGTGGATTTGGGAGGGGGAATTCTCTCCTGGATTCACAGCGTATAGCCACCTCAACAGCTCAGTGCATTCTTGAGTGTGCTGCACAAGATGAACAGCAGCGACATCCCAGCATGCTGCGCCCTTGGAAACATCCCAGGGCATCGAGGGAAAGGAGAGAAAAACACCCCCAGAACCTCAGGCCTTGAGACTAGGGGGTGGCATTGCTGGACTCCCCTAGTAGGCATCACAATTCTTAGCCTTGTTGCAAAGTGTACAGACCAAAATCTACTGAGGGAGGGCTCTCAAAATTATGTAAAGTGAAGGGCTCAAACCAGACAAGTAAGGATGAGCCTCAACGAGCGGCAAAACCTTCCACTGTTATTAGCAAATTCTGAGTCCTCATCTTCTCAGTCCTCTGCTGTTCCTGTGGGCAAGGGCAGAGTTCTGAACCCGCCTCCTGCCTCACTGCAACCTTTCCTCTTCAGCTCGCTGGGACAAATCCTGGCTCCACATATGTCTTCACTTGCCTGCACTTTGACCTCTGACTCCTTATAAAATGTGTAAGTGTATTACTGAAATACAAGTACCCTCAGTAATTCCCTTTCAAACAAACCTCCGTGATACCTGACTCTTAGCCTAATGACAGATCTGCAGTTTGGGACTCTAAAGCCAAGTTCAAGTTGCCTTTTATTTTAAAACCTCGTTTATACAGGAAAAGACAGCAGAGGTTTCCTGGATCTAATTTAAACCCTGGATTAGACATTTCTTTACTCTTTATGGTAGTGAAAAACTGTGTGGTGGTTGGATTCACAGGAATATGAGAAAACTTGTCATATTCTTAGCAGTCACTGAAAATAGAAAATGAGCTGTTGTGGTTCGTATTGGAAAATACCATCCGAGCTCAGCAGCCTGGAAAGGGTGAGTCCCTGTCAGAGCCCAGCTGTGCCAGGGTAGGGCTGGCACACGTGGCTGTCCTGGTGGCCAGGGCTGGAGGTGCTCGGGGAACCCTCCCAGACCTACCTGTGCTGCTCTGCCCAGCACACACCTGAGCTGCAGGGCCCAGGGGCTCCTTGTGAAGGAGAGGATATTGCTCCAAACATACGCAAATGTTAGTAGTATGCTGAAAAGTATATGGAGTCACCACTCCAAACCCATGGTTCATTCCTGGGGTATCATGACTTGGGAAGCTCGTTAGGATTGCTCCCTCCCTCCCCCCAGGGTCCAGGCTCAGGCTGTCTGATCTACAAACGGGTTTTGTTGATCTGTCCCCTTGTCTTTGGAGGATTACGTGCCGCTGCAGTGAGGCAGTGGGGAGTTACCAACAGAACTGATTTCTCCAGTTACCCAACTTGTCTAGATCACTGGAGCCCCAAAGTGAGTAAACAAGATAAGAAATCTGCTTAGGAAATATTCTGGATGAAAGCCCAAAGGAAAAATGTGGCTGAAAGCCTTCCTTTATATAAGAAGGAAAAGCCATCATCTTTCCTTTTAGTGCAGACTTTGCATATTTGTTTTTAGTAGAGAGGTGCAGGTAGTGATGGAGGTATAAACAGCAAAGGTAGCGGGGGAAATCACAAATATTCAGAGTACTGAGGAGAAGTGAGACTTTTGGGAGTCTTTCGGTGCTGGAGTTGGGCAGAATGTCTGCAGAGAGAGCGTGGGTCTCTGTGCCCAAGGAGGAGCTCCCATGGGCTTTGCTGGATGTGGATCAGGCTCTCAGTGAGGATGGGCCCCTAACAGCCCCTTGCAGCCAGGGTGGGGATGACTAAGCTTAAAGCCATTTCCTAGGAAAAGAGATAAGCACACTGAGGGTACTAGGAGTGGGTGGGAGCCAGGCCCCCCTGCTTGGGAGTCA
Organism: Thinocorus orbignyianus; assembly: GCA_013400375.1. Classification (NCBI taxonomy): domain Eukaryota; kingdom Metazoa; phylum Chordata; class Aves; order Ciconiiformes; family Thinocoridae; genus Thinocorus; species Thinocorus orbignyianus. The sequence goes on from VXBW01006759.1 coordinate 682,892, forward strand.
GCTGTGTGGCTGCAAACAGTGTCCAAGCAGGAAGGGCTTGAGGATGTGAAAGGTGATGACAGCCTGTGAGGCTGAAGCTGTGTCCCTGTCTCAGGAGCAGGTCCATCTACCAGTCCCATTTCCTGGGCATCCACCCTTCCACTCTTCCCAGGAAGGCAAAGGGCTTCTTGGAGGAGATGGCTCTGCTGCACCAGGAGTGCAGCAAGGGCAGCATTCCTCTGTGAAGGGCTGGAATAGGCAGTGAATCACAAGCAGAAGCTTCCAGGAATGGGCTGTAACCACAGCCCCAGCTCTGCCAGCAAGGATGGAAAAGGACTTGGATGTGGATCAGACGTTTTAGCAGGCTTCTCTTTGTACAGCTGCTATGATCCAAACTCCTTCGATTTGGATATGGAACCTTTTGCAATGACTTTACGTCTTGAACGATGAGCATATACTCTATTTATAGGATTTTTCAAGACCATAAAGTACGAGTCTGGCTGAAGAGCGATTCTCTGAAGTGCCGGGCTGACTCCAGCTCCTGATCTGTTCCCAGACCTGTCCTGCTCCACGGAAGTCCTTTTTGGATGCTCACAGGAACAGCTTGCGTTCAGATTGATGTGAGTGCCTGCTCCAAATTTTTTCAGAAGTCTTACAAGAACTAACCTTTCCCTAAATTCTCCCTGGCTAGAAGCACACAAGTGAGAACTGTAGCTTTCACTTGAAGGGATACTTTGAGCTGTTGTGTTTACTCTGAAAATCGGAAAAAAATGTCATTATGGTAATTCCAAAAAACTTCAGAACCAGAAGGCGCATAAGACATGCCAGATTCTACCAGCTGTATTTCTATTTCATTGAAAATCTATGCCTCGAGTTTTGAGGTTTACTTCATGATATTAACATCTGGGAGTAGTAACAGTTTTCTCAAGCCTGTGGAGGTTTGCATGGACCTCTGGAGGGGTCAGTGCAAGACTGACTGCCCGCATACAGCTTTCATCTAACTTTAGTGAGCTTTGCATCAGCTGGGTCTTGGCAGCTTTTTCAGCTCCTCTCACTCTAAACGAGGCCTGCCTGGAGCATTTAACTCACAAGAAGTGTCATTCACAAGTGAGAGAAATTATATATTTCTTATCTTTAATTAGAGTATATATAATGTTGGTAGTGATGTACTATCTATAGATTAATATAGATTATATATTTTAATATAAATTTTTATGTCAGGCTTCTTTCTGTAAGATCATCAATATGAAGATATGCATTAAAACCAAATTTAAAATCCCTGAAGAGTTATACAGCCCTGTTTTCTCAAAGCACTTGACCTCAGAAGTACTTTAGGTTGCTCCTTTCTCGTGTTTCCTTTTTTTTTTTTTCTTTTTTACATCGCACCTCACTTGGCAAACACTAAATTGCAGGAAGTCATGTACAATAAGGGACAGAAACAGGTTCACTTTATTTGGCTGTTGGTACCGTCTTTGTCCTGATGAGGAAGAGAATGACAGCATCTAAACTGCTGGAGGGGATCTGCAGCTTTCATCTAGGGATGGGCTCCCTCAGGTCATAAATATGTGCTCATGTATTCATCTGCTGGGATCATTTTAGGATTTAGCTCCTTTTTCTCAAGCTCAGTATTCTTTTAGTAGCAAGAATAAATCCCCAGCTTGGGGAGAGGTTTCTAGGTATTTCTAGGCTAAGAGTAACGTCATGCTGGAAGCTGATTCTAGCCCACTGCCTCCAAAAGGCCTGTCTGAAAAGCTGCCCTTTCTGGGCTCTGGGGCAGGCTTGGTGCCTGGGGCAGGCTGCACACACAGCCCAGGGGTGAAGGAGGGGGGTGGTCTCTCCTCACTGCCTGCACTGACCCCAGGGATCTGCAGGTTGCCATGCTCTGGGAGGCTGCCTGGGCAGGTGTGGTCAGAACTGCAGTGATATGGTTACTTCAAGGGCACATCTGGAGGTGGATCTGACACCCAGTCTCTAATGAGAACCTCCTGGACACCGACTGGTGAACCAAGCCGCAGGGGTGGTGACACTGGTGGTCACTACGTCCCTCAATCCGAGGGCCTTAGGACTCCCTCTCATGTTCAAAGTGTCCTAAACGGATCAGCAGCTACCTCCTCCTCGTGCAGGTGTAGCTTCACCTGAGCCTCTGCTGTTCATGGCCTGGTATAGTAACAAAAATCAGAGCTGAGTCCAGTCTCAGTTAATACACAGCTGTAAGCAGCAGCATCTCTACAGTCCCACCTGGCTACCTGCAAACAGCCATTAGATCCCTTAGGAAAGGGAGCAAATAGAACATCCATGGTACTTAGATGTATGTTTGCTGCTGGTTGTGTAAGGACTTTGGCCCAGAAGCACTGTGTGGCGAGGTATGGAGTGGGTATGTTTCTCTCCCTCTAGCTGAGTATCAGCCCTAACTGAAACCTAAGGTGCCGTTTGAACCTTCAGCAGCCAAACTGGTGATGGTAAGGCACGTCTGTGCAATCCGAAGTAAGCCAGGAAGACCTGGAAAAAACAGGATGGAGGATAGACACGGAAGAGCAGGTCTGAGACAGAGTGGTTGCCCCCGAGCTGCAGTAGGAAGTCGGGGCAGGTCTGTGATTAGATCTAAACAGAGTTGGGCTGTGTTCGGAGCCCTGCTGAACGAGGATTTCACCAGAGGCAGGAATCTGAATCATCAAAAATGTTCACAGACTAGAAGTACCGCTGCACACTGAAGTCTTGAAGAATTGCATATCGGTGTGGTTAATCAGAGCAGTGCAGCCAGGCACTTGGAACGCCAAACAGAAACGGCGTTTCCCCATGGCAGCACACTGACAGGCAGCAGTCGCAGAGGTCACTGTGTCCCTCCCTGCCCCACAGACCAGGTATCCTGCTGGGGACTTCACGTCCCAGGACTTATCCAGGCTCAGGTGACAATGCACTATGCAGATGAAACTTGAAAGATGTGATGTTATTTTTGGAGGGGGGAAGAAGGGGGAAGGTCTTGCTGTTAAAGAGTGAGTGATGGGGAACCTGTGGTGTTTCCCCAGCTGCAGACTAAATTGGCAGTGTGGCTGTAGCATATTTTTTAGGCAGTATTCCAGCAAAACACTTGAGTGTGTGCTTAATTAAATCATGTGAGAAGTTTAAAGGGCTTGAAAGCATGCAGCTAAATGCTTTGCTGGGGACTTAATGCCTCAGTTTCCCTTCTCTAACATAGAAAGAATTATTTACTTCCCATACAGAGTGCTGACAAGCTTAATTCAATCTTACTTATAAAGTGCCTTGTGGGCCATAGGGAAAAGGTGCTATAAAAGTCAGAATATTATTCTACACTCCCTGGCAAGACAGCACTTAACTTTATATGTTATACTGCTGGTGATACATCTCCCTCTGGCTGACAGCAGGAGCAATTAATGCATATAAACCAAAAGAAGTTGTTTAGTAGGCAAACACCTGATGACAGATCCAAATCTGCAAAGATGGGAAAGTGGGTGGTTTTAAGGGGTTTTAGTGCAAAACCAGGCATGTGTGTGACTTCAGAGCAACAATGAGAAAAGGGCTGTTTCTCCTGTAATGTATTTTTTATTCCTCGTTCTTTTTTATAGCCTTTTCTATTAATTTTTCATTTTTTTTCCTGGTCTTTTCTAAGTTAGCAAGCTGTACTCTAACACTGTTCTCTTATTCCAAATTTTCTTGATTGGATTGAAAAGAATCTGGAACCGACCTCAGAGGCAGACGGAGTTGAGTGAAGTCAAGGGAAGCGCTGCCAAGGAGAGGCCTGCGAGTGAAGCCAGCATGGGAGAGGTTAGGGTAGGGTTTATTTTTGGAAAATCCAGATTATAATTTAGAACAACCCTCTGATTGTAAGTCTGCATTTATCCATGTTGCAAATACTGTTCAGGGCAGAGTATCCCAAGCAACACATTTTCCTTAAGGTTCACTGGCATCAGTACAGCTGACATGGGTATTTTAGACATTTTAAACACTGTCTTTTCATACATTGAAATACAAGTATAGTATGTGCCTGCTCCTTTGTCAAAAGTGGGTGAAAAATTGTTGCTTCAAACTATATCCACAGATAAAGAACAAATGACTGAAAATATGAAGCTTTTCCCTGGTAGTGACTGTGAATCCTAATTTCCTGTCGATATTTCCTGCTACTATGTTCTGACTGAACTTAATGTGTTTTTTTCCTAAGTTTTCTCAACTTTCAGTGACAAATTATACTTAAACTGCCACATAGTAAACAAGAAAAATCACAGCTACTTCTTTGGCATTTTTAAGGTTTAGTGTGCATTTCATTTGCAATAGTATTAGGATGAAAATGTTTTATCAAATGTCTTGAATTCCTGACAAAGGAATAATAGAAAATAATGAATGAGTGATTTTTAATTATTTTTTTTTTAAAGTAGAAACATTTGCAACTTCTTTCTCTGTCCACATATGTATTTCTGTCCTGCCTTTCCAGAATACCACTTCCTCATGGAAATAATATTTCCTCTTGTGTGTCTGCTGTAAATGGCACAACAGAGCCTCGTTACTCAACAGAGACTTTACAAGCCATGAAAAACAAATAATTAAACTCCAACTATTTCAGTAGTAAATACTGCCTTTCTCACTGTCTGCACAGAGCAGCTGGTGTTCCATGTCTGGCAGCCATCTCCTAGGCCTCCCTGAAGACAGAATCATGGAATGACATCGGGTTGGAAGGGACCTCTGGAGATCATTTAGTACAAGCCCTCAACCAAAGCAGGTCTTCTGAGAGCAGGTTGCACAGGAATTTGTCCAGGTGGGTTTTGAATGTCTCCAGAGATGGAGACTCTACCACCTCTCTGGGCAGCCTGTTCCAGTGCTCTGCCACCCTCAAAGTGAAGTTCCTCCTTGTGTTTAGGTGGAACTTCGTAAGTACAAGTTTGTGGCCATTTCCTCTTGTCCTCTCACCGGATGCCACCGAAAAAAAAGACTGTCCCCTTCCTCTTGACACCTACCCTTTAAGTATTTATAGATGTCAATCAGATCCCGCCTCAGCCTTCTCTTCTGCTGACTAGAAAGACCCAGTCCCTCAACCTTTCCTTGTAAGAGAGATGCTCCAGGCCTCTAATCATCTTTGTGGTCCTCTGCTGTACCCTCTCCAGCAGTTCTGCGTCCTTTCTGAACTGGGGAGCTCAGAACTGGACACAGTATTCCAGATGGGGCCTCACCAGGGCAGAGCAGAGGGGTAAGATAACCTCCAGATAACCCGCTGGTCACACTCTTCTTGATGTACCCTAGGATTCCATTGGTCTTTTTGGCCACAAGGGCATGTTGCTGGCTCATGGTCATCCTGTTGTCCACCAGGACTCCCAAGCCTTTCTCCTCAGGGCTGCTCTCCAGCAGGTCAGCCCCCAACTGGTGCAGGGGGTTATTCCTCCCCAGGCACAGGACCCTACACTTGCCCTTGTTGAATTTCATCAGGTTCTTTGCCCAACTCTCCAGCCTGTCCAGATCTCACTGGATGGCAGCACAGCCTCCTGGTGTGTCAGCCACCTCTCCCAGTTTTGTATCATTGGCAAATTTGCCAAGGGTACATTCCATTCCTTCATCCAGGTCATTGATGAAAATATTGAAGAGAACTGCACCCGGTACTGGCCCTTGGGAGACTCTACTTGTTATGGACCTCCAACTAGATTCTGAGCCACTGATCATGACCCTCTGAGCTCTGTTTTTCAACCAGTTTTCAATCCACTTCACTGTTCATTCACCCAATCCACACTTCCTAAGCTTACCTATGGGGAAGCTGTGGGAGACTGTGTCAAAAACCTTGCTGAAGTCAAGGTAGAAAACATCCACTGCCATCCTCTCTATCTGTTCAGTCATGCCATCGCAGAAAGCTATCATGTTAGCCTGACACAATTTCCTCTCAGTGAACCCACGTTGACTACTTCTGATAGCTTTCTTTTCCTCCAGATGCTTTGAGATGAAACCCAGAACAAATTGTTCCATCATCTTTCCAGGGAGGGAGGTGAGGCTGACTAGCTTGTAGTTTCCCAGTTTTTTCTTCTTGTTCTTTTTGAAGACTAGTATGACATTGCCTTTCCTCCAGTCCTCAGGCACCTTTGGTATGAAACCACAACGTGCTGACAACACTGTTTGTAACCGCCCAGGACTACCCTGTGACAAAGGGGAAGGGGTCAGATGGGATACAAGTCCCCACCACGTGCTCTGACTGCTGGGTTGCAGCTGATGGTGGAGGAAGTTTATAATCAAACTATGGACCCTTCCAGAGCTGCAGATTCTGTATGTGCTGGGCGGGTATTTTTTTCCTGCTCTCCAACATGTCTTTTCTCTAGTTAACTAAGCTTGGTTTTATGACAGGTGACACGGTATGTGGCCTGGGGGTTTCTCACAAATACTCTACAAGGATGAGGTGATGTTTAGGTTCCATTGGAAGAGAGAAGAAATGCAGACCTGTCCACCCAGGATCCTTTGGCTCCACAGTTCTGAGGTCAGTGCTGTCCTGGCAATTCCTGGCAACTGTGGGTAACAGAATTTGAGGGAGGCAGTGAAGACCACTACTGTTTGGTCAGAGCCAATCAGTCTCATCCTCCTGTCTAGATTCAGCACTTTATTTTCATCTATAACCTAGTGTGTTCTCCCCTTATTTTCTTCACCTCTGGTTTGCTTATTTTCCTCCTTGTAACTATACTACTGAAAAATATATATTCCCTCACCTCAGAGAAGTGCAAGCGAATCTCTGGGATTTCTTTTCAACATAAACTGTAGCTTCTCTGCATGCTGTGGCACTTCAGGTGGTTTATTTTGTAAGCTTACTTTAGGTTACTGCTTTGCTAGGTAGTATGTCTGTAAGGAGCAGATCAGCACCCATGGTACTTTCAGTACTTGAACAATGCTGTAAAAAAAACTCAAAAACAAAACAAAACAACCCATAAATTTGGTTGTCATTTCTAAATCGCTCCACTTGGAACTTCTGATGAAAGTTGTTTGAGAGGCAGAGTATGTCAATTAGATCCTGTGGCTCTGGCTTGTGTAATAAGCACGGCCTTAATCATTGCTTAAGCCATACAAGTGTTCTTGAGTCAGTGTTACAGAACCACCTGGAACTGCTGCCAGATAAAGCTTTTGGGCACCTATAGCACAACTGGAGCAGACTGTTATCAGAAGGGGAAGTCCTGCAGAGCAAGCAAAAACCAGCACTCACGGTCAGCCCTTGAAATCTGCTGAAGGATATGGGAATAGAATCATAGAACAGTCTAAGTCGAAAGGGACCTTTGAGATCATCGAGTCCGACCATCAACCTAACACCACTAAATCATGTCCCTCAGCATTATGTCTAGCTGTCTTTTAAACACCTCCAGGGATGGTGAATCCACCACTCCCATGGGCAGCCTGTTCCAATGTTTGATAACCTTTTTAGTGAATAAATTTTTCCTATTATCCACCCTAAACCTCCCCTGGTACAACTTGAGGCTCTTTGCTCTTATCCTATTTCCTATTTCTTGGGAGAAGAGACCAACCCCCACCCCACTATAACCTCCTTTCAGGTAGCTGTAATAAGGTCTCCCCTCAGCCTCCTTTTCCCCCAACTAAACAACCCTAGTTCCCTCAGCTGCTCCTCGTAAGACTTGTGCTCCAGACCTCTCACCAGCTTTGTTGCCTTTCTCTGGACACACTCCAGCACCTCAATGTCTTTCTTGTAGTGAGGCCAAAACTGGACATAGTACTTGGGGTGCAACCTCATCAGTGAAGTACAGCAGGATGATTGTTGCCCTCATCCTGCTGGCCACACTATTCCTGATACAGGACAGGATGCTGTTGGCTTTTTTGGCCACGTGGACACACTGCTGGCCCATTCAGCGTGCTGTCAGCCATACGCCCGGGTCCTTTTCTGCTGAGCAAGTTTCCAGCCAGTCTTCCCAAGCCTGTAGTGCTGCATGGAGTAGGAATGGAGAATAGGAGGAGTAGGATAGAAGCAGCCAGGTACCAGCTGGTGGGTGTGTGGTGGTGGCTGAGAAGGTCATGGGGGCTCTGGCAGCACCCTCAGTGCCTGAGCTACCGCAGTGGCTGTGCAGGCCTGGTGCTCTCTCTCACACAGATCGGATGCTGAAACTGCAGTGCTCCAATTTCTGCTGAGAAGACGAACAAATGTGTTCTGTACTCATAGGTTTTCTTTTTTTTCTTTTTTCCTTATTTTATTTTATTTTTTAAGAAAAGCAATTAGCTTTGAAATAAGGGCTTTGATTGCTATCTCTCTGACGTCAGCTTTACATTGATGTAATTCTATAGACTGGCGAGATCATTGCTGATTTGCACTGGTGCAAGCAGGAGAACAATCAGGCTCTGTTTTCCAGGCAGTGAAGCTGCTTACATTTTGTGCAAAGAAATTCAGTTAAACAACTTAAAGGTAAAATAAATTAACCAAGAAATTCAGAAGGAGCCAAAAGCAACATAAGTACAGATACAGCTACAATGTTCTAACTGTATTGCTAGTTAAAAACAAAATAAAACCAAACTAGCCTAATTAAGTAAAGATTGACTTTGCTATAAATATGTACAGACCTCTTTTTCATTTTCAAGTTTTAATTGACATCCAAAGGTGAGCAATTTAATAGCATGCTGCTTTTTAAAAATTTTTTTAGTATACATACTGTTGTTATTCCTTTTGTTTGAGATCCTTGGACACATGTCAGTTTCCCTTCCCCTTCAAAAAATGTTATACATCAGGAGGTTAAATCATCTACAAGGATTAAAAATATAATTGATCTAGTGTGAAAGTAGCAAAGAAAGCACTACTGAATATAGCCCGAGTTGAAATGCTAGCTCCCTCTGTGTGAAGGGGAGTTGACCTTTGTATATGGGCCAAGGATTTCACCATTGATGCCATTTGCCAGGCAGGGGTGCTTTCTTTTTTTTTTTCACACAGTGAAGTAAAATCAAGCCTTTCTGATTTAATGTTCATTTTTTGCTATAGTTGCTATTATGCTCTCATTTTCAGAGGATGTCAGACTCCTGAAAAGAGATATTGTTTTGGTTTAGGTACAGTAAAGCTTACAAACACCATGCTTGCATTGAGAGATGTAGACTTGGTCTTTATCAAGAAAAGTTTGGTATATGAAGAAAGTCAAGCTGGGCCCACAACTGATACAACAAATCCTGCTGGCAAGAGAGGTGAGCTGTGGCATTCTTTGCTATGGACTATACAGTTACAGAACAGCAGCTAATCGGTGGAATTTTCTTGAATACTTTTTTATTTAAGAAAGAATAAAAAATTTGGGAACCAACAAAACCTGGATCTGGGTAACTTTCACTTTTCTTTATTGAAAAATCAGTCCTGATGATTATTTGCAACACTTTCTGTTCAGTCCTGTTTCCATTTAGTCTTTATTGTTAACATATAGTGTATGCCATGAATACACTAGAATGGGTCTGGCTAGTAACTATGCAACTAAAATTTTTAGAATGAGGACATGCAGTTTTGCAATAGCTCTGGTATTCACCTAATGAGCCCCAACTCACTGACTACTTTAGTAAGTGATACGCAACTTCTCTTGTAAACCATGCGTGTGGTTACATCAACTATTGCCCTGTATTTAGCAACATGCTGCTTTCCTGCCCTACTCTCTGCTAAGTCTTGTAGGAGTTGTGGTATTAATTTAGCCTGCGTGGAACTATAGGGTGAGCTTGTTGTTCCAGCAAGGTAATTGCTTCTCTACATAAACAAATTATCCTTTTCACATATGGTGCCTGTGGAAAGTTGTCTGTAATTTCAATACGCTCAGCAGCTGTAGTAATTCTTTAATGTGTTGCGAACATGCTCACTGTTTTCGGTTTTCTCTGAGGCACAAGAGCGATGATTGCAGGGTGAGGTGGCCCTTTGGAGGCATGCTGGCTCTGCTCCACCTGTGACCCCCGAATCTTTTGATGAAATGGGCACTAACGTGACAGAGGATGAGCACTGCCTGAAACTGGCAAGTCCAGAGGCTGAATGGGATGGTAAGGCTGCAGACAACCATGTAGGAAAAACCTGGCAAAACGTGGTTGTGATACAAGGTCCATATGAGGGTCTTCTCAGCTAGGAGAAGCTGCTGGGATGTGCTGCTGACTCGTCGGTACAGTGCTAAACCATGACCTGGCTGCTGTGGTAGGAGAGAGAAAGTCAACAGAGCTGGCAGAGGCATCAGAACTTGAACTTCATGAACTCCTACCAGATGGAGTTACACCAGCAGTTAATTTGGTGCAATTACTTGTGCAGAACTCTGCTGGAAATCATAGCAACATAGATCGAGCCATTAGCTATAGGAAAACAGCATTGCAAAACTTCAAACACCTCCTTCCAAGTGTTATGCACTCACTTTCTACTGAAATGAACAGAATTAATGTAAATGGGGGTACTTGGATTCCTGCAGGTCACTGCAACCAGTAACTGGGGTACAGCTCGTGGGTATACCTGCATAGAAGTCAACTGAGAGTTGTGAGGGATGACCTAGATTGGAAACTCTTCTTGTGCTTCTCTTTCCAAAAACTTCTACTGTTGGTGACATCTTGCTGTTTCTCTTGGCAAATGTATCTCTAGCAACTGTTCAGGGAATGCCAGGGTTTGCTGTTGCTACAAAAACTTCATTTTTAATATGGAAACCTATATATTTTCTGATTAATGTTTTCATCAAGCTTAGTTCTTGGTAAACATTGTGTAATGTTAGCATTCATCAGTGAACTTGCACAACCCCCTTGAAAAAACACTGGAAAAAACCCAAATCCTAACCCCCAACTCTTTCCAGTCTAGGGTAACTATTACAGCCACAGAAAATATCTTCTATATAAAAGAGAATAATTTCCCTCTCTTTCATAAATTAACGATCTATTCACAAGTACATCGTTTACTTTTCAGTGCATTAGCACCTGATTAATCAAGTGCTGACGCAATGAAACCTAACTGTTAAGATCTTACTGGGTAGATATCTGCTTAGGTTGACATTTACCCAGAACAGGTGGTTGGTCTTTGTATAAAGCAGAGCCTTCCTGTATCTTTATCTTCATACTTCTATATTGCCATTACCACCAATCACCACTCCAGATGAGTCCACACTATTCTTTTCCAGAGCTGGTATCTAATTGCACATCACAGACCAGTTACTAAAGCAGCACAAAGCATTTATGAAATATCTTCTTAGGATTTGCTCCAAACAGAAATTACATAAGTTACTGTTTCCAAAGTGAATTATGGAAACTCAGGAAGGGCCTAATTTCTGTCTGGCAAAAAGGCCTGACTGCTAGACCTCAGTATCTGGAAGAGTAGCGGGAGAAGAGATTCCACCCTGAGAAGTGCTAAGCTCCCTTAGCTGCTGCCAGAAGAGCCAAGGTGGCACAGGGCATCCCATGTGATAGGGGGAACTTGAGGAGAACCACAGGACAGGGACTGGGTTGCTTCCAACTAAAGGAATCTCCTGTATGTAAACAAGGTTTAGTAGCAAAGTGTCGAGGCCAGGAAATTATTTCTGGTGAGGACGACAAGCTTTGCTTTGGAGAGGAGTGCAATTACTGTGTTGTTCCCATAGTTCCCTCTCAACCTTGGCTGTGTCTCTGGTGAGAAAGCACTGCTTGGAAAATAAAGGAATTTGAGAGCACGCAGGGAAAATAGCAATCCAGATGTCATTTTTTACTAATTTCAAAAAATTAATTTAGGAATTTAGAATAGCTATATACTTTTACTTTGAAAGGGCAAATTAATAGTGAAATTAAGCAATGGAGATTTTTGGCAGTAAAATCCCTGTATGAAAATCCTTATAAATTAGCGAATACCAGTCTAACAGTAGAGCACTTATTGATTCACACTTGTGACATTTGTTTACTCTCTTCAAAATATCTAGCACCAGGACCACAATTTGTGTATTTCTAAGAAATAAAACTAAAATATTGCTGTTCCTACTCCGTTGCAGATCCTGATTTTTCCAGTCATGGGCAGGTTTCCTGTAGAAATAATTCTATTGACTTAATTGATGCATTTACACCAGGGAGAGTTGATGTAATAAGATGAGAATCAAGCCCAAAGGCCAAAAATTTCAAAAATAACTATCTAAAATTAGGTGTCTAATTCCGTAATTAGGAACCTGTGCAGAGGTGGGCTGTTTTTAGAAAATTGCTGTGGGTTGAAAAATTCTGCTGCAGTCAATGGGAACTGGTGATGATTTTTCCTTTGAAAATCAGACTTTAAATGGCAAAATATTGTTACGGGCTAATGTTGTACACCCTGGGCTGGTGGTTTCCATTTCCTATTCCTGTGTGTAACTGTATCAGCACATACTCAGTACACTGAGTTCTCATCACGCAGCACTCTGTAGAACATGAGTATGGACCATCTTGCTAGATTTTCTGATATGACAGTCTGTGTTTGGGGACTCAATACAAATGATTAGATGAACTTACTTTCCCCTCTTTGATCCTGAGGCAAGTCCCAGCTGTAACTGCATTTTTCAATCGGTTCGGGCTGATTTAAATTAAATTAAATTAAATTAAAATACTTAAATCTGGCCGTTAAAAGATGAATGGGACTAAAACATACACTCAGTTGCATTAGAGGCTGAAGCCAATGGTAGTAACACAAAGTTAAGCATACATACAGAAGACAATTTTCTCAAGTTATCCTTGCTTATTGTGGTTATAGGTATCTTGGTAAAGAATGACCATTAATTCTCTTCCACTAGAAGAGAATTAATCAACTAGACCTGCTTATCTATATATATAATTAATTGATAATTATTAATCAACTAGACCCGCTTATCTATATGTATTGATGAATTAAAAACCAAAACCACAATGGTTATAACTCCTAAAACTTAACTTTTAGAACATACTGACATTTTAATTATATTGGTTTATAATTCTCTCAGTTTCAGTAACAGCCACCTCTTTTGCTCTTATGGACTAATAAATTCCTACAAGCACATAACTCATTTCTACTTCAATGCTCTTTCCAAAGTGGTTACTACTGGTGACAATTAAATTACAGTTGATTCTTCATAGTTTGGGGTCTTTTTTAGCACATTTCAAATTGATTTCATTGCATACTGTACCTTCTAGTCTATTTCTGGTTGTCTTCATCCTTCAGCTATAATCTTCTCCCACATGTGGTGGCTTTATACCACAGAGGTGGTAGTCATGTCAAAAGCAGTTGTGCCACATCACTTAACAGGCAATAATTGTCTCCAGGAATCATAGGAATCTTGATCTACTGCATCAGACATCACTGCTGTGACAGCTAAAGCTGAAAAGACACTTGGGGATATAACCTCAAAGACATTCTGTTGCAGGGACTGTGCCAAAAGTATGAAGTTCTGAAAGAAAACACAGCCATGTATTTATCTTGATTTATTTAAAAACAAAAACATAAAACAAAAAACAAACCAACCAACCAAGACACACCTTCATTTCTATATGAACAAGGCTTATGTGACAACACTGTGTCGTGCTTCCCCAAGTAAGGATTTTTTTAAAAAATCCAATGGCCAGTTTCAGCCAGGTTTCACATATGGGTAGTGTTCATAAGTGAATAAAGGTCTGATGCGTTCCAGGAAAAGGAGGTAGAGCAACTCTGCTAAGGTTTTCACTGCAAAAGAGGCTGTCACTAAAACTCAACCCTTTTCAGCACAGGAGGCTCCATATGCACAAGTCACTTTGACTGTGGGGATGTTGCAGCCTGAGCCTGTGAAAGCCCGAGTATCACCTATCTAGACACCAACGTTAACCAACCGAGACACAAACTGATAAGAAACATGGTTTTGTCGCTGCTTGGGCTCCCAGAAGCACTTGCTCATTGAGACTTAGCAGTGTAAGGGTGGTTAAAGTTCTGTTAGTGTTTCTAGGCTAATCCTGCTTTTGTGTGATGTGTAATGCAGCCATACGCCTCTCAGATATTTTAACTAGATGGTCACCTTCTGAGGTCAGAAATGCATTTCAGCACTGTCATTGTTCTCAAAAGATTTCCGAGTATGTGTAAGCGAATTCCCATGGTTGAAGCCCCTTGTGCCTTATTTTTTCTGTGTATTCATGCAGTTGGTGACTGGGAGGAAAGTTATGAGTTCAAGGTCATTTTTATCCATTTTAGCCAAACTAAGTCCACAAATTCTTTTTGTCTATTGTTATTTTCCTTTTAATGTTATACATGAAATATCATATAATTAGATGTCTCTAACCATTTTCAATGTTCTGTTCTGCTTTTTTCAGATGTTATATGTCTATGTGGTCAAAAAGGAAACCATCTTTCTTTGTCTGAAGTGAAGCAGGACCTGAAGCATGTATCTCGGATGTATCTGTTGCTCTCTGCACCCAGAAATGGTCTGACTCAAGAAAGGAAGCCGACCCTGAAATCTCCTATACAGAATAGGAGGTCTCTGCAGTCCAGAATTGGCGTACTCTTGTCAAAGTCCTTAGAACTTTTTATTTATGATAAGTGGTTTTCAGGCTGGCAGTTACATTTCCCATTGAGTTGAAATCCTCATAAGAACTGAGAAGTAATGGGAAACTGTGAACTTACTATTTGGTTCATTAAGAAAGCACTATGGAAAAAGTGATTTGAGAGGGCATTTTCTTGGAAGTTGAGCCCATTTATGTCTGGTGAGCTGTTTAAAAAAAAGAGCTGAAGTGAAATTAAGACTTTAAAAACTATTAAAAAATACTATGTGAAACGTAACAGTTAAACAGCTACAGCTGTAGTTGAACAGTAGAAAGGCAGATTTGATTTTGACTGTAAAACCAGTATTAGAACAAGCTACAAACTAATTTGCAATGTCTTAGAGCAGCAATTAGGGGCCTAAAGGATGTGACTTTTCATTAGGATGACTGTCACCAGTAGCAGGATCTGACAGGTGGCTGAATCATGCTCAGTAGAGTCATGCTGAACTTCACATATACATACATCTACACTATTTATTGCTCAGTCAAATTCCTCCTTTTATAATTCTGGATTGCCACATTTGCAATTATATTGCATCCGGCAGAGAGCTCTGAGATCTGTAATTACCAAACACATCCACAGCAGTCACACAGCAACAGAAGTGACACTCATGTACTTATGAGTGTAATATCAAAGCACTGCATGTGACACCCTCTTGTCTATGTATTTCAGGGTATGACTGAAATGAGAGGTGTTTACTGGACAGTTTATTCTGTGAAGCACCCTCCCAGTGTAATGATGTACAACTGATAAATCAGAGAGGGAAGTAGATGCATTTCATGTGAGCCAAACAGCGTAGAATTGAGTTGGTCTGAAATTTTACATTCTTTGCAATATCTTCAGCGGCTGCTTGGCCAGCTGTGAGAAGAGGGTAGCTATGCAGATCCTAGGTGCATCATCCATCCAGAGGGATCCTGGTGCACCAGAAAGGCTGTGGAGTTGATTGACCCACGTGCACTTTTCCCCTATAGAAAGGGCAGAAGATGTGCGTATTTGTAAGTCACCTTGTTGTAGGGAGTAAGGGTCCCCACAGGGCTCTGTTTGTAAGGTAGAAGACTTTGTAAACAATAATCACAGTGGCAGGGAATTGCCAGTGTAATGACTGGAGGTGTGGCTGTGCCTGTCTGTACCACAACTACACGACCACATTAAAGCAAGAGAGGGCTCTATCATCCCAGCCATCTTTTCTGACCGACTCCAAACCAGAGCAACAGAGCTGTCTGTGGGGCAGGCCCCAGCCTGCTCCCAGTACTCTCTCCACTCCTTCACTGCCAGAAGGCCCTCACATCATAGCATTTTGAGCCTGCATAGACCTGGGCCCCTGCTGAAAGAGGGAACCCTAGTAATGTTTCAAATCTGGATTCTTCACCTGGTGCACAAGGAGCCTGAGCAGAGACGGGTGCTAGGTGGAAGCTCCACAAAGCCAGCACACCTTGGCTTCTATGTTGTAAGCTTTTATATTTTACAAAAATCGATTAGTTAGCATATTACACTTATAAGTGATGGCTCATGGTTTCACAGTAAGCTCCTACTGGCTACCAGTATTCTCACTTCAAATTAAAGAACATTTGCAAATTACTATACGTTCTCAGTAAGTAGGGGTCTCATCTAGGAGAGTGTAGCTTAAGATTTGAAGGTGTGGTTTTCATATTTTAATGAGCTAAATCACCCAAATGACATATACTTTTATTTTTAACACTTTGTAACAACGAGCAACTTCGTTACTTTAAGAAAATGCCCCTCTTTTGCTGAGTTAGGCTCCTTGTGTCTTTCTGCTACCTACTGGGTGACACAATACATTTGTTTTCCTTGGTTACCCAAGGTCTTTTCTATTTTAGCAACATCTTATTCATTTCGCCTTCATTACTATCACCACAGCACCTTGTTCCCCCCCTTTCTGTGGGGGTATCAGCAGTGTACCTGCATCTCAATGGAGTGGGCTCAGCGCATATGGAAAGGGCCACAGCCACAGGGAGACTGGTGACCACCGA
Organism: Thinocorus orbignyianus; assembly: GCA_013400375.1. Classification (NCBI taxonomy): domain Eukaryota; kingdom Metazoa; phylum Chordata; class Aves; order Ciconiiformes; family Thinocoridae; genus Thinocorus; species Thinocorus orbignyianus. The sequence continues at coordinate 699,287 of VXBW01006759.1, forward strand.
TGGGCAGGCCTTGAAATGAGGGGTGGCACAGGCCCGTTGCTTTCAGGGAAACATGAACGCCTGCTGGATTAAGGCGGTTGTGTAAGCGCAGCCCAGCTGACTCCATTGTTTCTCCGGACAAAATAGCTATCAGTGTGAAGTGAGCGTCAAGCCCCGCGCTGCCAGGCAGGGTAGCCAGCGGGTGTGTGAGGGGCAGCAGCCTCCCTCAGGGCAGAGAACACAAAAGCAGCTTCCTCCTCTCCTTCGCAGCTCCTCCGGCCGGGCGGTAAAGAGCGGGCAGTGGCACAACCTCCCGCTGACCGGGCAGTTCACACTTCTGAATCCCCACTCAGCAGGCGCCTATATATGTATGTATAAATCCCGGCAGCGACGGGCAGGCGTTCCTGTGGAGATCCGGGCTGCCAGCGCGGAGGCACCTGCGTAGCTTCGCAGAGCAAGGCAGAAGAGGCCCTTCGAAGGAACGGGCGGAGGGGCCACCGGAGACGGGTGAGCGAGCGGTCGCTCTTCTCGAGGGAGAGGGAGGGGGGCATCTACCTGTTAGGAGGATGGATGCCACTTGAGCGAACAGATAAATGGCGGCTAGCCCGCCTCAGGGGAGGTGGTGTGCTGGCGGCTGCGTCTCCCGCCGCCGGGACGGGCCCGCCGCTGCCGGTAGGCCTCAGTCAGGCCGGCGCTCCGTTGCCATGACAACCGAGTAGCTCCGCGGCGGGTGAGACAGGAAGTGAGGACAGGGGATTGGTCCGCACGGGTCACATGAGGCGGCCCGGGAGGNGAGCCATGGAGAGCAGCGCTCCGCGGCGACGGGCTGTCTGAGGGGGACGAAGCGCAGCGGGGCCGGGGATGAAGGTGGCGGGCAGCTCCCCGCCGCCAGCCAGCGGCCGGTGACGGAGCTGGGGACCCGGCGGGGGGGGGGGCCCGGGCGGCCGGCCGCCCTCCTCGGGGCAGGCGTGAGGGAGGGGACTGCGGGGCTGCCATCGCCCGGGGCCGCGGTGAGTCAGAGCCGAGGTCTGTTGTTGTGGGATTCTTTCCCCGGCAGGTTATAAATAGCCCCGCTCGGCGCCGTGTCACGGAAGGACAGGCCGGCCGGGCGCGGGGAGAGGCCACCAGCCCTCAGCCCCCCCTCCCCGGCCCTCAGCCCTCCCGCCGGGCCGGGCCAGCCCCCGGCGGCACGGCCTCCCCCCGGCGAGGTTGTTTTTACACGCACGAGAGGAAAAAAATAAAATAATAAAGTAATTAATATCGTTAGCTGGAGGCAGCGACGGCCAGTCTCGGCCGGGGGAGCAGCAGAGCACTTCGACTCGGGCCAGACCTCTCCGAGGAGACGGAGAAAATGAAGCCGGAACGAGGTAAACGGTTTATCAAGATTTTTTAATTTATTTTTTCCTTGTTTTGCTTTTTTTCTATAGGTAGCCCGGTGTTTTGTTTCGGTGTTACTGCTCGGTTTCCTCACGTCGTGGTTTTTTTTTTGGGGGGGGGGGGGGGGGGGGGTTGGCAAACCTATCCNGACCCCGGCTATTGGGGTTCACCTCGGGAAACGCCGATGGCTCTGCGATGGGGGACCGGCAGCCCGGTGTCCCCCTGCCCTTTGGCTTGCCATTGTCTCGGCTGGCTGGGAGGGAGGGAGGCGAACACCCTGGCAGAGTCCTGCTGTGGGAATGCTGCAGTTTGCGTGGGGCAGAGCCGGCTGGTCAGCACACAGCTGCAGTGCTGGGGCAGAGCTGCTCAAAGGCAAAGCGGGCACCGGCAGGCAATGCCGGCACAGGCACAAAGGTGTCAGAGCGCAGCTGAAAAACACCCCGAAAATAACCAGAACTTCCATCTGTGGCGTTTTATAACCTGACAGTGGGTTGTTCTGGTTTTGTTCTTTTTTTTGTGTTCCGGTTACGAAGGAGATGCGGCGTAACACGTGTGCCGAAATATTGATTTTCCACGATCGTTTCGTTGCTGTCTCATCTGGGTTACTGACATCTGGTTTTACAGAAAAATAAAGTCGGCTGTCTATGTATATGTTTATAAAAACACTTCAGCTCTTTTGCAGTATAGCAACAGCTGCTGATGCCCCTAGAGTTGAAAACATGTCATGACTTCTATTTTGATCCACATGAGCAGCAATTATCGATTCCTCTTACTGAAAGCAGTATTTTTTTTTTTTAAACAAATGTGGTGTCATCGTAGAATTGAGTGTTAATTAAAAAAACCTCCTCGCTTAGATATTTAGGTATCTTAAAAGTTTTTGTTTACCTGCTTGCTTTCAGTTTCAAAAAAACATTCTTTTTATGTTACAATTCCCTTGGTGTTTTGAGAAACACTTTAACAGAGCTTAGATATCTGCGTATTAAATACTAACACATGACATACACATCTTAATTAGGTTTGTTAATGACATGTTTGCTAATAGTGACACCACGTAAGTGACCACTCTTAGGTGGATTTCTTGTATGTATATGTGGTAAGGATGATATGGTATGAGGATGGTACAGAACTGATCGCAAGCATGCATAAATTAATGGGGTTTAAGTACTAGGGATTTGAAACAGGCTTTTCTCTTTGCTTTCCTCCTTGTTTCTTAATTGGTTAAACCTTCACCTGATCGATTGCAGCAAGGCAGGCTATTTTTAGAATCTCTTTAGATTTTTAATACTAGATCCTGAAGTCAAGGTGAAATAGCATTTCAAAGTAGGCAGGCAAAACCCAAGTGAATATTTGCAGCTTTAAAACGTTCTGCTGTAGCAGTTGAAAACCTCTATGTGACCTTTGTCTGTTCTTTTCTGTAATTATTAGGCAGGAAGAGTTAGAAAGTTGGAAACACTTTTAGTTGCTGTGTGATAAGTGATCAGATGCCTACCAATCTGGTTTAGAGGGAACCAAACTCATAAAGAAAGCAAGTTTTTAGTTTGTTGCGTTGTGGCTGTGTGGTTGTCTGGATTTTTTGGTTTTTGTTTTTTTTTTTTTTCCTAAACTGACTGTTGATAAATTGAGATTTCTATCTGTTGTAAAATGTCTATCACATACTGGGTGAAACCCTTCAGAAGTAGTGTCTTGAAATTCTTTTGAGATAATTAACGAAAATATTGAAATACTCTCCAATGTTTGGCGAGATCCATGATTTATCCCCAGCCATTTTGGTAAATTCCTCTATCTTAACTGTGTGCTAATGTCGTAGAGCAACACCATGCACAAAGGGAGTTGTGAAAGTGATGTCTAAACGCCACGTGCGGCCCAAGGAGACTCTTAGGAGGCAGGAATCATGCAAATGTTTACATGTGCTGCTTTCTGTGTGGCAGCTGCACCGCAGGACACAAGCAGTCAAGTGTGCAGTCACCTGCTTCCAATCGTCGCAAATTAATAGCAAAGGACAGGGGAGAAGCAAGGAAACTCAGCTTGCCACAGCCTTTGCTTTGCTAGAGATCCTCTAAATCACAAGAAGACTGCAAGCCCTCACGCCAAGTTAAACACAAAGAAATAGACTTAAGACTTGAAATGCTCTGTTGTAATTTGTTTGGGTTTTTTCCCTTTCTTAGAACTAATTGTATCAGAATCCACGTGGAGCACAGATACGTAGTTCTTGTAGTTAGAATTAAGCTTAATAAGACTGTAATGCCCAGGCACGTTGGGAGGAGGTATGGTCTAGCCTTTGTCATACTACCAATAACATTCTTGTTATCTATGGCACAAATGGGTGGTGCAGGAAAAGAAAGGGGAGATCCACATGTGTAACCACTTTTTCAAGTGGGAAATGTTGTAGAGTGATTTAATTTAAAACAGGTGAGAGGGGTGAGCAGAAATGAAGAAAAAAGGGAGATTGGGCCCTGAGGTACTTACCTCCCTTTATAATAAGGAAAGTTTGAAAATTACAGACATAAATGTGCGATATACGAGAGTGGGTTTGCAAGTGAGGAAGAGGGGTTTGAAAGCGCAGGTGAAAATGTGGGCTTACTCCTTTGCCATGCAGAGGCACTGGGCATTTGCAGGATGTATCTTTTGAGCATTGCCCAGGACTCACCCATCAGGTTGGGGTGCCAGTGTGGAAGGTTAGTGGTTGCTGTAAGCACTTTCACATAACTACCTCTATATCAGGCCTAGAGAATGCATTGACTCCAATACTGGTGGCTGTGACTTGGCTTTACCTTTTCTTATGCTGCCATTCTTAAAGTGAAGTGTTAAAGCATTTTAAAATACAGTGGTCACATTGCTTCAGCTGAGACTTCTCCAGTGTCAGTGAGAAGAATTATTAAACTGTCTTACATATGATGTTTTTGGAGTGATGTTTGAGTTTTGGGCTTTTTTGCCTTTCTGCAGTAACAACATGTCAGCTTACCTAGCTTAGATCCATGATATCATCACAATTTAGTTTCTGCAGTACAGCTGCCTAGTCAGCTGCTTCTTTTGCGTGTTTGGACTGCTGTTTCCTTTCTCAAGTGCAGAGCTTTGCTTTTGCTTCTATTGAACTTCGTTCTAATGACTTCTGGTGGCTTTGCCAGTTTATTGAGTTTGGAAGACAGAACTAGACTTCGTAGCAGAACGCTTGTGAACTCTTCCAGTTCAGCTTTGTTCCTAAACTGTATAAACACACTGTTTCACCATCAGAGTTAATGAAAACATTGCATAATGTCAGGGTGATAGCTTACTGCCAAGCTGGGAAGGCTTGTTATGAACTCTTAGAGTACACTTGGTGTACAACTGGAAAAAATCCTGTCGTTTAGATGAATCTACAGTATAGTCATATTTTACTGTGGGAATGTTACAAGACATCAAAACTCTTACTATAGTCTAATTAGCTCAGAGTTAGTGCTCCTTCCTCCTCCCTCCCCCTCACTGCATGAATGATCAGTTAGAGGAAGACAGGCTTGTTTGTCTCCAAATGCATGCTGGCTGTTTTTTGTCACCTTTTCTTACTTTTTTTATTATCTTGCTTTGTTTATTCCTCAGTTGTGTGTTCTCTGTGTAGAGGCTGTTCTGTTTTCACTTACAAATTAAGCAAAAAGTAGTTGTCTCTTACTTTCTGAAGCATTAATTCCCTCCTTGAGGTTATCCTAATTTAAAGAAATGACTTTCTGTATACAAGAGAGGAACAATCAATCTCAAGGTTGCTTTTTCTCTTCTCTTTTGCAAGTCAAGCTGGAATATGTGCCTCTGGGTCTCTCTGTAATAATCGGGTTAAGAGGCTTTCTTCCACTTTATTTGGCAGTTTGGTATGGAAAGAGTTTGGTATGGACTCTTTTGGGTCAACAAAAGTCTGTTTACTACCTGCTGTTGGAGACCTAGCCAAAGGATTTTTGGATCTATTTGCAGGGAATGCTGGAGAAGAGATTAATGAAAATGTACGGCTGATTGGATGCTTTTCAAGTTCTTAGGAAGGAGGAAGAGGAGGCATATTATCGGGGGAAAGTGAGCTGAACCAGTGTGTGTAGGAGTTGTGGAGTTAATTGTTAAGTTAGGAGATCCAGATAAAGTCCTTAGTTTTAAAACAAGACTTAGTTTGATGCCCTATATTAACTCAGCGAAAGACTTTTGCTAACATGTTTTCCATAAAGATGTTATGCTACAGAGTATTCAGACCAGGAAGTCTTTTGAAAGGGGGTAAGTGGTATTTTAGTGTCCTGTGTTGTGCCACGATATGGACGCTTTAATTTTATATTAATCTTCTCAGTGAAATGTCACGAAGCACTTAAACTTTTCCATGTTGGAACAACATAACCAGTAAACAAAGTAATAAACTGGAAATGAGGTGCTTCCTGCTTAGTGGAGCTGTCATTCCAAAAGTGTTTGGGCAATGCTTGGGGCTTGGTTGCCACAGGTAAGTGCAGGTTGGGTGATAATGAGCTGGATGGAGGTGACGCTGCTCCCTGGCCCAGGAGGAAGCCGTGCTGGCAAACACGCTCCACCACACAGGGGCACGTGCCAGAAGGTGCGTGGGGCGAGAGGGGCCAGCTCTGGTGGGCAGGAAAAGGGGGCTGTGGAGGGTGCTTGGCCTTTCCTGGGTGGATTACTTTCAAATAAAACTAGCTTATCCTTTAAAAGAAAGAAAAACTAAAACCAGTTGGGATAAAAAAAAAAACCAACCAAACTGACAGGTGGTCAGGATATTGCACTCAGATTCCATTTATAAGGCATGAAGCCATCTAGCCCTAATCTTTGGGGAGAGCAGATTTGTCCATCCTGATAACACATAATGTATAGATACAGTGGATAAGGATGAGTGAACAGGAGTATGAGCCTTTTTTTTTTCTTTCTTTCTTTGAAGGTATATTTTCTCAATACAACTCTGCTTGCAGAAGAAGTGGGAATATCTGCATTTTTATTAAATTTCTACTACAAAAATATA
>VXBW01006761.1:0-19743 GCA_013400375.1 Thinocorus orbignyianus
AGATGATCAGAGGGCTGCAGCACTTCTGGTAAGGACAGGCTGAGAAACTGGATTTGTTCCACCTGGGGGAGAAGGCTCCAGGGAGACCTTATAGCCCCTGTCAGTGCCTAAAGGGGGCCTACAGAAAAGAAGGGGAGGGACTCTTTGTGAGGGAGAGGAGCGATAGGATGAGGGGTAACAGTTTTAAACTGAAAGAGGGGAGGTTTGGATCAGGTATTAGGAAGAAATTCTTTCCTGTGAGCGTGGTGAGACACTGGGACAGGTTGCCCGTTGTGGATGCCCCATCCCTGGAGGTGTTCAAGCCCAGGCTGGATGGGGCTTTGAGCCACCTGGTCTAGGGGGAAGGTGTCCCTGCCCATGGCAGGGGGTTTGGAACTCAATGATCTTTAAGGTCCCTTCCAACCCAAACTATTCTATGATTCTATGATTTATACGATGTCACATAAGTGAACTATCATTATATTATCAGCTGCCATGATCAACATCTTCAGGGCAAAGGCAGGCAGGCAGTAGGTGGAGGCAAGGATGAGCATAACTAAGAGGAAGTGTATTTGTAAGGCCGTTCCCCTTGTGCCCCATGGCACATAAATCCATGATCCAACAGGCAAACTAAGGGATGCTCAGAGTGTACCAGGCATGCCCAAGCATTTTGTCTGTGACTGGGACATGAATGGTACAGCGTTCAATAGTGCAGCAGCCAGCTTTGTTAGCATTTTATATATTGTAAATCAAAGAAGCTTATTTATCTCTTTCTCTCACTCCTTAGTTCCCCAGCCCATAGACTAAGCAAGAATTTATCCCCTTGCTGTAAAAGAAAAGGGAAGGCTCAGAAGCTCTCTTAAGAATCTTAAGTTTCAAACTGATGGATAGAAAGCACAGGAGCTGGGAAATCTGAGGGTTTGGTGATGGAGGTTTAATCACGTTTAAACTGCAAAACTTTGATATTTTAAAACATCCAGTTAAAGGCAACATTAAACACAACACAGCTCTTTTGCTTTTGTGGCTTTGCTTCCATCTACAATGTCCCTTATCAGAGCAGGAGAGTTGGGAGGAGAGGAGAAAATCCATCTGAAATTTAGCAGCTTAAAAAAAAACCCAAAAACTAAAACACCCCCAAACGTTTATAATCAGCTTGAGAGCTCAGTGGATTTGCGAAATTCGTTTGGGATTAACAGGCTATTGATTGCTAATAAAACAATATTTAGCTTTGTCTGATGAACAGCAATGGAAAAAGGTGTAGGCACCTTGTCAAACAAGACCCATTGAGGAGGGATGATGGGTTAAGTGTGGGGGTCTGAGTGGCAGCGTGGGTGCCTGGTCTTCAAGGAGAACTTGTCAGTTGTTAGTGAGGCTGGTGAAAGGAAGGACGCCAGCGCCTGATGGCTAGGGTAGTATTGATGCAAGTTAGCTGACTAATCAGATTGAAAAAGTCCCATGGTATTTATGTCACTTTAATTTTCATCAAACAATTGGAGACGCCAGCACTCTATTAAGAAGAGGTTGATCCAGAACTAAAGCTAAATAAATTAGGGTCTCAGTTTAATCAAATTATCCCTCTACTGGCCTTGGATTAACCGAGGGAGACAGCGTCGGTCTGGGCACTTTTCATTGGCTGATTTATTTATTTTTTTTTTAAAAGAAGCCGGTACAAAGAATGGGAGATTTAACACACATAGCTACTACTCATAATACCTCAAACAAGCACCTCTTAAAAAAAGCGAGAATTAATATTTATCAGGAGAATTTGCCATTTTACTGAAGGATATTTCCATTTTTACGTTCGTTTTGTTCAGCGAAATGAACTGAAAATGAGGCAACAATCTTTCAAAAGAAAAACTAAAATGAGAGAACTTGAAAAAAGCTGGCACAAAAATTGAAACACTAGCCTAGTGCTACTTAAGGACTTTTTGTTTGCCTCACAATAGCTAGCTTAGTTTACCTGCTTTAAATATCGTTTGATTGCACATTTACATTTTGCTGCAGTTTACTCACATTATTTGTGCAGGGTAAGTAGTTCTTTTCCCTGCTTCCTGCATTCTTTAGACCGCTGGGAGAAGCCTTTTGGGGATAGCTAGATGGCCTCTGAGAAAATAACTTTCCCAAGCTGTCTTGTATCTTCTGCAAAGCGTTTTCATTGCAGGTTTACAGCAGGAGATAGTAGCTGCCAGCAATATGAACAACTCCCATGTTCATAGATCCTCTACAAAGATTTAACTGAACTATTGCAAGAAATCTTTCCAAACCTTGAACTCCTGAAATATTCCCAATCTGTGTGTTATGTCTCTCCAGTTTTCCAGATAGAGAAATGAAAGTAAAATAGTACCTGGAAACAACTAACTGAATTCATCCTAGTTAGCTATGAATTTTATTTTTGAACAATGCAACATGATGGATATTTCCTTCCACCTTTGTTGGAAAAGAAAAAACTACTTTGCAAGAAAAGCAGTGTTGGTGGATGTGGTCTTATGCCTGATTCTACTTTTTGATTTTTATCTCTTTCTCTGACTTCTAACTTGTTTTTGTCTGCTCGTGACAATCAATACTGTTCCTCAGCCTGTCAGGGCTGTCACTACTTTGGGAAAGCAGAGCCGAACAAAGAAATATTGTATTTTTGTTACATCCATCATAACAGAGAGACAGGTCTGGGCTGTGATCTACTGCACACTGAGGTAAATAATTTATACTGTAAAGACATGAGAAGTACAACGGTCACACATGGGTCCCTATTACCCTGTAATCTACAGAATCACACGCTCTTCCTCCTCTTGCATTTCAGTTCTGCTTTTGAAGACATCCTTACCAAGCCCTGGAAATCTAGGCACCAGATTCCTTAAATAGCTATGAAAATACATACCAGTGGTCTTTTCATTTACGATTTCTAATATTTTCTCCAGCTATGATATTGCCATTTAGGACTCAAACAATTTGATCCTTTCTCTCTTTTTTCTCTCACAGATCGAGCTTCCACTGTCTTCAGCCTGTTACTCCTCACGAACATAGGCCAGAGCTGGTTCTGGTGGACTCGACATTCTCAGGTGCTCAGCCCCTCACAAGAAGGGCTTTAGTTTCCAAGTAACTCATGTAAGTATTGACATTCAAATTTGCTAAATACTTAACATCCACTGTTGTGACACTAAATATCGTGTAGATATAAAACCCCCAATACATTATGTCCCAAATTGTTGCTTTGGGGGGTTTATTTTTAATGCAGAGCCCTCCTAGTTCCACCAATGTGACCCGTTAGCTGATCTGAATGCATCACCGGGTGCCTGTCCTCACCTGTTCTCTTCCTGTGAATGAATAAAGATGAGGTATTTTCATGGTAAGGACATAGTTTAAGGTAAACATAAGGTGAGCATAGGATTTCTTTTGCAGTTTATCTTAACAATAATTTACTCTAAGTCCACATATTTTTTCGTTGTCGAGGCACAGATATTAACAGATAGAACAGTCTGAATTACTTATGGATGCTTTCTCTGTGAGCTCTTTTACCCTTAAGATGCCACCATGTACTTTTATCTGCATCTAACTTTTTGGACAGTCACACCGAAAGTAACTCTGAAGATCAGTGATTTTCTAAGCCTGTAAGTTTTTTTTTTTTTTTTTCTCCTTAACATTGTCTGATTGGAGCTTTCTCAGCTGGATCCCAGTGCTCTGTAGCAGCTGAAATTGCTCCATGTTCCTCAAGCTGCTGCACAATGCACATTTTCTGGAGGCACTTCTGTAGGTGCATAAACATATTTTACCTCAATGTAGTATCACTTGTTTTTCTATGCTGTAGATATGCTGTAACTGCAGCAGAGCCCGGTTTTGCACAACACCTCATGGAAAACAGTCACCAGTGGCACTTGTATCAACAGTGCCACATTCCTGGCTGTACATTCCTGCTGTGTGCTGTTCCTCAAATAGAGAAAGAATTATTCATGTAACATACCGAGACCCATATATTGTAATGTAACCCTAAACTTAGTTCCAGTGTGAACTTTTGTTCACAATGAAACAAACAAACAAAAAAATAAAATCCAAGTCTCAAACAAAACAATTGTCCCCACATCCCACTCCCAAATAAAAAAAATTCCAACAAACCAAAACCTGCCTCTGCCCAGATGAAAAAATTCTGTTTTGCAGCCCACACATCCCTTTGGCAGCCCCTTCCAGCCCCCATTCAGCTGCAGATCCAGGCTTGCTGTCTCTTTCATGATTAAACCTAACCCTGCCTTCAGGGCGAGCCCTACATGGGGTCCCCTGGGCTTTGCCCAGGTGAAAAGTACCTCAGCCAGTAGTTACCTTACTTCAGAATTATACTAAGGGGAATACGGCCATCATTTAATGAAACCTTTAAACTGAGCATGTAAATCTGGTTTAGCAATTCTGCTTTCAATATCCCTCATTTTTCCTGATGATAGGAATAAAAATTATTTTTTGACAACAGCTTGTTCCCTCTATACACCCTGGCACCCTGCTATTCTGATTTATGTTTCATTTAAATCTTTCCAAGCTCTTAATTATTTTAATGGAGTGGAAATCCACGTTTCAGTTGAGAGGGTAATAAAGGTGTAAGGAGGCCACTGGTAGTAAGGATGTTTTATTTACAGTTACACCCCGTTGCAAAATGTGGGAAGAGCTTCCTCATCTTAAAGACTTACTGGAAAAGCCTCTATCTGCTTTTAGACTGCTTGCTACAAAGAGTTTGTATCATTAATTTAATAAAAAACACAACAAACTGGGATGGGAGGACTGAGTGTAAGAGTATTTGTGCTCATACTCTGTGCTGTTGGGAGCGTCACTCTTGGCACTGGCACGTAGCAGACTGGGTTCATTATCCAGGGAGTGTAGTGTAAAATTTCAGATAGTTTGGATTCTTTCTAGATAGAAAATGCTTTGGAAAAATCATTTTCAGTCTTGAATTTCATGGATCTGCACAGCCGTTTGCTCTGTTGGAGATCTTGAGTGGTGAAAATCAAAAATATCTGACTATACGAATGACTAAGAAGTAATTTGCTTTCCCATAATAATTTTTAAAAAGCATTTTCTTTCTCTTTATTTCAAATATAATTTACACAGCGTAAGGTCATACCCATTTAATAATAGCTTGCTCAAAAATGTTTCATTTCCTACACAGTTTCTATTAAGGTACTTTCTTTGCTTTAGAATAACGACAAGCACTGTGGCCACAAAAGAGTGAATAAAGTTACACATGCTTGGAAATCCAGATGAAACAAAGCCCACAAGCAATAAGTTGCTACCATATTTTGTATGTGAACAGTCTAACAGCCTCCCTGTGCTGTGTTTCCAGACCCAGAAAAAGGTTTGAAATGCAGTGAAAAATCGTAAATATTTGAAGTTTCTTCCCCCCAGCCCGGATTATGAAATAGTAATCCATTACATTGTAAACCTTCCTGTACCATGCAAATCCCTTTACAAGGATTAGGAGATTGGAACAAAGATGGTCATATTTCAAGAGGTGCTGGTGTTAGATACTGGTGCTGCAGGATTTCATAGCCTTCACCCAACATGTTCTGTACACTGACCCGAACGACCAGGTGCTTTACATTTATTGCGAATCTTAATTCAAACAATAATAAAAAAGACAATTCAGTTACAAGGCTGCGCGGCACATTCAGTCTGTTGCTCTCTGAGTGGACTCAACAATAGCTGAGGGTGTGCAATGGAGCAAAGACTGTGCAATCAGTGACCCCTCGCCCCTTCGCTGGGGGAGAATTTCAGCAAACCACAAAGAAGCTGCTGTTTCTGCTTTTGCTGCTATCAGCCTGGGTACTACTTACAGAGCAGTGGCCATTAAATCTGTTTCTGTGATTAGCTGCTGGAGCAAGAGTAGAGGAAAAGGATCTTTTCTTATTCTGCATTGCTTCTGTTTCTTTCATGGGAATCAGACCCAACCTCTGGAGCAAAAGGTAGAAGCGTCTTTCTTGCCTAGATTTCTCTGTCCATTAAGGGTATGCAGTATTTCGCTGGCATTTTGTGCTAATTCTAATTTAATGAATAGTTGAGTCGCTATGTAAGGAAGAAAAAGAAAATCCATGAGAAGCACTGGTTTACACCACTAAGGAGCATTTGCAGAATTGATGTTATCTTGTCATACCTATAGAAGTAATTCTGAATGGATACAGAATTTAAAAACACAACCAGAATTTGTGAAGGAGTCTGAGTTAGTAGCTATTAGATCCTTTTTCTAACCTATCATTCTGGTCTTATCTAAAACCAGTTTTCCATATTTAGATTTTACATGTCCCGTTGGATTTGCCTGTAACTAGGCAAGCCTAATCTGTTTAATTAGTACCATACTTAAAAGCCTTCTTTGTTAGCTTTGAGAGAAAAGGAGGTAAGTGAAAAAGACAATTAAGCTATATGGGACAGATTTAAAAGTACAGATTAGAAATCAGAGATTGTAACCCCGACAAGTAAATCCAGACTTTCAGGTTTCCCTCTTGAATCCGGCATGCTCCTACTTTTTTTTTTTTTTCTTTCTTNTCTTAGTGATCAATTCAAATCTCTGTACTTTTATATTCAGCAAAAAAATGACTGGACTTGCACTCTAAAAATGTCTAGAATCTGGCTCTTGGTTCCACCTTTCTAGAAATGACCAAAACCTGCAATGATGATAATTAATGCTGGCATTCCCTCTGCTGAGCAACAAGTAACTATCATGTACTAACCAGCAGTTGGTACCTCCCCTTATGCCGAGTGCTACATACAGGGTGCTATTGCAGATTAAGTTTTTGTAAAATAACGTAAAGTAACGTTTTTCTTACAAAAAACTAGATTGGAGATGAAAAGAAAGGAGACTGTTGTCACATCTGCCTCAGCAAGCCGTGTGGTACAGCAAGTGCAACGGAATATTTGGTGCTGAAAACCCAATCAATACCTGGATGCTTCAGAATTTGAGCTGTGGGGTAGCAGCTGTAGTTTGGGCCTGTGGCCTGCAGACCTGGAGCAGTTTCATTTGAGAAAGGAGCCCCCTTGATGCCTTGTGGGACCACGCTGCCACATGGACCAAAGGATGGAAAGTTTGAGAGTTTGGAAAATCAGCTTTTGAAAGACATGTTGGATCTCCTGAAGTGCCAAGGCAGAGGCACCCTAACTTTGCTAACTAGATGGGTGAAGAAAATGGATTATTTTTAACCTTCACACAGATACCTGGTTTTATCACAGACTACAAGGTGTTATTTAAAAATGACTATAACTCTTTGCAAGGCTAGATAACCTAACAGGCACAAACCCTTATATGACGCTTAAGGATGTGCAGTTGTTTAACAGCAGTAGTGAGATACAAGAGATTTCTTAAATATGTCATATGAGGTATATGCATTATTTTGGGAAATATTTGTAGTGGCGCAATGTGAATTTACACACTTTGAGGGTACAAACTGGAAAAGTTCTAGCTTCACCATTTCCTCCACCATGTGCTACTGAGGAGCACCACAGGAACCAGGGGAAAGGCACCCTTTGGTTCTGAAGAGATGTGTGTTTCTGTCAGGCACAAAACGACGAGAGAAAAGTAAGTAGATTTAGTAACCTATGTAGAATGTCAAATACTATCTTCTTCAGATGATGAGCCTCATGCTCTGTTTTTCTCTCCTTTTTTTTTTTAAAGCCACTTTCACCTTCTGCATGTCAATGAGGCCCTCGGTTATAAAAGCATTGCTAAACTTTGTTTAAAAGCTGCTACACGTATGTTACTTTTAAGTCTCCCATTGCAGTCACGTTATTTGTAAGAAACAGAAGCCCGCCTGCCAGGCGTGCAAAATAGGCTTACACCTCCAGGCCAAAATCACAGAATCATAGAACGGTTAGAGTTGGAAGGGGCCTTAAAGATCATCAAGTTCCAACCCCCCTGCCATGGGCAGGGACACCTCTCCCTAGAGCAGGTTGCTCAAAATCCAGCCTGGACTTCAACACTCTCAGGGATATATAATTTCTTGTATTTTAGGCTGGCTGAGGGCACGACCTGCTTCTCCTTTCCCTGAAGCGCTATTAGAAGCGAGCATTAACAGCGGCGGCCGCCTCAGTGTGGAGCTAACAGGGCCTCCCTCCCACAAGATGTCGCCCGCCGCTCTTCCCCTCAGCAGCGCGGCTTGAGCGCGGCTTCCCGCCCTCAGCGGAGGACCCCGCCAGGGGGCGAGCTCGCCCGCGCGGGCCCGCCCCTCCGCGATGACGTCCACCCGGAAGCGGCGCACGTGGAGTCATGGAGGCGGAGGTGGTCATGGACTCTCGGGGCGTTCCGGCAGGTTGGTACCTGGGGGCGCGTCCCCTTCCTTCATCTACATCTTCCTTTTCCTCTTCTTCTTCCTTTTCCTCCCCCCCGCCTACCTCCGCGCCGTTGTGTAAAGGTTCCCCTGCTGTGGGCTTTACAGGGCCCGCTGAGGAGGAAATGCCCGAACTGTCCGACGGTGAGGAGGCCTGGGAGGATGATGATGATGAGGAGGAGGAGGATGAAAGCGCCGCCACCGAGGTCCTGCTGACTCGCTGCCTCTTCTGTGACAGGTGTGCTGGCCACGGGGAAGGACTGTGTTCTCCCTCCGAGGGGCTGTCTGAGGCCTCTTGGAGCTCTTTAGGGGGAAAAGGAAAAGGAAAAGGAAAGGGAAAGGGAAAGGGAAAGGGGGGGAGGGGGCGGGACCGGACCCGGCCTGTGGCAGGCGGCCACCTTGGAAAAAATAAACACTAAGTAGTTCTGGTCTTGTATACAGCCTCTCCAGAGCCAGGGGTCTGGTAAATCTAGATTAAAGGAGGGAGAAGTAATGTGGAAAGCAGGTAATTCCCCTCTCCTTGTCCTGCAGCAGTGTGGAAGTTTCTCTCTTGAATTCTCTCAACTGTTTTTTCACATTGTCAATAGATAAATGAGAATTCTTGCTTTATTGCAGCAGATCTAGCTGATCCACTCACCTTACATATATTATTCTTATATTTTGTGTTTAACACTGTCTTTGCTTCTAAGGAGTTTTTGAAAGTTAACAGGGCTTGTGGTTTTGTCAGACAAAGTCTTTGTGTTTCTTGCCTTTTGTTGCAAAATGTTTTGCAAATAAGGCAAAAGCTTCTTTGTGAGGTGTGGGAGTAAGCAGGCACCTGTTTGTCCTTTCTCAGAGGCAAAAGTGATGTGTTCTGAATATGTTGCCTAGCAGGTCAGAATAAAAACTCATGTGAAACTCATAGTAGTGTTATATCTTCTTAAACCTGTTAACAGGGCATGTTTAATGATTTGTGTTTTAGGTTGTTTAGTTCTGCTGAAGATGTTTTCTCCCACTGCAAGACAGAGCATCAGTTTAATGTTTGTGATGTGGTCAGGAAACATGGTAAGTTTTTTTCCATGACTGGTTGTTTCCTTCTGTGTACCAGCATCTCATTTAAAGTAAGTTGCAAAGATTTTCTTGTTTCTAATGGATTGTAGCTGAAGATTCCAAGTTTGTTGAAGAAAATCTAATGTAGAAAAACGCCGATGTGTTGTATGTCTAAATATCTATGTGTTCCCTTGGGTGACTGCAGGAAAGCATAGCCTCCAATGTCTGTTTCTTTTTTGCCAAGCAAAGTGTAGGGTTGGCTTTTGCTTGAAGCTCTTGTATTTAGGCCAAGGTGATGACTTTAGTCAGGTACATGTAGCAGGGTATATGTGAAGTGGGGCGTGGGGGTGGCTTGGAAAGAGTTAGGTAAATGCTGAACTACTGAGCCTGAGATCCATATCTTGCTTCATATAGAGCAAAACTGGAAAGCAGGGGAAGCGGAACACTGTTGGAGAAACACAATTTTGAGAGCGTGCACTAAAAAGGAGAGATAAAGAGATGGGAGCCACATGAAGTGTTAAGAAATCTGCATGAAAATTCTAAGATCTGGCCTGTGTTCTGTCTAAAATCCAATGGAAAGTATTCTGAGTTTATGCAGTATCCTCACTGTTCATGCAGAAAGCACATAATTGTGTTTAAATTACTGAGCAAGGTGTCAGTTTAAAGTCAATATTGGTGTGTATACTTCATGAGTAAGATCAATTTACATTTCATTAAGCAGAAGACTGAAAATCTGAGCAGAAGAGCACACAGCCTGTAATATCAGCAGGGTAGCTAGTAGGAGATAAACGTGCTTGTCCTGTTGTAGTTACTTGCCAGACGAATGAAATCCTTGTTCGTAATTCACATTTTAATATGTTCCATTCTTAATTTGTTGTAAATGCTTTTGTCCTGTGGGTAAGAATTTCCTGGTTTGGTCCTGAAGAGGAAAAAAATGTAAATAGCAAACATAAGACAGACTCTACTAGATAATGATGTATACCCCAAGGGGAAGGTGGCCAATTGAACAAGTAATTAATATCCGTCACTGCGAAATGCACATGGGCTTTCTGTAATGCAAGTTCTCTTTCTCCCCCACCCCCCCTTTTTTTTCTTTTTAGGACTTGATTTTTATGGATACATTAAACTAATAAACTTTGTTAGATTAAAGGTAAGTGTGCAACTTCCATAACCTACGTCTGGAATGGGGAATCAAGATGCTCTGCTTTCAGTTTGCTCTTTTTAAGTAACTGTATGAGACTCTGTATTACACTTACAGAAATAAGAAATTGTGGGAATTAAAATAACTATCGGCTGATCTACTTAGATGTGAGGTTGTTTTCATTTTAAATATATTTAATGTGAGTTTTTTTGTTTCTAGAAGAGGATGGTCATAGTTGCAAAAAGCCCTCACTGTCTTGTATAGTGTTGTTTTGTTAATTAATTTTGGCCTTTGACTCTGCTGTCTCGTTCCAGTAATGGCTCCGCTCCTTGATAGCTGAAGTTTCTCAGTCCTTGCATGTGTATTGGTGCAAAAGAGTCTTTCCTGGGGATGTGAGCTGGCCAGAGGCCTACTGTGCTGTTAGTGAGGACAGCACTAGGTCACAAAACCTAAAATTTATCTCTGCCAAAATGATACCAGAATCAGGAAAGCTGATGGGAACCTACAGTTTTAAGTTAGGCCTGGGTATATTTTGTGTATTCTGTGACTTTGAAGTACGTTCTTTTATTGTTCCCTAAAAGTTTAGGTTTAGACTTAATATACAGTCTTAGGTAATTAAACATTTTTTACTTAAATCCTCAAATAGTTATTTAAGGTATAAGTAACTATGCTGAGTAAACACAGAAATGGAAAAACTGAAGTCCGGAATTGGACCCCTTCTTTCCTGACAAACTGTTAATTAGCCAGATGCAAACAGGAGAGAATACAGCATTTCTGCAATTTGTCCCTACAGTGCTGTTTGTGTAAAGAACACTTGGCATGATTAGTATCTTGGCTTTTGTTGGTTAGGCCTGTTGTAAGCTATGGGTCTGACAATCAAACATCTGAGTAAACTTGGTTCTTGATAGCAGCGGAATCTTACAGGTATCTTTCAATGTCTGCCAATCTGCTGCACTTTACTGCTTTTACTGAATTCCTTGGTCCTGTAGCTTCCTGGGCTTTGGGACCCAGGCTAACTCATAGGTGTAGTTTTATGCTGTTCTCTGGTCACCATGGTTGTGATGTCTGTAGTGGGTACTTGTCAGAGCCAGGATGGAAGCCAGAAGTTCATTTCTTCGGTGTTCTTGGTAGTTACGCTTGAAAGGAGTATCTTTCTCAGTCTTTGCTACAAAGCTAGCTTAATAATATTTTAATGGGTGGAAGAATAAATCTTTGTCTTATTTTCTTAAATGAAACCGAAGGGCGGTGTTTTCAAAGAAACTTGGTTTATGTGCTCTTTTCCTTCTGCCTAGAAACCAACGGTGGCATATTTGAATTCTCTCAGCAGCCCATTGCCTTGGGAAGAAGAGGAATATTTGAAACCAGAGCTAGAAGATGATCTCCTACTTCAGTTTGGTAAATAAATATGCCTCAGTATGACTATATGGTGGTGTGGGGGAAATGTGATGACGCTTCATAGGACATGAACTCAGCAATACCACTATTATTCAATTGACATGTACATGAAAAAGTCTGCGTACTAGCTGAAATCATGACATTAAGTCACACTCTGAATTTTTTACCATATCTTATATGTTAGTTTTTAATGACTGAACTTTCTGTAGCCCTGTTCTATTATCAGCATTCACTTATTGTAGAGCTGATGTTCACAGCAGACCTGCTGTATGTAGTAATTAACCAGGTCAAAGAGGTACTCCACTAAAGCCTCCTTGGAAGATTTATGAAGCTTTTAAAGCTTCTAATTGTATGTATTTAAAATCAATTCAAAAATATGTGCTGTAAGCCAGGAGCAAGTAATTTGTCTTGTCAAAATATCTTCATCTTTTTGATTAGGTTCTATTTTGGACCAACTCAGTGTGATATACTGCAATTGCATAGAAAAGTTAAAAGTTCCATTGCTTTAGCAGTTCTAGCAGTTGGTACAAGCAGCCTTAGCTTCTTTCATGACAGTTCATCAGATGGCATTGAGAGAATTCAGTTTGACTTTTGAACCTATTTTTGCTGCCCACGATCCTTATTAAGAAATTTTTAATTTCTGTACCTTCATACCATTTACCATCAACAGCCCTTTTTGCACTCCCTTCCTATTTTGCACTTGATAATACATCTTTCTTTTACCTAAACCATGAGGTACTTAGGGCTTGTGGATTTTTTTTCATCTCCGTACAGCCTGGAAATGCAGTTTTGCCCTTCTCTAAGTAAGCCCTGCTGCATGATAATGTATCACAGAGGACATTGGTTGGTTGCTCAGGAATTTCATGCTCCTGCCTAATGTATATTCTTTGCCCAAGCTATAGACTTTGAAGTGCTTTGAGGTGCTGTTGCAATTGCTGAAGAGTTACGGGGATAATCTGAACCTGTGAAGTCTTACCTTACATATCTGTGCCTTGTTTCAGTCCCATGGGCCAAACAGTCTTCCATGATTAAAAGGAGTAGATACGTGATCTTTTTAAATAAGTATTTTGTCCAATAAGCTGGCAGTAAATTCTTATTATATTTAAAATCACAGTAGCACTGGGGGTTTTTTTTATGTCCACTGACATCTGTTGGAGTCACCAGCTGCGTTTAGCAAGAGTTGAATGGGAACTAGTTATGAGTCTGAGTTTTAGTAGTTAAAAAGCAGTGTTTCATCTAGATTTATTCTGCCTATGCCTGTGCTCTTTTGTGTGTTTGTAAGCTTTATAAAAGCCTGAGGAATTGGTTTGAAAACTAAAAGTCATTGTCTAATTAATAAGAAATTTGTAATTTCTGAACCTTCTTATCTTTTACTGTTGCTGTTAACCCTTTTACCCTCAGAATAACATAACTGGAAAAATAGAATATAAGACTGTAATTAACTTAATTCCAGTTTAAACCTAAAGTATTTTTTGTCAGTAATCAAACAGTGGATTTATTTGTTTTGTGAACTTAGAGCTTTGCTTCTGGCATACTTGCATTTACTGAGTAGTATTGTGTTCTGTGGTTTAGTCCTATCAAATTCAGTAGTAAATGAGACTTCTTTTGCAAATCATCCACAGACAGAAATAGCAACACTAAAAACATTCTGTGTTTATGAGCTGCTGTGACTAGTAGGTATTTTTTCCTCCCCATTTCATCAGATATAGAAGATCTTTGTGAACCTGCAAACGTTGTGCCTTCTAATGGTTTAAATGATACCATGATGCTTCTTGAGCAATTAAAACAAGCAGAACGCAGAGCAAGACTTGCAGAAGAAGCCTTGGCTAGAGCACAAGATGATCTTCAAAAAATGAAGTAAGTGTTGGAACTGAAGTGTGGGGTTTTCTCTGTTTAATGTGTTTTAGGTGAGATGAGATGTTCATATTCGAATTTTTACTATTCTTTGTACAAGTGGTAGAATGTAACTACAGAGTGAAACTTGTGACTTGTGTTGGGACTGTAGGTTTGACTTTGATCTGTTAGATAAGTAGTAATTGTCTTGTAGCTGATTACTACAATCTACACCAAACCTGCACAAATTGAAAGAGCAGAGTATGCTTATGAAAGCTAAGTAAGCCTGTGGCCCAGGAAAACGTGTTTTGCTTCAGACCACACTTTGCTTTTCAGGCACTTTTCTGTTAGTCCTTTAAACATGAGTGTAAATGCTGCTTTAAATACGAATTTAAATGATCTACACAATATCGAAGAGGAAGATATTGACAAATTAAATGTGGGACTAAATATTTTCAGAGGTATCTCCAGACAATGATTTATTAGTAGAATTCAGTTACAGTTTGGAGAAACCCTCAGTAAAATTAATAAACCAACTTTTCAACTACTTTATTTTCAGTCTCAGGTGTGAGTTCTGTTAGTAAGAATAGTCAGTGCATTGTAGTCAGGATATCTCTCTAGCTGTACATGCTACTTCGAAATGTTGAGGTCTTCAACAATGTAAGTTGATGATGCCGATGGATAAAATGGGAATATAAACTTGTTTTGTGGTCATACAGGATTAAATCCTAAAAAAATGTCATTTTAAGATCACACTGATTGGGCACTGAAAAACTGAAATTGTGTTTAAGAGACATGGAAGAAGAATTCATGTCTTCTAGGTTATCAGTTGCAATTTCTTTTCAGCTTTCTAAACTTCAGTCAGGCTTATAGATTTCTTCTTGAAGTTAGTATGTCAAATAATCTGCTGGTGTAAAGGGGAGCCTTTAATATTTTTTTTTGTCAGTGCAGGCTCTTCATTTCAGCAGGGATTGGCTGGCAGCAGAAATAGCCAGGTGTAGATCTGATGAAGCAGCACCATTTTAAATTATAGACAGGTTGAACTAGTTGCATTGTAGTAGCCTACATGCTGTAGTTCAGGTTGATACTAAAGGTTACTCCACTGAAGGAGACCATCTACAGATGTTTCCTTTCAGGTAAACCTTTGCAAAATAAAGGTAACTTGGAAGTCTGATGTAGAGTCACAATAGTGTGCAGGACCTTAACCTACAGTGACCTGTTTTTCTATCATTTTCTGTCATGGAAGTGGGTTGGTACCAGTATTTAGCAGGCTTGTTGGCTGACTTCAGCTTCTGGAGTAAAAATGGCTAGGCCCAGGAGCTTTCTCATGCTATACCTGTCTAAACAGCTTCTTGGGAGACTATTTTTTTTTATTAGAACATAACTGTATTCTGCAGTCTTGCTTCCTAAGATGTGGAAAAAATACTCTAGGTTTTTTAGTGACTGCCTGTTCAGGATCAGTCATGTAACTCCCTAGTATAATAGTGTGAGGACACCCACTAATTGAGTATGAAATAATTTATGTGGAAATGTTTTTCCAAGTTTGCTAGACTGAGTAGACTTGTTAGAATTACAAGAATTGAAAGGGCTACACAGCAAAGACAGGTAGCTAGAGTCCTAGCTACCTTTTGTTTCTCCCCACAGATAGTAGCAATTCTATAAATCAAGTTACCTTTAGCATTTAATGTAATTTAGAGATTTAAGAGTTAATGTAATTTAGAGATTTAAGAGCATGGATTGTGTATCCTAATTTTTTTTCATCTGTTCCCCATTAGAGATGATGGCTTTTGTTTTTACTTACCTTCTCTTTTTTCTTGATTAAAAAGACGAAGGGGGCAACTTCGTCTCTGGAGTTTGCTACTTGGAGTTGTAGAATGTTTTGGGTTGAAAGTTAAAGCTCATCTAGTTCCAAGCCCCCTGCCATGGGGGTCCTCCCACTAGACACAGTTGCTCAAAGCCCCATCCAGCCTGGCCTAGTGCTGCATGCATAGGCTGGAGGAACTGTTGACTGAATCCATTTTAAATAATTTTAAAATCAGGTGTAAATCTTTTAATTGTGTGTCACAGAATCTATTTTTTGGAAGCTTCAATTTTTATTATTTTGATATTTATCTAAAGGGAAAATGCAGACTGCCATGTAAAAGCAATATTAAAAATAAGATCCAGACTGTATCCATATGTCAGCAAGCATAGGAAGTTTATGATATTGACAAACTTTTAATACAAATTCTCTTCCCAATCCAAACTAGTAAAGCAGAGACATATTTCACATGTCAGGACTGAACCAGTATTTTTGGTTTTCTTGTTCTGTAAGGGTGGTAGTGGTAACGAGATGTTACCTACAGCTTTTATATGTTAAGTTCCTGTTTAAGAAAGCATGACCACTGTTGAAGGTGAGCTTTTGCTGCTTTGGAGAGGTCTAGGATGCAAATTTTGAAGTTGGCCTGCAGACCTTGGAAGACTATTGTCTGGCTGAAGCAGGTTTGCTTTTGCACTTCATTGCAGGTGTAGTATGCTTGCCAACTTTTAGTTGTGTTTTCATTATAAACCCCTTGATTTGTGTGTTTTGTCCTCAAAACTACTTTGAGAAATGAGGGGAGAACAAGCATATTAGGAATGCAAGGCAATGTAGGTGAAAGAAGCAGCACCATGAAATTGAAGTAATAGATTGAATTTTAAGCTCTGGCTTATTTCCACTCAAATGCTTCCGTTTTAAAGTACTTTCTTCTACCTTCTGCTACTCACGCAGTGTTGTATGAATATATTTCTCATGTTTGATGTATTGGGTTCCTATCTGTATTACTCAGCCTAAAACGCATGTTATTCCCCTGTAAGACTTTTACAGCTGTGCTTTTGTGCCAGCGAGCACAAAATACATAATTCCTTCTTAAAGAGAAAATGAAGTCTGAATGTTTTGCTGCTGGTATTTGCTGGTTGCAAACAGAAATTAGTGACTGCGGGAGGGTGATGGACAGAGAACGGTGGTGCAGCAGCTCGGAGGAGCCGGCAGGGGGAGGTTCTGCACAATTAAAACCAGTCCCATTGTTGTAAGAAACCCCTGTGCAGGCTGGATTTCTTCCCTCTTTCAAGCCCCTTCTCGCCCCCTACCCCTGCCTCCTTTTCATGGTCCCATAAACATGTCTCAGGGGTGTATTTCAAATTGATTACAGACAATTTGCGCAGGATTTTGTGATGAATGCAGATGTCAGGAGCAACTCGTCATCCAGCGCCATTGCAGACCTTCAGGAGGATGAGGATGGTGTTTACTTCAGCTCCTACGGGCATTATGGGATACACGAAGAGATGCTAAAGGTTAGAAAGTCGTCTCAACTGCGTCTTGGTAGGACTAAAGAGAAAAGATAGAATGAAGTGGGCTGTGTGCCCATAAATATACTGCAGAGCAGCTGCATTTTTAACCCTTTCCATACACAATAGTTTTTTCCTAGGAGTTGGGTTGAGAGATCTTTTTCAAGTTTGATTTCCTTTGTATAAATGCTGTTTAAGGGAAGGATTAGGAACATAAAATCATTTACTCTACAGACACACTTGAAGTTAATATTACAATATTTGTACCACAGTCTTACCTTGTCAAATGCAGCTTTTTCCTGGGTAAAAAAGAGAAAGGATAAAACATGGTACAGACAATGAATATTTTTCTTTAGTTTGTATTTCCCTAACAATTGAAATTTGTTAGGCAAAATCATTTGTCAAATATTGTGGTTTCCTATTGCACTAGGCAAACAGAAGTTGTTGGTATTTCTGCACAGCTCAGTGTCAATAACATGACACTGAACAGCTGGCTAAATTGTATGCTCCTTCTATATGATAAGGGTAGAAAAAATAATACTTAAAACTCTTAAAAGGCAATAAATAAATAAACCTGGATAGACCTTTTTAACTTCAAAAAAAGCCTAACACAAAACCCAGCAACTTAGAATTGACATGTAAATTAAAATCTCTTAATGCTTTCTTTCAGAGAAAGTATAGTTGTGAAAGTCAGAAACAGTTTTAGTGTTTTTAAGGCAGAAATAAATAATATTCCTGCCTAAACTGGAAAATTAATGCAAAATTGTGAAGTGTCTTTGTCCATACAGGTAGCATATGAAGTTTTCTACTTCATAAATCATTTAGTAACCCCAATATAGAAATGCATGTGATTTCATGTTAAGAATAGTATAGGCATGAGGTTAATTTTAGAGGTGAATTTTAGAGAAGGTCAGAGATGACTGCAGAAGCAGAAGAATGTTTTCCAGAATGTATAATCTAGAGAAATGTAATTGAAGTCTTGAAGATAAAGAAAAATGATAGAAGTTTGGGTTTGCAGTTGTATAAAGTGGTGTTTGCAATGTTACAGGCTTAGAATGAGGAAGCCTTTCTCTTTGCTGATAAAGTTTATAATAATTCTGTATCTCTGCACAAGGAGCTTGGTACAGTTTTACTGGTTTCAGGGAGTATTTGTCAGAATACTTTTGGCTTTCCTAAATATAGCAAAACAATTGGTTTTTATTTTGTGAGGGCAGAATTTTTTTTGCTATATGCTAGGCATTCATTTTGATTTTTTTTTCTTTGTGTCTATCTTATTTTTATCAGTATAGTGACTTGCTACATTGAAATTTTTAAGAAAGGAGTCTTGCTGTCTGAATTTTAAGTCTGTTTATGACACTATTCAGTTTTGAAACCTTTTCTTTTTTCCATATACTTGGTAGTGGTAGAATGACGTTTCAGTTGGTTTGGGTTTTTTTGTTCTGCAAATACCTCAGTGGTGAGGGAGGAGCATCATTACTAGCCAAATGGCTAGCGTTTTCCTTGCTCTATTTTTTTCTGGAAAATTCCTTGACTGTCATCTTAATAAATTTCCTTACCACTGTATTTAAAAACAAAACAAAAAAGGCATTACATTGGAACTGATGAATAGAGAGACCTGAAGTGAATGACCATGGCTCACCTGAGCAGCAGTGCGTGCAGCAGAGGCAGCCGCTGGAGGTGTATCGATTCAGTTGGGGCAGTGCTGAGGCAATGCGAGTGGGCAGGATATAAGGCTGAAAGATTTCCAGCTGACTGCTTTCTTGATTGATGCTGAACAATTTTTTTTTATTTTTTTAAAACTTTTTTGGTCATTTCAGCAAATTCCAATATATTTTGTAGTAGAGGTGAAGTACTAAAAATAGTTGCTGTGAATGTTTACGTCAGAGTAAACCAATATGGTAATAAAAGATCCCAATTTTTTTTATTCATGTTAGTTATGTATAATTTTAAAGTACTGTTTTCTAAAATCATCCCTAACTGTTTCTTTGGACTGTGTGTTTGATAATCCTCCTAAACTTAAAACTGGTTTTAGGATTTTCAAACCTCAAAATATTTTGTCACTAGAATTTTTATGAACGTATCTTTTGTTCTAGGTCTCTATTTTTGATCTTGTTTTTGTAACAAAATAGACTTTGGTCTTTCTCAGTAGAGAAAATTTCTTTAGTTTCCTTTTTGTTTCTAAAAGACCTTACCGTAGTGGAAAAATGTGAACTTAAATATAAACAATTAAACTTAAATATAAACAATTGGATTTTATACTTCAATATTATTTAGGGACTTATCTTTATTAGATAAAGGTTGCTTAATAAATTTTTTTTTTTCACTTTGCTTTAGCATTTGAACTGCAATAGCAACTCCAAAATCTATACTTGATTGTCAATTTTTTTACTTCCTGATGCATATTAAGAGAATCCTGGTGTCCTGGTTTCCAGCAGGGACGGGGTTGATTCTCCCCTGTCTCTATCCAGCACAGCTATTCCACCCCATGTGTGCCAGGCCCAGGGGCAGCAGGGAGCTGGCCGGGGAGGGGAGGGGCCACAGCCGGGAGTGGGCGTGGTGACGTCGTGGCGTAGGTGTATATATGGGCGGGCGGCGCCGGGGTGCTCTCAGTGGCGGTCGGGTCGGTGCGGCACGTGGTGCGGTCGGTATTGTGCTCATGTTTGTCTCCTCCATCTGTGTTACTGTTTCCCTGCAATACCTGTTGCTCTGGTAAACAGTTTTTATCTCAACCCACGAGTCTGCCTTTTCTTTCTCATCCTCCTCCCCCCCCCC
>VXBW01006761.1:19751-89810 GCA_013400375.1 Thinocorus orbignyianus
CTGGGGGGCGGAGCCAAGGGACTGCCACGTGGCGCTTTTGTTCCCTCCGAGGCTAAACCGTGACAAATAGAT
Organism: Thinocorus orbignyianus; assembly: GCA_013400375.1. Taxonomy (NCBI): domain Eukaryota; kingdom Metazoa; phylum Chordata; class Aves; order Ciconiiformes; family Thinocoridae; genus Thinocorus; species Thinocorus orbignyianus. The sequence goes on from VXBW01006761.1 coordinate 19,824, forward strand.
TACCTTGCTGGTAGGTTGAGCTATACTGCTAGCTTTCGTCTGCTAAGATACTATAAATGTTTAGTTATGTGCTTGAAAACATTCCACCTTCTTGGGTCGTTGTGTATTACAGCTAATTTATTACATTGGGCTTTCACAGAGTGGGCTGTACAGCTTCAATTGCTAGTTTGTCTTCAGGTTTGCAAATCTGCAGTTTGTTGGGACATAGAAAAAGTTAATCTGATCCATAACTTTTTTGAAGGAATCTGTGTGTCACAGGAGTGAGTGTCAGAGAATAAAATGATCAGGTGAGGCATATGAGCTCGTGACTCAATTTTTTACCATTGTATAGAAGGTTGTTATGTAAAGGTGGTGCAGTATTGCCTTTCTGTTACTGCTGTTCCTAGAAAGTGGTGAAGAACTGTTAAGATCCAAAATCAAATGCAGCAGGTCAGAGAAGTGTAAGCTAATGTCTCATTTTTCTTTCAGAGGCTCAGCTGTCTTGATTTGCAAAGGCAATAAATTCTGAAAGAATATCATAGAGGAAGTGTCATGATTTCAGGACCTTTATAATTATAGTAGCCACAAAACATTTTGGGGTCAAGTTTTTCAGTATTTTAAAATTATATACTATACCTAAGTAGAAAAAGTGAACACTTTTTTTATTCTTTAAACCATAGGATAAAGTGCGTACAGGAAGCTATTGTGACTTCATCTATCAAAACCCACATGTCTTCAAGGGCAAGGTAGGTAAAACATCTCAGAAAATACACAAATTTCTATGCTTTATTTTTTCTCAAGTGGTAGAAACCCTTCAGGTTGGTTACTTTGTAGGTTTGGGGATGCAATATCGCACTGACAAGATTTGATTTAATGTGCTCTGGCTTTATTAGGTGGTACAGTGCTATTCAGCTGCTGGAGAGTGCAAAGTGCTGATAACAGAAGTGCTGATTGCTGTTGTCACTGTTCTGTGTGCCACGTTGGGATGTTCATTAATTATTTTGGCGGGGTTAAGTTGAGCCTTTCTTGTCCAGTATATTAAGTGAAATCCATCTTAGAGGGCCTCTTTACCAGAATTTAAATGATTTTCAATTTGTGCCTGATACAGTAAAAACATCCTGGAAACACTGTGTAATTAGAATTGGGGAAAAAATATGTAGGTGATTTATTGAATTAGTGTTGTTTAGTCTCTTCAAATTAGGTTATTGTTAAGGGACTTAAAACTAGGAATTAGTATTTGTCCTGGTTTTAAGTTTATGATCTTGCTGTGGTTATGACCCCTGCACAGTTGTGATCCTCCTCTTGTCTTCTCTGTTTCTGCTGAGTTTGTTGCCTTCTGAGTTATGCTGTGCAGCCTTCTGCTCTGGATTAGCTTTTCTCTGCTTTGTGCTTGCCATTCTTCAACTGTGTATGGGTATTGCTTCGTGTGAAGCCATGATGTCTAGGTTTATGGAAGGCAATGATGATTTTATGTTGATTTTGAGACCTTTTAAATAAGTGATAATACAAGGCTTCAGAATAGTTGTGGAAGTAATAAAAGTGCACCTATCTGACAGTTCCTCACATGTTACTGAGGTAAGACTTTGTCCTCGGAGGGGAAGTATTTCAAGGTAGGTAGTGCATACTCCTTTTGTATCTTACCTCAGTTTTCTTTTGGCAACCACAGCAGAAAAATATTAAGAAAAGAGTTTTCTTCCTTTTTGTTCCATGTCACAAGCTTGTTTCTATTGAATATTTCTACGTTCTTTAGTTATAATGACAGAACAAGCAAAAATGTAGAAACACACTACTGGCTACTGAAAAGTTGTGGGTCACCTCATAGCTGGATAGCTCATCCAGCAACACAGAAGGATCACTAAAGGAAAGAAAATTTTCTTGGGAGAAATTTCGTTTCAAAGATGTCTCTAAAATTGATTACTGCAGGTTTTCACAGGGTTAGACTGGTCTTAAGTTACAGGAAAAGTATTTCCTGGTGGAACAGTAATTTTTCAGGATTCAGTGTATTTCTCCTATGTTGCATGGATGTGCTGGTAGGATTTAGTACAAATCATGGATGAACTGTTAGAGACAACTTTGCTTCAACCTCAGCTGTAGATGCACTTGTTTGGGAATCAGTATGTGCTTACTCTGTGGTTTAATTCATGAGAAAGCATTCAACTTCTAAACAAAAGCTTGTCTATTACCACAGCATCTCCAAACTGTTTTCTGAACTCATGTTTTTACAGCAGCTTATTGACCGCAAATTCATAGTGTATCCAAACCTATCATAATGTGTTAAAGTTGAATGGAAAGAAGGATTCTCAATTGCTCTGAGTTCTCAACAGCTTCCATCCAGTGCCCCAGTCTGTCTGACTAAATGCTGATGTAACTTTCACTTGATAGGCTGTTGTGGGGAATATAAGGAGCTGTTACGATGTTTTGTTTAAATTATGTATCTCATGATTTTCTCAGAACCACATTAATGAGTGAAACTTCCAACTTGAGGAAATAGGCTGTTTTCCCTTAAAGTTGGTTTAAAATTTCTTTTTTAACGTGAGTAAAAGTCTGATACCATGTTTCCTACGCTTCTCTCTGTTATTCCTCCCTAGAAAATACATAGTGATGTTTCTTGTTTCTGAAAGGACACCTGCGAGGTGGGTAGGAAGGAACTTGTTCTAAGAGCTTAATTGGCCATACTGGCTTTTGCTGGCAATCCACAGTATCCCAAATAGGTATGACTGGATGGTAACAGATGGTAACAGAGTATCTTGGTTCATTTCTTAGGCTTGCTTTATTCAGAACCAGCCAGTTTGTTTGTTGTCTCTCAGCTTTCAAAAGAAATTATTACATCTTGAATGAGCCTATCTGAATGAGTCTTAAGGTGGCCTTACTTGGTAAAAGGAAATATGATCCATTTTACAGCGAGAATATTTTTTGTTGGAAAAATAATTGGTTAGAACAGCACTATTGCCATGCTTAGTTTTTGTTATAGCTAGGAGTCTGAGGCAGGCATCAAAGCCATATTGAGGAGGAAAATAAGGTTTTAAACATTGTTCCCACTAAAAGTTTATTGATGGAATTAAATTAATTGGCCCAAATTACCTGACCTCCTGTTTTTCTGAACTTGAAGTTATTTTTCTCTGTTACTGGAGGTAGAATATCAGTTTTGATTAGACTGCAAAGAAGGATGTGATGCTGCAATATATTATGGTGCAGTCAAATTGCTAGTCCAGCTGCTCCAGATCTCTGGTGAGAGGCCATATGTGATCACTGCAAGAATGCACTAGCTGGAGACCCTTGTCCTTAGGCAAATTGGTGATCATTCTGCTTGTCTTTCTCTTCCTCAGATGTGTTCCAGCTTGTATATTTTGTCTCATGTGCCTTTTTCTCCACCTCTGTCCCCTGCCTAAGGCTAGATGAGTTCCATCTAGGTTTATAAGTGACCAGGGCAGCTGTCCGAAGTGGTGTCTGTTTTGATTTTTCCCCAGTTTGTGGTGATTGCTCTCTCTTTCATGCAACTGTACATCAAGATCATTCTTTCACAGGGGGTTATTTTTGGCTCTGGCTTCCAGCTTTCATGGCTTTTCAATTTTGTTAACAACCATGGGTAAAATGTTACAATGGATGATGTTAAAGGGACATGAGATTTCTGCAGCTGCAAGAACACTGATTTTTACTTTCTACTCCTGTCTCCAGAAGACTTCAGCCTAGGGATTTCTGTAGCCATCATATACTGACATGCAACTTGTGAACAAGTTGTAGAATTGACTCCTATTGGAACATAGCTGCTAAGAATTCCAGGTGGAACAAGTCACTCAGTCCCCAACTTCCATGGCCAACCTCTACACAAGATGCTGTAAAAAAATTCGTCATGCTAATGTTTTCTAGAGTGATTCCAGACTGTAAACTGCTCTATGGAAGCAGGTGGCGGTCAGTTCTTCAGTCATGGCTTCCCAGTACACCACAACAGAAACTCATTTAAACTGTGCTGCTAAAGATAAATGGCTATTTTTATTCACACTGGCTTCAGAATAATTGCTCTATATCTGTCATCAAAGCATAGAATTGTATGCAAGGCAAGTGGACCTAATGTGTAGAGCATTCAAGTGCTTACTTTGATACTGTTTGTCAGGTGAAATTGAAAAGTACACATGCAAGTTTTTTTTGTTGTGCCAAAGCAAGAATGCTCAATAGCTCATAAGCTAGAAAATTTGTCAGGGTGCGTTAGTGCCTTGAAATATTTTGTAAAATGGAATTATAATTCTCAGTTGTGGGACTGATTACTGAGTGATTTGATGCCTTCTTGGAAAAAAGAAAAGTCATGAAAGCTATGAGGACAACTTTTACAACCCTGGATGCAGTGCTAAGGAGAGACAGTGAAATAAGTTAATATTCCTTTCTAATAAATTATTTTTATGACTAATAATTCTGACTCAATGTTCCTGTTAGCTCAGAAGAGTTTCAGTAACTTGTGCTTACTCTCTTGTTTAGGTCTCTTGTATGGAAAAGGAAGTGTGTCTTTACAGTTCTGATTCTGTTAGTACTTAAATGGTATGCATGACATGACTGGCTCTACACAGTGTTTAGAAAACTGTTAATGTTTTGTGGTTTAATGCTTAGAAATTTTTGACACCTTTAGTAAAGCTTAACTATATTAAGTAGAAGTCTAACAATAAGACCACTGATGATCTGGCCAGTGCAACAGAATGCACCCTCAGCAAATCTGCAGGTGAGGCAAAACTGGGAGGAATGGTTGATACATCACATGGATGTTGCTGCCATTCAGAAGGATCTCTGTAGGCTGGAGAAATAAATGGGCCATCCAGGGTCCTGTGCAAAGGACTCAGGACATTCCAAGGGCAATGCAAAATCCTACAGCTGGGGAGGGAAGAATAACCCCTTGCATTGACAGATACTGGGGACTACTGGATAGAAAACAACTTTGCACAGAAGAATTTGGGGTTCTGGTCAACACCAAGTTGATCTTGAGCCAGCAACACGCACCCTTGTAGTAAAGAAAGCCAACCAGCCTTCTGGGCTGCATTAGGAATGCTTGTCACCAGCAGGTCGAGAGAGATGCACCTTCTCTTGTAACCCACAGAGATGACTTCCGGAGTGCTGTGGCTAGCACTGGGTTCCCCAGCTCAAGAGTGAGATGAGTTTCCTCATGGAAAATACAGTGAAAGACCACAAAGGTGAAGAAGGGACTGGTGCATGAAAGAACTTGTTTTGTCACAAGGAGAAAAGGCTCAGGGGAGCACTTACTAGTGTGTACAAATGCCCGGTGGTTGCGGAGGGGAGTAAAGGAGGTAGATCCACACTCTTCACAGTGGTGCTCAGGGACAGGACAAAAGCAGTCAGCACAGATCAAATTCCAGGCAGTTGCATTTAAACATCAGGAAATGCTTTTTTTTTTTTACTGTGAGGGCAATTGAGCAGTGGCGTTGGTTGCCCAGAGGTGTTATGCAGTCTCTGTTCTTGGAGAGATGCTCAGGAGCCATCTGAATGTGGTCCTGAGCAACTTGCTGTAGTTGACCCTGCTTTGGAATGCGATCTCCGGAGGTTTCTTTCAGCCTTAACAATTCTGTTTTCATAAAAACATCAAGTATGAAGTTCATAGATTAAAAATCTACTGTAATACATTCAAGATTGAAAGTGTTAGGTTTAAACTATTGAGAAGTTTCTGGCTGTTATATTATGATATTGAGGCCTGAGCAAAGCTGCTTGGTAAAATCTCTGCTTTATGAAGTGCGACACTGCTGACAACTCTACTTACTACTATAGTTGGTACTATTTTCTTAGTTACTTCGTGCTTTTAAACTTTTGAATCTCCCTACACAAAACCAAGCATTTGCATGAGTTCCTATGTTGAGTGTATTTCTTTCAAATGTAGCACTGAAGTTTATTTTTATTTAATGAAAACCTAGGGATCCCATCTTCCTGGATTTTTTTGGTCCTATTTTTATTTTATATATCTATACATTCAATTGTTAGCAATGCACTTATTAAAAGTGCTCAGACTCTAATTTCCCATTTCTCCTGTTCATGTAACTTTTTAGCTGTTGCTGAAATAGCTGCTTAGAAGTGTTTCCCATGTGATTGAGTTCATCTGCTGGAATGAGTCTGCTTCGTTGTCTATCTGTGAAGGGTAGTAGAGGGTAGAACTGTGGTTTGACTTGAATATCTCTGAATGTAAGACTTGATACTATCATTTGTTCCTTCTGTTAGAACATGGTATCTCACTGATGTATAAAGATGTGTGGAAAAATCGTAGCAAGGGAAATGGATGGAGGTAAAAATAAACATTGTATTGTTTTTAGGTGGTTTTAGATGTTGGCTGTGGAACTGGAATACTCTCCATGTTTGCTGCCAAAGCAGGTGCAAAGAAAGTGATTGGAGTTGACCAGTCTGAAATCATCTATCAAGCCATGGACATCATCAGGTAGAAAAACGTCTGAGAAAAGCTGTTGCTATAAAAAGTTATTAAAAAGCTCTTACAGGTTAATGATAACCTATCACTCAGTATGTCTTTCACTGAAGCCCTTTGTCGGAAGAATTAACACAGGGTTTGGTGTGGAGTCAAGTTGTTCGCTCCTATGATAGAGGTAATTAAAACAAGGCTGTAGTTAAGGCAGGGTGTTTTCCAGAACTTCCTCCTAATGTTAGCATATGACCAGTGCTGCTTTATTGTGGAGGCTCCAATTTACTGCTGCCAGTCCATTTTCTCTTCTGATGCTTTAAGTGTTGCTACTGGTAAAGCTCTAAATTTCTAGACAGCAAACAAAGTTGAGACGCCAGATTTCTGAGGTTCCTGCCAGACAATTTCTATGGTCTGAGGTCCCTCTAAATAGCAGCTTTACCATGTAGTGTGTCAGCTCCTCCTCCTGAGTTCAGCGTTACTCACAGACTTGCTGAGGGTGCATCCTGTCCCATTAGGTCACTGACAAAGGTGTTAATTAGTATCAGAACTAGCACTGAACCCTGAGGGACATCTCTGGCTGACAGTCTTTGTACTCCTGTCACCTCTCAAACTTCATAGTCTAGACAACTTTCTACGCATTTAATAGTTCATTTATCCACTCAACATTTTCCTAATTTACCTGTAGAGGGTATTGTGGGAGAGTCTTGAGTATATGTAAAAATTAAGCAGTGGCATTTGAAGACTGAAAAAGTATGAATTGCCATGAAGTAGGAGAAATGTAGATAGCAATGTATACTCTTGATAGCTGAGGTGTGTAGGTTTTTTGGGTTTGGTTGTTTTTGTAAGAGCAACTGTTGAAAAAAAAGCCCAGGTAGATACTGAGGAATTTGGGATTGACAGTTTTTGTGCAAACTTAAATAGTACAGAAATAAATGCCTGTTGAAGAAAAGTACCATGCTAAGTGTTAGATGCAACTTCAACCAAAATGTTTTTATGGCACAAGAACTTGTTCTCTGAGGAGAGCTTTTACCAGGAGTCTTTGTCATCTTCAGTGTGGCTACAAATATGGAGTGGTATTTTATTTCAGATGTAGTAGATGACAAACGTAGGATTGTTCATATCTTTCAACAAGTGCACACAAAGTCCTTCAGGTGTTATTTATACTTAGAGGAGGATAGAAGTATCAGCCAACACATTACCTTTGGTGAGGAGAAGGGGAAGCCTTTCAGAAAAACAACAAATCAAACCCCATAAACTCTCTAGAGGGTGATGAATTGCTACTTGAAGTACACAGTGAACCATTACGAAGGCTGCACATTTATAGATACCTTCTGCTATAAAAGTTTCAGTTCACATTAAAGTTTTCAGTTCACAGCAAAATAATTTATATTTGTCTTGTTAAACCTACTTTTAGAAAAAGAATAAAGCTGACAAACTTGCAGTGGTGTAACACATATTTATTGGAATACTAAACAACTCTGTGTAGCTTAAAAATTACTACTGCAGTGTGCATATGGGAGCTATTGTCCCTCCCAGAATTCAGGTTCATTTCTAGCATGATAATAATAGAAACCTTGTGTGTAAGTAATCTGGAATGAGTGGCCCAAGTGGCATGATTCTCTCCTGAGTTTATGTACTAAGCTAACTTTTAACTGAATGTTTGTCTTCTCTTTTTTTTTTTTCAGCTGCCCCTAAAATTTCTAGTGTTGCAAATGACTTGGTATTTGTTGTTCATCACTGTTACTCTTGAGTAGAGAGCTCAAGTGTACTTCCTAAATAGCATCCTAGTAGTTTTCCCTACAATGTGTAAACTGCATTACTTTATGGTTGGTAGTTTGCTGTTTGGTTTGGTTTTTTTTATGCCTTAAACCGAAAACAAACATGTAATTCGTCTTTTTTTTTTTTTTTCTCTCCATTGTTTTAAATCATGACCTTGTATGTGGTCATTAAGAAGTTACCCCTACATCTCTCTTTGTCCTTAAAATATTGTTGTGGGTGATGACTCTTTAGCATTTTATTTCTCACTTTGAACTTCTGGTCTTACTTCTGTATGCAGTATTAATTATGATACTAGTGATGAACTACTACTCTTCTATTAGAACGCTATTGTGTGTAGAGTATTTAATTGATCTTTCCAATCACTCACATGTTCAAGTAGCCCTTTGACCCTTTTCTTTCCCTCCCTTCATTCTGATCTCTCTCTATTATCTTTTAGATTGAATTTTTTTAATGTGGTTACCAGTCTGCATTGAAAACCAGACAGAATGTAAGAGTAAGATATCAGGACAGAGAGGGAAAGGGCAAAGATAAGAACTGCAGTAGAGAGAGAAATTTCTTTCATGTGAATACTTCTCTGCCATCTGTAAGAATAGCTATTGTAATGTGTACATGCATGAGACTAATATGGCTTGCCAAGAAGAAAAATGCTAAATTTCAAGGATTTATTTATATAGTAATTTCACTGTAATTTTCACTCGTTTTGTTTCAGAGACTATAGTCATGTCACAGTACCTTCCTCTTTATAAAGGATGGTTGTACCATTACTTGAGCACGAGGCAATACCCGATTACTGTGTTACTAAACATTGCAGATGATTTTGCCCAAAATCACAGTGGGAAGGATGTCTTTATTGTGGAATAACTGTAATACTGATCCAGAGGGAATGTTTGTTCTCAGTGACTTTGCAGCTAGTTTTGTTAAATCAAAAACCAAGTCGTGCAAAACAGCTTTGTGAGGAAGTGAATTTCCATTGCTATCCTAGTGTGATGAGTAGGCTTTAATCACTATAGACTTATGCTGCAGGGGTCAAAGAAGGAGAACTGGTAACAAGCAGTTCTTAAATTAAAAGGAGCATCATTTTAAATTGTTCTCTTTTCTCTTTCCCTGGTTTCTGAAGCTTATGTGTTTGTGTGCACAGCACTTTAGAGGTATACAGATCTGCTGTCTTCAACTGACAGTTAATCTGCTACAGGTTTTGTATACTTGGAAACATTTCTGCTGAAATATAACTGAGGAGTGTTATGTTTTACTGCTTTTTTGATTAGTTAAAAAACATTAGGGGGAGAAATGCAAAATATAGACATTAGTGTATCTCTTTTGACAGTGTAGATTGAAAACAAACTAATCTATGTTGTGACTTGCAGGTTAAATAAACTTGAAAATATCATTACGTTAGTCAAAGGAAGAATCGAAGAAGTAGATCTGCCTTTGGAAAAAGTGGATGTAATTGTATCTGAGTGGATGGTAAGGTGCATGAATATTCTCTTCAAGGTGTTGTTATTTTTAGGAAAAATTGTGGTTTTGTTTAATTTGAAAAATGATTCTGAAAGCGATGGGGGGCGGGGGGGGATATTTATTGACCAAAAATGTGTCAATGTGGGAGATAAGATGATGGTCCTGATGATGTGGTACTCTGATACAATTGCTGATGCCTCTTTCAAGTCCAGGTTCTCTACAGTTGAGCTGGTTTGAGTACTAAGCTTGTTACGTAGTTGGTGTGCAAATTTACGGAAGTACTCTGTATTCCTAAATAATACTATTTAAGCTACTCAGGTGAAAGTAATGGAGAAATATTATATTAGTCATCTAGCTAGATCGTTCTGATGAGTAAAATTCCTTTAGTCTGCAAAGATGGCTAAAGACTAAGGTGACTGCGTGGCAAGGGTGCTAAGGAGCTTAGGAGCGTACACTGGGAAATCTGCAAATAGCTTGAAAACAGCTTTACTACTGATTGCAGTTTGTTTAGTTTAAGAATAAAATATCTGATACTATAATTACATAGTAAAGATGATGGCCAGTGGGAAATGCAGTATGCAGTTTGGAAATGATCCATTTCCTGGAGTTTGTTGGATTTTAGCCATTGGCCTGTTATCTTTTTACATGTGGTGGCTGATCGCTGTTGTCATCGTACTGGTAACACAGTTGTGCCTGCTACCTGCCATTGATCCTCATAAAGAAACCTGTGTGACAAGATGCAGTGCCACACCGACCTTCATAGCTAGTGACTCAAGTCTGTTCCCTATCAAAAATGTGGTAGGAAACACCTGTTGAGAATTTTTTTTGTGGACTTTGACTATTCAGTCTTCCCTTATTGCAGACTTTCAAAAAACACTTCAGAATACAGGTTTTCTTCATGCCAGCTCCCACTGTTTGGATGTAAGGAAAGGGTTTTTTTGTCCTTCAAATTCAAGATCAGTAATGAAAACTTACATTCCAAGTTACTTGTTTTGATTTTGCGGTATTTTGTTGTTGTTTTGTTTGTTTGTTTTTAAAGTTGTGGTTGTTCTACTGTATTCTCCTTTGGGAGAGAGACCATGTGTTCTCTATGGATCCACACGTGTCTAGTTTCTTGTTAAAGGTGGAAATATATTGTTTCAATTTTTCTTTTTTTTTTTTGTATTTACATATTTCAGTGGGCTGGAAATCTCCAAAAGCTTTTCCTCCACTGCTATAATGAATGTTATTTGAAGTATGAGCTTAATTTAGTGTTGAGGTCACTAGTTTCAAGTAAGGTTTAAGGCATTTGCTTGAACTGGTGGTTTAAAAATAGTGTGCTATGGTTGGTGAGTTGGTGATTTCTGACAGCACTAGAAGCGTTATGACAATTCTTTCAGGGAGACTTCTGATCAGTTGTCTAATATGTGCACCAAGAAAAACGTTCCCAAAATTGTATTTTTTTTGTTCTGGAACCAAAGATTTGTTTTTAACAGTAGCTTATGCACGTAAGAGCTTAAGTCGTGTTGTAAATCTTTGTCTCTAAGGTGAAATGAAGGATTTCAAAAAGCAGCTCTTCTACAAAATGACGTATTGCGTGTTCCACGTTTCCCATTTGTGTGCTAATTTACCTTTTAATATCATAATTATGTAGCCATGTGTGGTTAACTTAATAAGATATTTTAAATATTTAGGAATGTTAGCATTTTTATAGGTTACTGCAGTACAGAGATAAAAAGGACAATGCCGTGGAAGTAAGATTGATAGCTGCACCCTGTGTGCACTGTTCCAGCATTGTCCAGAAAGGAACATAATGTTGCCTAGATGCAAATGAAGATTCCTCTTTGTATGGCTTTGTCCTGCAAATTTGTTTTTTTCTGTTTCTTCCCTACATGATACTGACCAGTGTGAGATGTTTTGTCAATATGTGAATGTGAGTGCTTGAAAATGTTGGAGGTGAAAAGCCGGAGAGTGAAAAGGCATCCAACATAATCAGTTTTCAACTCTTCATTTACAGCATCTGTATGGGCTAGCAGGAAAATTCTGATGGTAACAGTGTTGGTTTTTCTTTGTAACAAAAACACAAGCAGTTACTAATTCTGTTTGGAACACAAACTGCTTTTAGACTAGTCACCCTCAAGCCCTTTTATAGAACCATAGCTTTCTTTTCCTTGGTACAGAACAGTGCTTAAGATCAGTACACTAAGGGGTTTTTTAGAGCTATATGTGGAGCATCAGAAAATTAAAAACAAGTGTGAAGCAACAAAGGAGAGACTGGAGAGAGGAAAAATGCTACATCCCCAAAGAATGTTTCTAGGACAGGCGCTTTGAGAAAGATGGCACATAGTACAGTCTGTTGGAAAAGGTACAGTGTTGCCTTATGAGCATCTCCAATGTAATGGTTTCTGTTGATCATTTTCTTCATTGTGTAAGTGACCTATGACTTCCACAAACTCCTTGCTATTCCTACTTCTCTTCCGTTTTTAAATTTGTTTCCTTAAAATATGCAGAAACATGAGAAGCATTGTACAAACTCCTCCTCGCTGTTTGGTATTTGTGTGTGTGTGTATCTATATATATTTGTAGCCAACTTATATTTCAGATGTGTATTTGGCATCTTCCAAAATAACATATTTTAGTTTTAAATTCACCTGGGTATGATTTTGTCACGTTTAAGGTTAGGAGGCAGAACGACAAGCAATTGTCTCTTCAGTGGCTTTATGTAAGCCTATGAACGAAATCAACAGTGATCTCACTTTTAATCTCAAGACTAAATTCATTGTTTGTGACATCTGAAGTATGTGTGTATAACACTAAAAGCAGATCACAGCAGGGCATCTGTATTCGACTAAAACCCACATGGAAACCATTGAGAAAGGCAGTGTAAGGTGTGATGAGCTGTTTAGCTGGTGTCCAAAAGGCAGATTGCTGAAGGTGGAGGGCCTGTTGGACTACTGAAGACCCAGATAAGCCATTTATTTAGACTTTTTCACTCTGAAGACAGCTGTGCATTCCTTTCAGCAAAACATTGGTGAAATGTGCAGCATGACAGAAGGGATTCTTGTGTGATGTTACCCAGGAGCACAAGGGGATAGCAGGTGGACTGAAGAGCTGCTTCACCCAATGAACTAGGTTGCCATAAGAAAACGCAAGAATGGCCAAATAATGGCCTGTTCTGCTAACCAAACTCATACTGTAGGGAGAAAGTCTTCCAGATCTTGGAGGCAGATTATTAAAATGTAAGAATGGATGAATTTTATATAAGATCTCACTGCTGGCCTTGGTTTTGTAGAGATTTCCCTGTCCGTGATCATTTCATACTCTATAGCAGGGCTGTGAGCTTCTGATGCACCATTCTACTTGGCTGCCTAGAACTCCAGTGTGTGAAAGTTTTGAGAACTTTAATTTGTGAAACTACAAATCATTGTCCCTGCCTGTGGCAGGGGAGGTTGGAACTAGATCTTCAAGGTCCCTTTCAACCCAAACTTTTCTATGGTGCTGTGATTGTTAGTGGTTACAGGTCCCAGCATTTAGTAATTTTTTTACTTGCCTACTTGCCTACTTACTGTAGGGCACCTGAAAGCAAATCTCTTAGAATCATAGAATACCAGGTTGGAAGGGACCTCAAGGATCATCTGGTCCAGCCTTATCTTCTTATTCAAACTGTAGGCTTACATTAATTATGTTTCTAAGCAAAGGTGCAACTAATTGATTATCTGAACGCACTACCTAGTCGCAATGTAGTGCAAATAATTTCTGAGTATGCATCAGCGATGGGTTTGTACCTTGGTGTAAAGAATGAAAACCCTTGTCATTTAGTGGCTTGCCCCAAAAATGGTTTGCAAGTGCTCAGATTTCATCAGAAGTTTGAATTTTGACTTGAATGTCCTGTTGTTTGTATGGGTGGTGGGAAAGCACTTAGGAATTGTCTGCACTGTGGACTTCCTCTCAGTCAGGATCAGAATTGTGTTGTGCTCAGTTCCACCAACTTTTAAGAAACACTGATTTTTACTGTAATTAGAGTAATTTTACATACAGTATAGAAGTTTGAAATGAGAGATGCTATGCAAAGTGCTGAAGCTGTTTTTTACTTAAATTGAATGCTGGGCAGGAGAAGATGTGCTATCAGCATCCAAAGGGTACTAAGTTGTTGCACACGTGGATTTTGATAGCGTAATTGTAAGTTTCATAGGCTGCTTATTGAAAATAGGACTTCAGAAAGGAACAAAATACGTATACCATTTTTCTGGAATGTTCTTACCTAGCTGCATCTGTGTGGATATTTATTTATTATTTTTTCTCTGTATGCTTTTACTTACTTTCTCTAGCTAAGATTACAATGTTAGAAGTTGAGAATTTTATTCACTTGAAAAATATCTGCGTTTCTTGTTCCGAAGGGGTTTTATTCTAAGAGACAATTGCTGGAGATGATTGTCTCAAATACAGTGTTAGAGCACAGTGCAGTCTCATAAATTGCTGGTTTATGCAGTGCTTTATGGTACTGAATATGCAATGGAGTTTTACATGAGGAGAAGCTGGGAAAGAGATGGAGTCTCACATTAAAATGAACGAAGTATAGAATCCACTCCTCTTGTCTTTTAGCTGAGGTAGCAAATGTTTTTTTGTTGTTGTTAGATAATTTTGAAGTGGTAGCAGAATGAACTGTGAATGGGAGGTATTCTGGATTTGGGGAAAATGACTAGAAAATGAGCATATCTGAAACACTGGAAAACATCTTTTCTCCATTTCTACGATGGATATGCATTGATGATTCTTTTCTAACACTTTCTGTGGTCTTAAAATTCTCTATTGTTTCTGTTAGTATTTGGAGGTGCATTAATACAACATTCGATTTTTATTTTTTTTTTAACACGGTAATAATTTATAGTTTTACCTAAGAATTGAGCTTTTTTTGGTCTTTTTATTAATGCTGTGTAAGTAACTGAATGCTTTAGTTTCTTTATAGCAAAATGTTTTTTATAAAGGAATTGTATTTCCTTGCATGAAAATACTTTTTTTTTGCCAACATCAGTAATGAGTATCACTTCTCAGCACTTCAGATCTTCCCATTTGCCCATAAGGACACAAGAGGATATATATAACAAGATAGCCAAGCTGTGGTTTTAAAATATGTAGGCTGGCTCTGTCAGTAATGAATTATTTCCTTTTTCTTAAAATTAAAACATACCTTAGACATCAGCATGAAGGCTTGACTTAGTGTGAGGGAAATGGTGCTGCAGCAGAGCATGCGGAAGTGTTTACATGGAGCTGCTGCTTCTCATTTCAGTGTGCCACACGTTTGGGGGGGAATTTGTCAAGTAAAACGTCATTTTTCACAAAACTGAGTGCACCCCCATCAGTTTCGTGCATCTGTTAATGCAAGTTTACATTTTATTTCATAAATCAGAATCTTTTGTTCCATCCGTTTTACATACGCTCCGTAACTTGTTTTACTCACAGCCCAATGGAAACCTTATATTTAGAAATTTCAGATCAAGAAAATATTGTACATTTTTCTACTGAAAGGGATTTTTTAAAAGAAGTGTAGGTGAATAATAGAGAGAAATTTAACAATGCAAGATCTTAAGCCATCAGAGTTTTGTGGGCCTTTTAAAATGCTGTTACTAATACAAAATATATTTAAGAAATGTAGCAATATTCACATTCTTCTGGTTTCATATTTGCCAATGGGCTTGTGCATTTTTGATAGCTGATTTCTTGGACAGACATGATGTAGGACACATGCTTGAACAGAGTATACTCTATAGTGCTGTGTGTTTCTGTTCCTGTCCAAGTCTGGGTATATGTGTGGGAAGGGTTTTTTGTTAGCTGGGGAACAACCATTTCATTTCAATTTCGAAAATATAAAAATAAGGAACTTAATTTTGAGAAAGAAAGGTCCAGCTTCTTGGTAGCAAGCACGTCGTATGACAGCATAACATTTAAGATGTGCTATGTATTCAGATTGTCTTTGAGAACTTGTCACCTTTTATATGTCTTAGTTCAGCCACTAGCAAGATTGAATTATTAATATGTGGCCCTTCAGATTTGTATCCTAGAGGTCTCTTTGCAGTAATTAATTCTGAGAATGTGAATATTCACTTAAGAAAAAAATAAAGCCCTGAACATTCTTGGAGTGGAAGCAAGACTGCTCCACAGCATCATGGGGAAAAGGCGTCAGGTATAATTCTCTTTCCAGATGGCACCCCTACAGGTGAGCCAGCAGCCTGTGAAATTACATTCTAAATTACACTGCCAATGAGCACAGCACACTGAGCAAAACACTTCGCTATAAGTAATAAATTACTTGATTCAGTACCATCAACGGTTTATGTAACTTATAGGAATGCTATAATGAATTGGAGGGGAGATGGAAGTGGGAAGGTGGGGGGAGAACCAGTGGTGCCAGAGTGGAAAGGTCAGCGAAAGGACGGTGAGAATTTCACTGTATTTTTCATGAGAAGGTGTGTGTTCCAGCTGTACTACTTGCACTTGTTTGGCAAGCGATGGGCAGTTTAGGCAGGAAGAGGATGAGTGAAGAGCTGATCTGTAAAAATGTGGCCTTGTAACTCTTGCTGATAATTAGTCTTTAAGATGTGTCCTAGAGGTCACATTAAAATAAAGTGGAAGTCACATTAAAATACAGTGGAAACAACTTATTTTCAGTTAAAAACTTCTGAAAAGAATTTTTATGAACTCTGCATATTCTGTTTTTAAAACTGTGAGAAAATAAGAGTCAAAAAAAGAAAGTTCAGGCTCTGTTCTGTGCTTTTGGCTTGTTGTAGACATAAAGCCATCTCTGCCTGATGCACTTGTTGCTGCTGGCCTTTCTAACCGTTTTACAAAGCTTACTAAAAATCATATTGCTCACAAAGCAGTAGTTGTTATTCTGGGACTTACTCTAATGACTTTGTAGAAGTTAGGCAGAAAAGTGGAGGAACAAGCAGCATCTGGAAGAAAAGTGTCCAGTAGAGCGCTCTGTCCTGTTACTAGGAGAAACTGGTTGAGAAAAGGGTGTTTCTGTTACTGAATACAACTATGTCATGCTTCAAGTTTCAGGTTTTCTAGTTTTGCTTTTAGTTCTGAAGGCTGAAATGGTGGTGGTGGTGCTTGTAAGCAATTTTGAACTTGCAGTGGTTTCTGTTCTAAGATCCTTAGGCAAAATAAACATGCAAGATAGCATAGATTTGAAGTAAACTTGGTACCTTAGCAGTACAGTTCCCATGCAGTGTTGTGTATCGCCAGTAGTGTGGCACAATGAATTTAAAAAATAAAATAAAAAAAATTCCTGGGATTGTGCAACTATGAAAGGTAGGAAAAGATGAATGAAAAAAGTGTCTTTAGTTGTTGCTGAGTGGGCTTGTAGGGTTGCAGGTCCAAAGTCTGGACTTCTAGTTGTCTTTCTTGTTCTTTCCTGCTGGCAGTCAGTGTATAAACCTGTGTCCAAGCTGTGTTTTGAGCAAAATGGGAATTGGGACACTGAGTGAAAATCCGAAATGTGTGCCAGTATGATCCGTCTTAATAGACTGGAAGTCTTAAGAACGTGTATGTGGATGACGTGTGTTACAGTGTACAGTAAGGATAAGGATCACACTCAAACTTTAGAAGATAGGAAGGGTACAAAATCAGTAAATCAATTGGAAAACAAAGGTCTACGTATGTCTCAGGAATCTGCAGTTTACTGAAAGTAATTGAGAAACCCTTTTTATTTTCTCTAAAATGCTAATTGTATGTAATACTGCTGTATGGGGGTTTTTTTATATCTCAGAAATGTGTCGTTAAGGAAATATAATTATTTTTTGTTTCAGAAAATGGCCAACGATTAAGTTTACAATAAGCTATTCTAAACATCAATAGCAGTATGATTAACCTGCTATAAAATTAATCCCGATGCCAAACTGAGTGTGAATCTAGTTCTAACCATTTTTTGTCTGAGAACTTCTTAAGTTTACCTGCTGCTAAATGATGTAGAACATCCAGAGAACCCATGTCTTTGGCGTATGATTTATTTCCACCTGTCTTGGTGAGCATTGCCCAAGCTGGTACAGGGCACCATGAGGTTGCAAATGTGAAGCAGCAAAGACGTGCTCCCTTTGGTGTTTCTCTGACAATAATTTTAATGTTACTTGCAGTACAAAGTAGAGAGAGATTTTGTTGGTTGGATTTTGTTTTGGTTTTGTTGGGTTTTTTTGTATGGTGCCTCAGTTATTACTGAAAAATCTATGTACGGCTTTTCACTTGGGCTGAGTTGAATTTGATTTTAATTTGGATTTGATTTGATGTTGCAGGATTCTCTCAGGTAATTATTGATGTAGATTGGATATTTGTTGCCTGTAGTTTATTAATTTAGTAAGTGCTAGATACTTGTGGTTTGTGAAAATAAAGGTGATGCTTTATGTAACTAAAGTTTTGAAGTTATACTGCTATTGTTGAGAAATTCACCAGGTTCTTGCTCTTATTGAGAAGTATGGGTGTATAAAGTTCTTAAACTGTGTTGATAAAGCCTGTCTGTAGATTGATTAAGCAGGCTACATAAGAACCACAATGATTTCTGAATTCTTTGCCTTTTCCCTATAAACAGGGATATTTTCTTCTCTTTGAGTCGATGTTGGATTCTGTCATCTATGCAAAGGACAAGTACCTGGCAGAGGGAGGCTCAGGTTGGTGCACATAATTCTCTTATTAAATTTAGCTCTGGGGGGGAAACTAAATGAACTCAAAGACTTAAAATAAGCTATGCATGGATGAGAAAGTTACTGGTCTAAATGAAAAATGTTTCCATTAGTATGAGCTTCAAGGCATTAATTTACTGTATGTGTAATAAAAGAACATTAGATGAGGTATCAAGGTCTCAAGTTAATGGTGTTTTTAAGAATAGAGGGGGCTATTTATTCTTAAGTACAGTCTAAATTTTTCCTCCCCACCCACGCATGTGGGCATTTGTTTTCCCTTCTCAAGATCTCATTTACTGTGTAGCTATTAACAGAGGAAAATAAGTTCCATTCTGTAAGATGTGGTACTGTTCGAGTAAGCTCTGATGAAGCAGAGAAGTGGATAGAATATTTTCCTGGAGAGGACAGTTTCAAGCACAAGAAGCCACATGAAATAACTAATGGAATTACATTGTTTCAGTTCTGTATATTTATTCTATCCTGGTGGGAATACACTGTTTTTCTTCATGGTTGGAGGGTAGGGAAATGACAGGAATAAAAAGGTTTTAATTTGAAGTAGAGTTCTTTTATCCTTTTAAGTAGTTTAGTGCCATCTGAAGCAGTGTTTAAATGCCTGTAAATATTTATTCCTCGTGTGATGCAGTTCTCTGCGCGATTTCTGCGTGTGCTTTATTCCTTGTACTTAATTCCTTTGTCAGTATTGTATTTCATATTGACCTTTTCAATCGCAGTCATCAGCATGGGTTTTTTTCCTCTATTGTAGTTTCACTACACTGACTTAATGATTGGATTAATGACTCTGTAACAGCGCTCGCTGCAGCGCTTCCCTTGGATTGCAGTGAGCTTTTGTATGCTACAGAGTGCAGCAGAAAAAAAGGAGGTTTGTGCAGTTGTTCACTATTTGGTCACAAAGCTGAATATACGAGCAAGAGATTACTGTTCACGTGTTAAAATATTTAAAGCCACTCAAAGTGACAGGATGAGTTCTGTGTTTTCAGTAATATCAAACAGCTCACAGCTGTGGTGTGCTTTGTATAGGTATATGCTGATGATTTTATGTTGTAAAATATAATTAAATTTGGGGATGTCCCCTAAATTTGTAAGGAATCGTTTTATGTTGAGCTACTACTTCCGAAGCCGCCTGAAAAGGGCCAGAAATTTTTGACCTCTATTGAAACTGCAATACTGGTGACTTCTGTCTTTCTGTTGCTGGTAAGTCTGCTACCAGCTTGTGCCTCCCGAAGTTTCCTTTGAGAGACAGGGTATACTGGTTCTGCACTTACCCTTTGTGGTCTGAAAATGGTCCTGGGCCCTCATTTGACTCTTACAAAAACATACAGCATTGCAGAGTCACCAACTGGTATGGCCAGATTTTAAATGGAAAACTGTTTCCTTGAGATGCTTCCAAGAGCTCATTCCAAGGTGAAGTCTTACCAGAGAAACTCCTGACTGCCATAAAGCTTAAGTTTGTCTCAAGCCACTATTGAGCCCAAGATCATTATTACAGGGATTGTTTGAAAGCTGAAAAAAGTAATAGAAGCAGCTACAATTTAGCCAGATCTTTCAGTGACTGAGCTGGAAATAGAATCCAGATTTCTGCGTTTGTGTTCAGTCAGTCATATCATCGCTACTTCAGTTTAGCCTGCTGGCATGCTGAAGTGGATTATGCCAAACTGTCTAGGGTGATGTGTACAGTATATAAAGGCTTTATTTGGGATCATAAAACTCTTGCTGCCCAGCACCCATCTTTTATCCTTTAGAGCTGTTACTTGCTTGAGTGTAGATTTTTGCTTACGTTAGAGTGCAGTGCATGTTGGCAAGGGGTAACATGGGTAAGGAAGGCATTCAAAACGTAATGCGGCTCGCTTGTTCACGTCAAAGCGATGGTGGTATTCACTTGAAATTGTTCCCATCTATCTGGAGGATTGCTGCCTTACCCTTCAGCCTCCTGAAGTTCGTGAGGCATTGCTGAAGGATAAAGGATTTCCCATTGTTTTCTCTTCACCACGTGAGCACCCAGTGACAGATGACTTCTGGGCACTGAGTCGAGAAGGACACAGATGGTCAAAGCGATGAATCTGTGAGAACATTGAGGAGTGTGCTCTTTTGTCCAATCAGCATTCTGTTCGTTTCACCTGTGAGAAGGAATAATTACTAAATTACAGGCTTAATCAAAAAAAATGACAAGTCTGTCAGGATTGCACAAGGAAACATTACAGGGTTGCAGAAAGAACAGGGTATTTCCAGGGGATGGAGTATAATGGGTGAAATGGAAAATGCAATTTTAAGCAGATGCTTTTAAATACTTAAAAACTCTATAGTGCTTCAGTGATTTAGGCAGATATTTAGATAACACACATTTCCAGTCAAACTTGAGTATAGCAGATGCTTCTGGACATGTGTGGGTTCATAAATTAATGTAAATGCCTGTACCCTGATGGTGGAATGCAGATATTATATTTTTTGTAAAGTCTGAACAGGCATTGTCTACTGTTTTGTTGCTATTGACAGGCTAAACTAAAAATGCAGATTAAATTACAGCCTTAATATCTAGCTTCTTCCTTGCATTTAAGCATTTTGTATAATTGATCATGAGTTCCCCTGCTGACATAAGGTTTTGCTGCACGGACAAAGAGATTTAATAAGAACTGATTATTGTCCTGCTCAAATATTTCACGCTTGATAGGATGAAGTTTTTCCTGTTAAGAGAATGTCCCAGAAATATGGGTTACTCCAAGGAAGGAAGGTTATAAAGTAGTTGATCACTTTTTGCTGTGGTTTTCATTTTTCGCTGCAGTGTTGCTAGGATGCCCCTGTAAGTTATTTCGGAACTAGGGACTTTCAGTCCCTTTTCACCTCTTTTGTCATGACACCACTTGCATCCTGTGAAGAGCACTTCCCTTAAAAACATTCCCTCAGAAACTGTAACCACTTGCTTTTGTTGTCTGTTTCACACTGTCTTTTAGTTTTTTGGAGCATCAGTCATGTCTCTTAAAGGTTTCAAGTCCTGGGAGGTAAAGCCAAGTACAATGCAGGTGTCACCAGTAAACAGCAATGTGAAAGCTTTGAGAAATGGAAATCCCTTATTGATGACTCCAGAAACTACTTGCAGATATTCCTACCACCAGATGTGAATTTTTGTGCTTGTGTGACAGCTCTCAGGTGTGCTGGAATCAAATTATTTGTTTCAGACAATACAGTTTGAATGCCTGTGTATTCCAGTTCTCATCAAACTGCTTTTTTGCTGCTGAATTAGTTATAGGCTGTTTCTGGAGAAACCTGCTTTGACTTCGTCGTCTGCTAAGCATTGGTAATGGTAGCTTACCAATGGGATTCCAATTTAAGCTTGCTGATAGATATTATTCTGTTTTAAGCAGTCAGAAAGTGAGAAAATGGCTGTGTTTGTATTTTGTGTAAACTAGTCATTCCAAATGTAGAGGTGATTGTTTAATGTCTTTATATGAAACAAAAAAGTTTATTTAGAGGAGACTTTTCTTTATCATTAATACGTTTAAGTTTATTTCCTTTAGGCTAAATCTACTCTCACTATATAAAAGGTCTAATTTCAATTAGCTGTTTGTCTTCAGTATTTTACAAGGCAGAAAGTACTGCTTTTCTGACTTACCATGCTATTCCAATGATTTCTCCATACTCATTTTGATAAGCTACAATTTCAAGCAGAGCTGAAGACAAAATTAATTTTACAGTTCACCAGATTTGGGGAAGGAAAAGAGAAACAGTTGCAGTTTTATTAATGCTGCTACATTCATGTATCAATAAAAAATAAAATAAGGTGTTTATTAGCAGGTATTTTGCTCTGAAGCTACATCAGTAATTCAACGTATGCAGCTTTAAAGGCTTTAAAATTCTGAAATCAAAACATGGGAATTTCTTTGTAGAAAGAAACCTAGCTAAATATAAATTGTGCTTCTGTTACTATTTGACAGTGCTATAGACAGCCATGTTCATAGCAGCTGTTCTTTGTGTCTTTTCCAATAAAATAGTGAATAGAGATTGCCAGGAGATTGACTCTTTGCTGTAGACAGCTGTTTAAAAGGCAAATGTTGGTCTTCCCCTACTATTTGGAAAAGCTATAAGTAGGTACTTGTTCTAAAACCTTCTTGGGAGAAGAGAGAGCACAAATGTGAAGGTAGTATAAGAGTGATAGGTGTTATCTTAAAACTGGGGGGGAATTGATGAGGTTCTCCTCTGTCGGGTGACTTTTCTGTCTCCATCTGAAGCGTGTGAGAGTAGATACTCTTTTTCAGTACCCAGAAATAATTTTTTAGGCTGTAAGGCAAATACCAGACAAAGCTGATCAGAAACAGGAATAAAACTTGAGTAAGAATATTTGCTTTTTTCTGAAAATGAGAACTTTTCACAGAGGTTTCTTGTAATTGCAAAGCCCTCACCAACTTTTTTTCCCTTTTTTTTTTTCTTTTTTTTTTTCTTTGGGTGTCTGCCTAAGGTTATTAAATACGTTTTAGGGCAGTCTCTGTATAAAAGCCAGAATAGGATGTTCCAAATTATTTTCTTCAGGCATCAAATTTCCACTAATTTCTTGGCAGTAGGGTTCAATTACAGAAGTATGTTGTCATGAACAGAAATTACTGTTACCCGACTAGTGTGGGAAAATTAAGTTCCAGTGTCCAGTCTCTTCTGTGGACGAATAGGACTCCAGAAAATAAAGTAGCGAAAACAGTGTCTTGTCCAAGAACTTTATTTGTTGTTTATTTGTCCAAGTTACTTTATTTGTTCTTTTAAGATGTTAACCCTATAAAGAGAAGAAGAAAAAAAAACAAACACTCCTCTTTATGCATGTCTAAATTAAAATTTAACTAATCTGTTTCTGTTGTTACAGTTTATCCTGACATTTGCACAATTAGTCTAGTAGCTGTGGGGGATATGAATAAATACGCGGACAAGCTTCTCTTCTGGGAAGATGTGTATGGCTTTGACATGTCTTGCATGAAGAAGGCTGTCATTCCAGAAGCTATTGTGGAGGTGCTGGATCCAAACACACTGATATCTACAGCCAGTGTCGTTAAGGTACCATACTAGAGCCACCTTAAATTTTTAGTAGTCAGAAGTTTTGGTTTATGTGTTTGATTTATTTATTATTTTTTTAGGGGGTTGGGATGCAAAGGTAGAATACACACATACATGAATATTGGCATCTTCAAAATGATCCAAATGCAATGATGTTCTTGATGTGTTAAGACTGTAAGACTTGTATTAGTTGTCAAGTTTGAACTCTTAATAGAGTAATCTTTCCATGTTTAGATTGTTCTGTTCTATGTTTTCTTCTGTCCAATACACAAATTTATTTTTTGGTAGGTTACAAGTTAGGTAACTGAAATATAAGCTGTACACACACAGAGAATATGGTCTTTCCTTCTACTTTTCTTCCCTCTTCACCACAGTACTGGGTTCCAGGGGTGGTTCCTGTTGATTCCTGTGTGAAGCTGACTGGCTTAATGAATTTTTCCTGGGAGGGTCGCTTGCTGTCACCCATAGCTTCTTCCAACAGAATGACTGTGTCTGAAGAGGCAGCAGTACTTTCTGCAGTACTCATTGAATTAATTTTATGTTTACTTTTCTGTATTGTTCTTTTCATGGCAGCTCTGTGATGAGGACCAGCAGCAAAGCTGCTAGTGATTCATGTCAGGGAACACTTAGGGGACAAGCTGTAACTCCAGAGCGCTGACTAGTTTGAAATTCTGGCAATCTTTGTGATTAGTTATAATTTGAACAGTTCAGATCACATGGTATTAGGACTATTATAAACAAAGTTGTTTGGGTTGGGTTTTTTTTTATTGTCACAATGATGTTATAATTATTGTGCATATAGTTACCTGTCTATCATAAAACACTTAAGGCAGTAATATTACTGCCCTTCAGTGGGAATTCTCTTATAAAGAGGTACTTTTTATTTAAATGCATTTCTGTCCTATTTTTGTATGGAAGAAAATGCTTTTACATAATTTGTCACTGAACTTGACACTGTTACTGAGGGTAGTTCCAGTCTCCCAGCATAGAAACTACTCGCTGTGGTAAGGTGTCATACTGCCCACAAAAGCAGCAACAGGAAAAATTCAGTTTTGTTGTAAGTATATCCTGATGCAAGTTATTGTTAGCTTTTCTTTCCTATAGCTTTATTACAGAGAAGATTAAGAAATATTAAGGTTTTTCAATTTAGTATTCAAATGTAAGAATTGTTGTGACTGATATTTCTTTGACTTGAATAACTACTTTGGCTGCCATGTAAATCTCTACTTTCTTTTTTTCTTTTGTCTTCAGGATTTTTTTATTTGTAGATAAGGAAGTCGTTACAGATGTGTCTTACATTTTATCCTCAGACTTTGTTGATTAGAGTTCCTCTAGACTCAGTGGAATAAAATACCTGAGGATACCTAGAATAGGTTGTGTGACTTGAGGTTTAAGAGTGTCCTTTCCTTGAGTATAAGGAGAGGGCAGACTGATAAACTCTGTTGCTGAAATATGTCATTACAGGGAAGATAAAGTCTCCTCTTAGTGATCGAATGAGCACAAGACAGAGGTACAGAGATCAAGAATCTGGGGCTGTAGTTGTTAGGCATCTGATGAGTCTGATGAATGCAGTGCAGGCACTTTCTCACCTACTTTGTTTTTATAATATTTCACATGTTCTGATTCAATTGAGAGTATAGTGGAATACATCTGGCAAATAGATTGTTTGGTAGACAGAAAAGGAAGAACATACGACATGCTCTAAATTAACAGCTGCATGGATAAGTTGAGCTCTATCAGTTTGTTGGGTAAACAAGTAAATCAGAACATCTGGAGAGTGTTGAGAACAGTAAGCCCGCTGCAGTCTGTAAAATGCTGTTGTTTTAAAAGCAAAATGCTTTACTGGTAATAGCACATGTCTCTTTCTAATATACACTGTCATGAGCAGTCACTGTCCAGCCCAGGTGTATGTGCTTGCAGAGTTTGTAGTCCTGCAGGGTTTCGCATAACTGTTATGCTTGATGCTTTTATACTCAATTGTTCTCAGTAACAATCATGGTTTACAAAATAACCTGAAGTCAATGCATGAGCTCATTTGCTGAAGTTACAGTGCAAAGTAGTAAAATTAATGACTTGAGCAACGGTGGCATTATAGGTAAATTGTTTTAATCAATAGCCATTCCTCAGAACAAATGGGTTATATTTTTAAAGGAAAGCTTAAAAATGTTCCGATTTATCATATGATTATTACAGAAGATATTTTAGTGCGTTTGCTCAGATTAGCTATTTCTCTTTTTAAAGAGTTTATAATATAACTTTTCAGGAAGTAAAACATTCCCTAAAGAAATATGAGGCAACATCAAGAAATATTGATTAATAATGTATATGATACTTGATTTCAGCAGTATATGATGTTCTTGGTTAATGTGTTTTAGCTGAGTCAACTCAAGAACTTCATACAGTGAAAAAATGTGGAATTTAGTGAATGTATGCTCATTTTAATGAACAACTGAAAATCGAAGCTTATCACCCTTTAAGAACCCTGATTTTTCGTACAACTGAAGTGACTTGAGAAATTGCAGCCCTATAAACTAATTGCTGCTGAGGATGTCTGTGTGGATGTCTGTGAAAGCTGCTTAATCTCCACAACAGGCAGCTGTCATCAGGGTTACCTAAGAACAAATTTCTTGAGCAGAGTGAGTTCTTAAATCGCGTTCCAAACAACTAGTAGTCAAAGTGTCTTATTTGCTTTGACATTTCGGGCAGAGAAGATCTAGATGCTTTATCAGTGTGCATACGGCATTAGGTAGTTTTTAAGTCTCTTCCCATATTTGGACAGGTTAGTATTGCACTAGGAAAGCTGGGAGCAACTGGAAAACCTTCATCCAAAGGAAGATCTTAAGTTCAGCACTGTTGCTGACAGAACTGTATTATTTTCTTTTCAACAGCGTATCAACTGTAATACCACATCCACTCAAGGCTTAGAATTCTCTTCAGATTTCACCCTGACCATTACAGCGAGCACAAAGTGCACGGTAAGACAATTTTGCATTCTTCATATATGGTCAGTATGGCATTGGACTAATAGTGCGTTAATTAAGTTTCATTTATCATCAGTCCCTGCTTCATATCAAGTCCCTGCATTGAAACATTTCATTCCTGCATTACAGATGAGCCCTTTAGGTAAAAAGCGATGAATGGAAAACTCCAGTAATAATCTTCATAGAATCAAAGAATGGTTTGGGTTGGAAGAGACCTTAACAATCATTAAGTTACAACCCCCCCTGCCATGGGCAGGGACACCTCTCACTATACAAGGTTGCTTAAAGTCCCATCCAGTCTGATTTTCAACATTTCCGAGGAAGCGGCATCCACAGCTGCTCTGGGCAGCCTGTTCCAGTGCCTCACCACCCTCACAGGAAAGAGTTTATTCTTCTCATCTAAATCTCCTCTCAGTTTAAAACTGCCCTATTGCTGTACTCCGTGATGAAGAATCCCTCCCCCTCTCTCATGTGTGCCTGCCCTGTAGGTACTGGCAGGCTGCTATAAGGTCTCCCTGGGCCTTCTCTTCCCTAGGCTGAACAGCCCCATCTCTCTGCCTGTCCTAATAGGAGAGGTGCTCCAGCCCTCTGATCATCTTGGTGGCCCTCCTCTGGACTCACTCCAACAGGTCCACGTTCTTCTTATCCTGGGGGTGCCAAAGCTGAAGACAGTGCTCCAGGTGAGGTCTCACCAAAGTGGAGTAGAGGGGTAGAATCATCTCCCTCGACCTGCTGGCCACACTTCTTTTGATGCAGCACAGGATGCGGTTGGCTTTCTGGGCTGCCAGTGCACATTGTTGGCTCACGTTGAGCTTCTCATCCACCAAGTCTTTCTCCTCACAGCTACACTCAGTCCGTTCTCTGCCCAACCTGTATTTGTAGCTGGAATTGCCATGACCCAAGTGCAGGACCTTACACTTGGCCTGGTTGAACTTCGTGAGATTTGAACTAGCCCCACCTCTCAAGCCTTTTGAGGTCCCTCTGGATGGCATCCCTTCCTTCCACTGTGTCGACTGCACCACCGAGCTTGGTGTCATTGGCAAACTTGCTGAAGGTGCACTCTATCCCACTGTACATGTCTCCACCAAAGATGTTAAACAGCACTGATCCCAGTACTGACCCCTGAAGAACACTACTTGTCACTGGTCACCACTTGGACATTGAGCTGTTGACTGCAACCCTTTGAGTGTGGCCATCCAGCTAGTTCCTTATCCACCAAGTGGTCCATCCATCAAATCCATGCCTTTCCATGTTTTGGTATAATGCAGGTAGATGAGGAAAGGCAAAGATAAGGAGCCTTAGCATTGGAGTGGACCTCTTTTGCTCTATAGCCCATTTTCTGAAACAAAAGTTTTCTGTTTAGGCACATTGTTACCATTATGCTCAAGAATGATGCAGTGAGTATTCTCAGAAGAGCCTTTCAAAGTTTAGTAAACGAGTGAAAACCAAAAGAAATATGGGAAAGGTAGACTATCGCTCTACAATTAGAATCTAAATCTGTTAAATTCCTGGTTGATAAGCAGGGTGTTTTACTGCATCTTTTTAATTTATTGTATGTAAGTTAGCGTTTTTACTTTATGTAAGTTAATATGACTTAAATTTGAAGGGACACTAATTCTAGAAGGGCTGTGGAATTTGATTGGAAGGAAGTTTTAATCACAGCAAAAACCTGAAGACTATGGGGATATCTTATCACCATGTTCCAGTATTTAAAGCGTGCCCACAAAGCAGACAGAAACTCCCTTTTTACAAGGAACCACATGGGAAGGATGAGGGTTAAAGGGTGCAGGTTGCTCCTAGAGAGGTTCCTACATGAAAAGAAAAATTTGCCAATGAGAACTGTCAGCCATTGGAATAATATCTTCAGGGAAATGATGGATTCCCCAATATTGCACAGTTTTAAAATTCAGCAGGAAAGGGTGCTGGACCATCTTGTCTGGACCATGCTTTTGCCAAGAAATGGTTGGACCAGATGATCCTTGAGATCCCTTTCAACTGGGTATTCTGTGATTCTGTAGTTCTAAGATAACAATCTCCAGCAAATCTGAATTTGCTGGATCACAGCAAATCTAATCTCACTCAATTGGGTATTATTTATCTGTCAAACTCTAATCAATAGGAAAAGAAAGAAAAGAAAAAAAAAAAACCACTTTCGGTCTGAGTTTTACAATTAAGTGAAAACTCGGTACTAGGGCATCTTTCAAACGCTTTGAAGTTGTGCCTGCATTGTTCAGTATGAATTTACATAAATATTCATTTTGCTGCTTTTTTTCTTGGTTATTCAGTATCTGCTAGTTATGAGAAAATAGAAACACTGATTTACAGATAAATGAAAAATATGCCCTATTTTTTTGTACAAGTGTTCATGCCATTTATGTTGTGGCTTCCGTTTTTGAAGTATAAGCCACTGAAGAGAGCTAAAGATTTGTTTGTAACATAATTCATGTAAACGTGTGAGTGATTTCTGAAATAAAGGTATCAATGTGTTTAAAGCATAAACAAATCAGGTATATTCCAAGAAGAATAATTAGAAATGTTTAGATTGATACCTATGGGAGGATAACTTTTGGATTTTACTTATGCTGCACAACTTACATTGTTGGAACAGTGAAGGAAAGAATCAAATAGAAGCATTTTTTTGTAACATTGCCATTAGGTGAGGTGGTTGGGATAAAGATGAGGTACGGATGAGGAAGTTTGGTGGTGGCTTAAAGTAATGCATTGAGTTTTTAAACAGTAAATGATAAGCAAAGACAGGATGACCTAATTTTTACAGATTTTAATTGCAGTAGTATGCTTTTACATTCATTGTTATAAATAATTTATACCAATTTATTAAAATATTCCCATCAAATTTCGCGAAAGTTTGTATTAGGCTCCGAGATCTGCAGTAAAACCCAGGTTTTTTTTGTAGTCCTGTGTATTGTGATCCTTCTGCTGGGAGTTTCATGCTTGACTTTAAGTAAACAACCGCAGATCACAGAATCAAGTCCAAAGCAGAAATTGGTAGCTCATTTTTAATGTATTGTAATGATTCTCCCCTCTTCCAATTTAAAACCGTTACCCCTCATCCTATCACTAGACTTCCTGGAGAGGGACTCTTTGTCAGGAAGTCTAGTGATAGGACGAGGGGTAACGGTTTTAAATTGGAAGAGGGGAGATTTAGATTAGATATTAGGAAGAAGTTCTTTACTGTGAGGGTGGTGAGGCACTGGAACAGGTTGTCCAGAGAAGCTGTGGATGCCCCATGCCTGGAGGGGTTCAAGGCCAGGCTGGATGGGGCTTTCAGCAACCTGGTCTGGTGGGAGGTGTCCCTGCCCATGGCAGGGGGGTTGGAACTTGATGATCTTTAAGGTCCCTTCCAACTAACCATTCTATGATTCTGCTACAGTGGGGTTTTTTGGCTTTCACGTGTGTAAATGAAGACATGCAGGCTGCTTCTGATACGGACACAAAGGATATCTTGCTGTATAATGTAATCAAGCTGATAACAAAATCTTGGATACCTGTGTCAAGCAGTGTAGTGCCTGGTTTTGGATGGCTCTGCATGTTTGTTCATGCTGCTGCACTTGCCACCGCTTTTGCTGCATAACAGGATGCATAAGAATTTTGTGGTGTTAAAAAGTGACATTTTCCCATGTATATAATTTAAAGCATTGTTATTTGTGTGAGCTAGTAGCTATGTACAAACACTTCATAGTTAATTGGCAATTATCACCAAAATAATTAAAGATACAGTAATCTCTTGGGGGTTTTTTGGTTGAAAATCTGTATATTTTATCAAGTATTCACAAAAAATATAAATCTCCTGGTTTTAGTTGTTACAGAATCATAGGACATAGAATCTGGTTGCCTTAGGGCAGGATCACCTTTCAGATCCAGATCCAGTGCAGCCCTGGGTTAATTTCCTTAGTGTGTCCACTTTTTAATAACTGATTAGTTAAACAGAGTTCTTTAGAAAGTCTTGATGGTCTTTTTGATATTTGGGGAGAGTAGAATGGCTTGTTTTCTAAACATCATTTTCCCTAGCAGGAGACCTTTATGAAAACTTCATTTTTGTTCTATGATATCATTGACTTATAAATCAAGATGTACACCTGCGTTTTATGACTTCCAGGGAGGAGAAGAGTAGGGAAAGAGCAGTGTTTCTAATATTTTTGTAGTGAATGCAGGTTTTAAAAAATGATCAGAACTCTGTGAAGTATTTTGCACTTCATCATTTAGGTTTATTGACACTTTGAGTGAAATTTCCACTCTTTTTATGATGGATTGTAGAACTTTAGTTGGGTGTTGACAGTTCATCCATCATATCGGGCTGCCTAACCTTGCAGTAAATGAACAATAAAAGTCCATTATTTATATTGAGAATTTTTGAGGAGATGCTTTAAGATTACAATTTGTCCTTTGGAAATAACATTTGATGTTTTTCTTCTTTGCATCTGTGTTTTGTTGTTCTACTGGCTTTACAGTTTTTGCATAAAAAGAAAAACCTGCTTACATTGCCCAAAATTCTAGCTTTTTGTGCTTGTATGTTCCGATTACTGTGGTTTTTTTTAAATATGAACACTTTAAAATATTTTTGCTTTATTTAAAAAAAAATCACATAAATAACAATTTAGAAATCCATCCTTATATGCTTGTATATATCAGGGGTTTTTAGCTCACAACCTTAAGTTCATTTCAAAGCAGCTTTTTCTCAGCCCTTTCTGTGCCATTAAAAGTGGAAACTGATTTGGTTGTCTTATTCCTAATGTTGCCTCTAGGACTCTCTTCAAGTGGTCCATCTTTAAAAACCAGACAGGTGGAAAGCTTAAGTGATGAGTTTTGTGGACCCTGTGGCAGATCAGCTCCCAATTTGCACTGTCTCCTTGGGCTGTGGGGAGCTGGGTTTCCATTCCAAGGCACTTCATGGGTATGGAGGAGTACACTGTAGACACCACGGAGTCACAGAATTGTCAGAGTTGGAAGGGACCTCTAGAGACCATCTAGTCCAACTCTCCTGCTAAAGCAGGATTGCCCAGAGCGCATTACTCAGGGTGGCATCCAGGTGGGTCTTGAAGGTGTCCAGAGAAGGGGACTCCACAACCTCCCTGGGCAGCCTGTTCCAGTGCTCTGTCACCCTCACTGTAAGGGAGTTTTTGCTCATATTTGAATGGAACTTACTATGGACCAGCTTGTGGCTATTGCCCCTCATCCTGTCACTGGGAACCACTGAAAAGTGGCTGGCTCCATCCTCCTTCACGCTACTCTTCAGATACCTAGAAGCATCAATAAGGTCTCCCCTCAGCCTTCTCTTCTCTAGGCTAAAGAGTCCCAGCTCTCTCAGCCTTTCCTCATGAGGGAGATGCTCCAATCCCTTAATCACCTTTGTTGCCCTACACTGGACTCTCTCCAGTAGTTCCTTGTCTCTCTTGAACTGGGAAGCCCAGAACTGGATGCAGTATTCCAGTTGTGGCCTCACCAGTGCAGAGTAGGGGGGGAGGATGACCTCCCTTGACCTACTGGCCACACTCTTCCCTATGCAGGCCAAAATTCCTTTGGCCCTCTTGGCAACAAGGGCACAGTGCTGCCTCATGGGTAGTTTGCTGTCTACCTGTATCCCTCTGTCGGATAGAACCCCCAGATTCTTTTCCTCAGGAGTACTTTCCAGCAGGTCCGCCCCAAACCTATACTGATGTCTGGCATTCTTCCTCTCCAGGTGCAGGACCCTACACTTGGCCTTGTTGAACCTTGTTAGGTTTCTCGCTACCCAGCTCTCCAGCCTGTCCAGGTCATGCTGGAGAGGCCACACTTAGCTTTTCTGTTGCAAGATGTTAAGTATCTCTAAACCTGGGTTTTAAACAGAAAGGAACCCTTTACTGTGAGGAATGCGAAGCACTAGAACAGGCTGCCTAGAACAGCAGTGGCTGCCCCATCCCTGGAAGTGTTCAAGGCCAGGCTCGATGGGGCTTTGAGACACCTGGTCTAGTGGGAGGTGTTCCTGCCCATGGCAGAGGAGTGGAACTTGATGATCTTTAAGATCCCTTCCACCTCTGACCATTCTGTGATTCTAAAAGCTGACTGTAGCTGTTTAGCTTTTCCTCAGTCTTTCTCTTTTTTTCTTTTCTCTTTTTTTTTTTTTTTTCCCCTCTCCCCTCTAGTAGATACTATTTAAAATTCTGTGTTTATTTTTAGTCTCTGCAGAGCAGTTGACCTTGTCTTGATTTCTCCATACTTGGAGCCAGACATGGTGATGAGTTGGTGCAAAATAGAAAAGCCATGCGGTTCCTCAGACTTAAGAGCATTGAAATATACCTGATTTAGGTCTGTTCCTCCACCTGTAAATTATTTTGAATTACTCTCATACTTTTGTGCAAGGAAAAAAACCTCAACGTAGCAGAGTATTGAGTCATGTTCATAACAGATCAACCTGATGTCTTTCTCTGGGTGCATCTTAAAGGTGTATTGCAGATGATCCTATAATACATTTTAGATGCATTATATCTACACACAATATATCCTTAAAAATGGTATCTGGTTAATGCTCTAAATAGGTTTTTAATCCAGTTGTTCAAGCAATTAGATAAATCTACAAGACAAAAAAAGACCTGCTAAACCCGAGAAATACGCAAAGATTGACCAAAAAGAAGTGTATTAGATGTGGTGCTTCCTTTTTTCAGAAGTTTTTTGGGGGTGGGAACATATGGCACATATGAGAGCACATACTCTTTCTGCTGATTTTTATTTTTTTCCTCCTGTGGTTTACTACCAAGTAATAATCTTGTAGGATTAACTTTACTGTTATTTTAGCTTTCAAAGATTGAAGATTTTCAAAGCATGAAATGGTTGTACGAATCATTATATGAAATTGTTTCAGAGCACTTTTAGGGCAAGTTGACTTAATTTCAGTCATACAAAGATAATGGCCAAAAATAAATTTAATTAGCCCATGAAAGTGCATTTTCTTAGTAAAGAGCTAAGGTTTGTCACTGCTGATTTTAATGAGACATCTGGCTAATATCAGTTAGTAGATGCTGCAAGGAAAATAGTCCATTAATTGTATTCTAAGTTGATCACTGTGTGAGCTTTTGAGATAAAATATAATGGTGATTACCCTCAGTGTAGAAATCAATTGACAAACTTTCTCTTTTGTTTGTGAGCATTTCCCCTGTGAGTCCATCAAGGTTGATCTTTCCTGGCTGAATAACAATATCTCTGGGGAGGAAAATAGCAGTATCTCTTCATTGCTCCCAGGAGATCTTGTGAAAGAGCAGAGGATGTGTATAAAAAGTGGGAGGGAGGAAGGGGGTGAAAAAGGGATAATGAACCAGAGGACGTGACTGATGTATTAAAACATTGAGGAGGAAAAAAGGAAGTTGAGTTGATTAGAGAAAGTTATTTTGACTAAGGAAAAATCTTTGCCTGTTAAGATCTTCTTAAATGTTTGACAGTTTCTTTCATTTTTTTTTATGTCCAGTCTTCCACTTGGGAGCTAACAATAAGTATTAGCATGTAAGTCTTTAATTCCAACCTTAGGTGAAAAACAAAATTTTTAAGCTAAAGGGTGGAAATCTGGCTTTGGGGACACAGTTAAGCACACCTTGGATCCCTGATTTCTATTTAAAAGAAAGATTTCTCTGTCACGTTATGAAGCAGGATTTGTATTTCTGATCTGTTTAGTTATTGGTAACCTCCCCTACAGTGATCTTCAGATTTTTGTTCTAAAAAGAATAAGAAATGTTGCATTTTAATAGCAGGGGGTTTCTTTGTGATAAAAATGCAGCAACTCTGCCACATGGATGACAAGCATTCCATCTCCATGCTTGGATAAACTCCATCAAAAGCACATTATCTCCCACTTCTGTGGCCAGCTGTCTAATTGTATTTGTTGTAGCCACTCACTGTTGGAACATGATACTAGCGAAGAGCAGGAATGATAAATTACTCACTGTAGGTGATAGCGATGATGATAATTTTTAATTTCCTTGTTCCTAAGTGAATTGGTGAGGTTGCCTTAACGAGTTCACATAAGGAGTGGAGCAATCTCATTTGTTTTATCCTGTTAAAATACTGCGTGTATGACCAGCCATTTTCTTTAGGAAAAAAATCTTTATTATTCAGATATACGTGAATTAAAATATGGATTCCTCTTCCAGTTTCAGCTAAGGGCTTTAAATGAAAGAGTATAAATAATATGTACTAATATTCATCTGTTAATATATATATAAGATCACAAAAAGTTTTAACGTGTTTGGTACCTATTATATGAATAAATGGTTGGAGGAGGGGAAGGCTCAAAATAATTTATCTAGAAGGGAAGAAAAAATTATTGAAGACAAGTGAATCTTAGTGGGAGGAATTGCTTCATTTGCATTTTTTCGTATGTTTGCGTGAACACCTTAGAAACCCTCAGTGATGGATGAAGACCTTAAGCTACTTTACATCTTCATCAAAACCTGGTTTTGACACAGTAGGGCAGAATTCAGTACTGCTGTTGTAATTTTAGGAATCCTTTGGTTTTAGCTGTTGAGTGAACTCTCTGACCCTTATGGGATACTGCTTTGCAGTCTCAGAAATGCACATCTATTCCTAACTAGTTTTTTACTTCATCTGAGATCCCTGGGTAGATGTGGAGATTTTGTTCTGTAGTTGGAGTTTTTGCCCTCATAGCTCTGCTTTTCTCCTGACAATTTATTTGAGAACGGGAAGAATAATATTTCTGCAGTGTTTCCTAATATTTAACATCCTTTGAGGCTAGACTGTGTGTCAGGCCAGAGTTGCTGTTATTTATTACCAGTTTAGAAGTCATTATTTTTGTTTTCCTCTTTCATGGTGTCTGAGAGACTGGCACTTGAAAGATTCTTCCAGAGAAGGTTTAAGTTCCTGCTGATTAGTCGCTGGTGAAGTTGTAAATGAGCTGTCAAAGATGGACCAGAAAGATGAGGACTGCAATGGAAGAAAAAACTGTTATCGTTATGCTTAAAAAAAAGAATTTACAGGGACATAACTTTCTTGTTCCTTCCATTTGCCTTCTTGTAGAAAAGACGCCACCTTTAATAAAAATCTGGCCTACTCTGTATTCCATGTTAGTGTGCTTATGTCTGTGGTTGCTTCTAGTATGCCACTTGTAAGTGGGATTTTTTCCTTATCTTTTGTTGCATGTGTTGAATTTTACAACAAGAAGAGAGGACTTCATCTTCCTTCAAGCAGTAAACATTGAAAATGTCTTTCTTTAGTATTGCATATTTAATAGAAGTTCTGACTTTTTTTTTTCCCCCTCAAAAAAACCCTGTTACTGTGGGGTACCAGATCATTTCTGTAGCGGTGCAAGGCTTGCACTAATATACCTTAAGGGTGGGGGTAAGAGGGTTGTTTTAGGTTAGGGAATTTTAGTACTTGCATTTGGGAGTATTGAAATAGGTTACTGTAATGCAGTCAGGTTTTAGTTTCTCATAGCTCTTTCAAGGAAGCCATCCACTCTTTCTGGCATGAAGAAACCATTAAATTTGGTGTAAAGAACGAAGTTCCTCTTTGACGTGGGCCCACTTGCTCTTTAGACTAAGGTTTTCTAGATGAACTGCAAATTTGAGGCTTATCTTTCTCTTGGGTTCCTTACTTGCATGTTTTCTGCAAAAAGGTCTTAGAGCAATGCTCAGATCCTGCATGGCCTCCCCATGTTTCAGTGTAGAAGGCGGCATATTTCTTGTGATAAAACTTGCAATTGAACAACCACTTTCATACATAGATGTACTGGAATGTGTGGTATGAATTGCTAAAGGAAATTGAGAAAACAGTATCTGTAGCTAATTATTTACATTTTTAAACTTTGATGTACGCTTGGGACCACATCAGCTTTGAAACTTGGTATGACTCTCCTTACTGATGGCTTTTCTTGTTCTATAGAATTGTCCAGTGGGTTTTAGGAAGGCCAAGTGTGTTCTTTTTCGTGAGTCTGTAGTTACCATGTAGCTGGCTTGAGATCCCTTAGGCCTGGAGCAGATCAAATATGACAAAACAGTTCAAAAGCAGATCTCAGAAAGGCAACTGTATATGTGAAATTAGACACATAGTACAGTGTTTGGGTCAGTGTATGGAGTAACCCTTCTCTTGAGACAAGCTAGTGAATTTAATAATTCCTTTAACATATCTGTTCAGAAATAAAACTGCATTTACTTCATTAAAATAATGAATCATTTGGTTAAATTGAATGCCTTTTAAAATGCTTTTCTAACATGGGAACGTGAGGAGTCTTCCCCATAAAATAAAGAGGAGGAAAGGAAAAAGAAAATTTAGGCTGAAGTTACTGGGAGGCTTCAGGATAGATTTGACCTTACATTTATTACCTAGGTATATGCAAGTAATTCTACTTCTGTTGAATTGCAGGTTTAAACTTTTGAGTTGGTTTCCTGTTTTACAGTGTAAGCCACAGGCTCTGTGCATCAAAGTGGGATATATTTAATTTGTGCATTTTCACTTTCTGTATTTCCTCAACTGTAACTGGCTTGTAGAACAGCTGTCATAGGGAATATTAAACAAAACTTGCAGCTGCTCAGTGACTTCTGGGTTTGTTATTAGAATTTTTGTTTTCCTGAAGATTTAAAATGTGAGGGGAGATATTTTTTTTTTTTTTTATCTGGAGATAAAAATGCAGTGCTGGTAAGTGATTGATGGTAGATTGCCTGAAAACGTTTATTAAACAAAATACATAGTAGTAACCAATTCCATAAGACAAATAGTCAAACCAGGTCTGTGTGTTTGTTTTTTTCAGTTGGCTCAGAAATTGAAAATGTATTAATAGATGATGTGTGTTAGATTTCTGAATTGTAATATGTGGTGTTAGAGTAAGTTTTCAAAACATCATTCTCTCTCCTACATGTATTTCAGTTTAAGCATATAGTTGATATTTAGCTCTGTAGGACTGGGAACTGAACCTTGCCTATTGACATAGCTCACCAGAGAGTGTGTGTTATGATTTTGGGGTGGCCCCCTCCCCAGCTTTAACTGACTGGCTGCAGACAACGTATCTGGAAAGGGATCTAGGATTTTAGTCAAGAGTTGTGAGAAAAATTTGAGGAACATTGGTGAGCACCTGAAGACTTTCGTTCACAGGAACTTAACCAAATAAATTCCTCAAGTCCCTAAGGATATTTTTTTGTACTTTTTTTTCTTCTTTTGGCTCACCAATTATTTCAGAATCAATATTGAAGGACATATATCCATGCTAGAATGTTAACAAAAAGAATGTAATAGATCAATATAGAGCTCTTGCTCTCTATAATCCCCTGAATTCTTGAACTCTCTGATCCTTGGAGCTCTGCATAGGGTGGTTTCTGTGAAGTGTAATAATTACTGTTGCCACCTCTTGATTTAGATAGTCAAAGTTAATGTTTCAGGTTCTTTCAGTTGGGGAAACCATTGATACTGTAAACAATAAAGTGGTCATTTATCCTAATCTCTTAAGGAAGGTGTACAGATCTATTTCCCTGAGCACAGGAGACAGCCAGTAGCAGGGAACAGTTTTTTGGTTGTAAATGCAGTTTCCTCTCACCCTGAACTTGATCCCCCAAA
The DNA here is from genome assembly GCA_013400375.1 of Thinocorus orbignyianus. Taxonomy (NCBI): domain Eukaryota; kingdom Metazoa; phylum Chordata; class Aves; order Ciconiiformes; family Thinocoridae; genus Thinocorus; species Thinocorus orbignyianus. The sequence goes on from VXBW01006761.1 coordinate 57,665, forward strand.
AATGTTCATCTGAAGATGTTTTTTCAGCATAGCAAGTAGAATGTTTCTGTTACTTTTTGTTGATAAATTTATAGGTAGTTGTATCCACCTTAGCAATGGTATGTCAGTCTTGGAATGTTTTAGCTTTTTAGTCCTAAATGTGGCTTGATTGTCTCATTTTCTCTGGAAGCCATTCTCCCCCCTGATTTTGAATGTATTTTTGTTGTCTCAACCTTGTTTTCCTTTCTCATATGCTAGGTCTTACTTGTAAACATACCAACAGTATTGACCTAATGGTTGAAAAATATTTTATAGGACTTAGTAGATCTCTGACTAATGTCCAGAAAAGATTGTGCGTCAACAAAAGTAGTCTGATGGGTCAATAAAACTTTGCAAAACCTTCTCAATCTTTACTCAGAAAGGCATATTAGAGACAAGGCTGCAATTCACTTGGGAATGAGATTCTCAGCAGTGAGTGATAGGACTTTATTAAAGGGATGGAAAAGTCACTGTTTGCAACGTGGTGCTCATTTGTCACAAAGGTCCCTCAGTGTCTCCGTGGTTTGTCTTGTTGTTTTGGTTTTTGGTTTTTTTAAGAATATTTGTCCACATTGGAATTTGGAACTTGCCAGTCTTCTCTAGAGTACCCTTGCTTGAAAAGCTAACATAAGTGCTTTAACACATTGTATTCTCCACCATGTTGGTGAAAGCTGTTCTGAGTTTAGACTAGAGAGGAAAAATACCAGAAAGATTTAGTTACCATTCAGTTTACGTATTTCTTAATGAGGAAGTCCTGCTCTCATTCAGTTTGTTGTCTTAATTTTGTACACATGCTTCACTTTTTCTTTTTTTTTTTTTTTTTTATTTTCCTTCCTTTCTTCTCTTTCACAATCTCTGAGTCAACACGAAGGGCATGCTGTAGAACATGTCCTTTATAACTTTTTGGAGCAACCAGCTTCCCAGACTTAGAGTAGGAAAAAAACACTGCTGCTGTGAGAGGAGGGTTATAAACAGTTGTTTGCAGTGAGTTTTCATGCTGCTGGCTTGCCATCATTTAATTGATATGTGTCTTGTTAGAACGTCCTGTAGCTGACGTGGGGAGAATCCTTTCCCACTGTAGTTGCAGTTCCTCAAAAGCTCTATTCTGGGTCATTTCTTCAGGCTGACATAAAATAGAAAAGCATAACTGCCTTGGGCCCATGGTCTTATTTGCTTTAGCCTTTTTGTAGGAGACAGTAGAAGGCAAATAAAGGTGAGCATGGACAGGAGTTCAGAGATGAAGCTGGAGTGGATGGTCTTTTACTGACATCTTTCAGTTCTTCGAATGCTTTGAATTTCTGGGACTCTCACAAGATTTGGTTGTTGGTTTTTTTTCTGTGAAAAATACAGACCAGTGTTAGAAGACTGTATAACTAACTGATAGTGTTGGTATACTGTTTGGTGTGTGGGCATTTGGTATTTCTTTTCTTCTTCAAGCTGGAAGAAAAGTGCCACTAATAAATTATGCACTGAAGAGAGTGGCTCTTTTTGAGGTTAGGAGTGGGGTGTGTTTCAAGGTCTAACATGGAGAGTTATTGTTAGAAAATATTAACTACTGAAAGGGCCATTGTGAGGCATTTGTGAATCTTCTTCCTTATCTGTGTGTGTCAGAGGAAGAAAAACATTCCCTGCTAGGTTATGCTCTGCCTCTGTTCACAGGGAGCTGTTGTGGAAAATAGTATTAAGCTACACAAAGAATTAACACGTCATGCAGAATCCCTCATACTGTATGTTTAGTGAGAGTCATGGGGGGCTGTAGAGGACAAGGACTGAACTTTATGCTTGTGGGTTTGCACATCTGAAAGGCTGGTTTCACATATGTAATTCTGATTGCACTTAGGGCATGTGGATTATTTTGGAAACTCAGACTAAACTTTGATATGTAATAACGTGCAGTTACAGTGGGCTTAATATTCTCAAGTAGAACAAAGATGTGGTGAGAGCTTATTTTTTTACTTAGGATTTCTGACGTGCTTGGAAGTATAAATCTGAACTTGTTCCTCTTAGTAAAGGCTTGAAAAGGAAGAACAGTCTCAATAAATGTATGCATTAATGACAAGTTTTCTTAAGTGTCATTATTATTCCTTTATTATGTTTGCTTTTTTGCCTTTTTTATAGGCAGTTGCTGGCTATTTTGATATATTTTTTGAGAAGAACTGTCACAAGAAGGTGAGTATTTGGGGTAATGCGTTTTTAAATGTTTTTGAGAGATGAGGGGATGTTTGTATTGCATTCTGCCTCAAGGTGTTTGGCAGTGAGTCTGTTTTGCTGTAGCAAACACTTCATGTGCATTTGGTAATTGATTGATGTGATGTGATATAAAAAATGTTGTTCTTAATCAAACTCTTGAACTCTTCCATTGCAGGTCTTGTTTTCAACTGGTCCCCAGTGTACCAAAACACACTGGAAACAGACGGTTTTTCTCCTGGAGAAACCAGTTCCTGTAGAAGCAGGTATATTTAAATTCAGTTATGGTACAACAGTGATAATGTTACACTATAGTTATCGTTAATTTTAAATCTAAAATACTTAAAAATCATGTAGGTGTAAAGAAGAATTAGTAAATTAATCTTTTGGCTGCTGCTAAGGATTTTTTTTTTTTTTGTCTCAGCAAAGCACTAGGAAATATCTATACAGAATTCATGTTAAAAATGCATATAGATGTCTGTATAGGTATATTGTAAGAGAGCACATGTCTTATACTTACATGCTTCCATACTGTAATTTTGATGAGAAAACTTCTGTATCAAAGCATTTCTGAGGAAGAAAAATGTAAGACCAGAACACTGCTACTAATGTTCTCTTAGTTTTAACTCTAAGTTAAGACCCTTTTGTTCTTAAGTATCATTTGTGTCAAGCAATTGCATAGGACTTTTTGTGGTGCTCCTGAACTATGTTATATTTGTTAAATCATGAATATGTACATGGGTGTTTTTACCTGGCACTGTGGGATTACCCTGTAAATTGAAAACAGTTTCAGAGAGCTCACAACCATGAACTTGATCCATTGAAATATGGGAAAAGTTATTTTGGTATGCTGTATGTTTGTATAAAATGGGTAAGTTCCACAGTATGTGTCATTTTGAATTTGATGCAATTTTCTACTTTTTAGTCTTTTTAGGCTTTTGTTGTCATCACAGTTAACCCAAAATTCAGATGATAAATTGCTGAAGTAAAGTTTTGACTAAAGTGGTGTCTGTCTGTGGTTTTAATTATTTTTATTTTGTAAGTCCTGAAAATACATTTCTATGCAAGGAGTCAAATATTTCTTGCTTGTGTATGTCTGTGACCACCAGTGACCATCACAGGATAGTCGTGCAAAAGGATGGACATAAAGCAGGTCAAGAATTGTGACTCTTGTCCTCTTGTTCCTGTAGAACTGCACTTTGTTTCGGACTCATCTAGTCTCTTTACAATCAAAGGAAATAAAGTAGTTAATTTTTTATGCTGTTTTGTTATTTTTTATTTTTGTCCACTTAACCACTGGATATTTACTCAGCACTGTTGAACAGTGCTGTGGTGAGAGGAACCTCAGAACAGAGCTTGTTTCAGCTGATCAGTTGATAAATTCATGGTTATACATGGGCCCAACCTGAATAGTTTATAACTAGATCAGACATATTGGGGAAAAGGAAAAACTTCTGTGGATGCTGCAAAAACCCCTGAGTTCAAGAGACTTAGCGATATTATAGAGAAGTATTGACATGGAATGTTGTCTCTCTTAACAGACCTAATTATGAATGTACAGTGGTGAAAGCAACATCTGTGCCCAATTAAACTGATTTTACAGTGACCTCTTCAAGCTATCAGCCATGACAACTTTTTACCAGGAGCTTCTTTCCTAAAGGCACTGGGGTCTGTGTTATCTGACTAACCATTTCTCTTTCATGCTGTAATTTTATGTTCTTAAATAATTTTTATTTGCATATTCTTATGTCCTGTCACTTCTTGAGCTGTACACATGCATTGGTACATTTGTACTTGGCTTGTGCTCTACTCAGTTTCTCTTTCTAGATGAGGCTGACGAAGGTCTCCTTGCTGCAACTCATTAAATTTCAGTGTCACAGAGTGTGAAGTGAAAATTTTTTAAGTGCAATGACATTTGATAGAATATGCACATTATTTAATATTACGTAGATCATTTGACATTTGGTAAATGTGTGAAATTACTGGGAGGTGTGCCTGGCTCTAGAGTTCTAGTCTAGGTGCAGTGACTTTCTGAAGACAACCGCAGAAACAGTGTGCTTTGAAGCAGTGAACACAACATAGTTGACCTTCAAGATCACTTCTGCTGTAACTCTTTCCTTTCTTTTTATTAGCTCATATTTCATAAAATTATTCCTATAATAAATCTTGTTACGGCTATGTCTCTCTCTTTTCTTTTTACCTGTCTCCTTCTCTTTGTAAATATTTAAGGTCCCCTTTCCCATCCTTTTAACCATTCTGTCTGGTTTTATATTTTATATAAAATTACTGTTTCAATCTAGGATTTTCTAACTGTTATTTGTAGTGCTAGAGAAGGTTCTGAGAAACTCTTGATGTAACCCGTTCTGATTTCTGTGGGCTATTTGTTTTTTATGGATGACACTAACCCATCAGGGCAGAAAGTGTTTCCTGATACTTACACAGGAATGTTGCATAATTGAGCTGGATTTTTGGAAAATACATTCTCTCTGACTGTGATCCTTCTGCTCAATTGTTTAAAAAATTATTTTTTCCCCAGGACACGTTACCCAGGTTTAATCTGGATTCAAAGGTCTGGAGAGTGAGGCAATAAAAGTTACATCTAATTAATACTTATGATTTGCCACTGAATTTCAGCTTGGTGTGGTAGACAGCTTTGTATATAGTTTTAATGGATAATTTCTGTTGATTTGGTGGGGGAGTGGGAGATAGTCTCTTACTACTCATGTGTTCTAAAAAGCTAGTTTTCCTCCTTACAGACTGTGATGAGACTTGATGCTGATGTACGATGAAGGAAGACAAAATGGCATTGACGTGTTGGGTATGCTTTAAATGCTTAGCATGCAGGAAAATTGAAGAAACTGGAGAAAGAAGCCAGATGGTATTTTATTGCCAGAGAAACTGGTGTTTCTTAGACAAAAGAGTATTGTATTGTATTGTAGACTCCCTACAGAGTACAAGGCTTTACTTAGCAGCCCTTTTAATAGCTTGAAGAAAAGTGAAATTGAGGTGCCAAAGCAGTGTCTTTTTCTTACTAATGGTCCAAACATGAGTCTCATCCTTTAATTGAAATATTCCTTAGAAGTTTCATAAACAAAAAAATTATAGACAGAATATCATTCTCACTTGTCTCAAGCATTTACTAAATAAAATACTTAGAAAAATTCTTTCAAAGGGTGCACAGAATCTTTTCAATAGCAGTGCATTAAGTTAAAACCCAGATCCGTTTGCAAGCAAATTCTATTAGCAATTAAAACAGCATATTGTTGGCATTTTGTGTTCTTGATTTTGTGGTGCAGTGGAAATAAAACCTTGATTTGTTTTTCTGTGGTGCTAAAAGGGGCTAACGCAGCAAAACTGAAATAGAACTCACGTGACTAGGCCCCTGTAAAATTCTTGATTGTCTTTAACTCACCAGTCTCCATAATTAGGTAGCTGTTTGTGAATTTACAAACGTAAAAATGTTAATCTGTCTACTAGAGCTTTGTAAAGAGTAGGAAAACAACACTGACACAATTAATCTGTCTGAATGTTTTGATTTTACACAATGCTGAAGTATTTCAGTATATCCCAGTTGGATAATTTGGTTCCTAATTGAGATTTTACTGTCTGTTTTGCCTGTCTACAGCTGCAGCAGAGTGTCTGTAGAATACTGTTACTTGTTTACTTACAAGTGATACCTACAAAAATGATGCTCACTTTTAAAACCTAGTAATCGTTAAAACTTGGATTTTGAGGTCAAACTAAATCGTGCGTGTCTTACACTCTGACATTATAAACCTGCGGTCTAAAATCATCCTGATGACTTTTCAGAAACATTTGCAAGTGTGTGTTAGTGGCACTGCGTTGGGGGAATCTCTTCCTATGGCAGTTTTGTATCATTGAAAGATAATAGAAGCTTTGTACCTAGAAAGGAAAACTTGAGTAGATTTCTTGTGCTATTCTCCATGGCCCCTTTTGCAGATTCTGAAGCTTCTGAGGCTGCCTTATACAGCAGCAACAATATGCTTTTCTCAGAATTTTGTCACAGCTATTGAGAGAGAAAGGTTGGGACAAGGCTGTACAGTTTAGGATCTCTACTACAAAAAGTTAACAGCCACAGGAGCTATACTTTTTTGAGGGCCACATGTCTGACCTTGGCATTCATGGTTCCCTGTGGCAACTATTTTTGGTGTTTGAGCTACCTTGGGACATGCACTCACTTGCAGTCTGTGCACATTATTTTAGGCAGCCATACAAGATTGTCTTACCATATTCAGCTGGCTGTGTAGACCTCTTTGCAGCAGCCTTGTTCATAGGTTGTCTCGGGGAGTTGAACAACGCCAGTTTAGTACAGAAACTTTTCAGGGAAAAGGCAGAGCCCAGCAGTTTCAGAAGAGGGCAAACAGTGATGTGACAGAAAGGAGTTAGTCAACAAGCAGTTTAGTTTATAGAAGTAACCAGCTGGTGTGAGAAGGATGTCACAGATCAGATGGACAACACCGAAAGTCAGTGAGTACTACTCAGTACGAAAAACTGCTTGTTTGGTCCTTTTGGGTTGGGGATTTGGTGAGAGACGTGGCCAAATGGGAAGGTGGCAGTTTGTGTACAGCTGCGGGTGCCTGAAGTTTAAGAAGATGAATGGGAGGATTAAGGATAAGTTAATGAGTTTAAGGGAAATGCTCTTGGTCCCACCACAAACTATTTCTGTCTTGTGTTGTTCTGCTTCGTTGTCAGAAGATAGAAAAGTAGCTTCCACGTACATCTATCCAGCTCTTTGGGAGTAATGCTTTTTGAGACTTGCTTTTTTTTCAGTTGCATGCTAGACCTGAGTGTTGTGTAAGACAGTGGGTCCAGTGAGGCTGAACTAGAGTGAAAAACTAGATAAGGTTTCAATTGTCAGCCTCAAGCAAGGGCAACCTTATAATGAAGAGCGGTGTCAAAGATTACTGTTGTGTAACTGTGAAGGCGTGTATGACTACCACTTAGAAGCTTGTGGTTATTGACATGTAGGAGATCTGTAAAGATTTTGCTCACCAGCAGTTCAGTAGTTAAGGTATTCGTAGCCCAATTCCACCCCAGTTTTCCAGCAGCTGTCTTTGAAATTATTCCAGTGACTTCTAATATAAGGTTCTTGAGTTTTGGTGGGAGTCAGAATAAAGAATGCTTTGAGTACCATGTTCTTGCTGGTCTTACTTTAGCTTCATAAAGCTCTTCCACAGGAAAAAAAGGAGGAAACCTGGAAGATCTTGCTTGCTGGCTGCCTTCACTAACTCTCTCAATCTTTTTCATAATTAGAGATTATGAAAAGGCGTGTTGAAAGGCAGGGTAGTTCTTCACATTACAAGTTTATTGCCATGGATTGTTTTGAGCTTTAAGCGCAAGTTACGGATACGTGTGCAGGAGACTGCATTAAGTCTTTGGTTTGGTCAAATCCTTTCAGATCAATGAAGGTATAAACTGAAAAAAAACCATGGTTTGTTGGGTCTGAACACTCCTGGTGATAAGGCGTAGGTCTCTCGTACTGAGAGATGTCTTCACTCACAGACTGCAGACTGGCCTGATGTATGATTGCATTGCACAAACGTAAGTCAAAGATGATTGCTTCCAGTTTCACTGATGGTAAAAGTTGGAACCAAAATAAACTACTTTGAGAGTTTGGAGCACTTGTGTAGTGTATGCTGTAGAGCACTTTAATCAGATGTGTGTTATTTGGTGGTGGGTCAGTATGGAGCTAGGCATGCATTTTGTTCCTGTGCTAGCAAGCTTGTGCAGCGCTGCTGCTGAATTCTTTTGTTGCTGGTGGTGGTTTTTTTTCTTCTTTTTGGTGACAAAATTCAGGGCTCCCCGAGGAATAATAAAAATGCGGGAGGGGGATTGTAATGGATTCAGCTTTGTCCTAATCAAACTGCAGGGGCACTGTGTGGTTTACTTGCGTTCAGCTGAGCATGATAAGAACAAGGTGATGCAGCTGAGTCCCAGAGACCGTTTCCTCCAGGCAGCTCATAGGACAGCAGAATGGTGAAAAAACATCAGTCATTTTCTATCTACGTGACATTGATTAATTGTTCAGAACGGCCTTTTTGTTAGTTGGCTGCACTGCTGTTGTTTGCTTCAGCCCTCAGAAAAGACTGTTCAGAAAGGCAGATTTAACGTGGTTACTGCATAAGAAATAGCTGAGAAAAGTGGAGTGCATCATTTCATTAGCTGCCATTACAAACAGAATCTCAGGGTTCTGTTCTGTGAAGTTAGCTGTGGTCTATGAAATTATATTTAGATTTTTACATCGATTATTGTGTTGCTTTGTTTTATAGCTTTTAAAGGGTGAGACTGCCATCTGGATTGATTTCAGTAGTGGAATTTTAATGCTGTTAGAGGCTTAACAATTTTTAAAACAGTGTTGCAGGGTGTTAAACTATATCAAATAATTAATTTTGCAGCAGTTCTGAAAATCTGTGTGTTCTTATCTGGAAATAAGCTAAAATGCCCTTGTCCTACCTGGCAAATCTGTCTCTGTTTAAGCAATCTATGAAAGGGTTTTCATAATTCTTTGCGAATCACACTGTATTATGTCAGTCATTCGTGCCCAGGGAACGTGGAATTTGCTGGCTTTTTTTGGGGCATGGGATGGGGGTTGGAGGAAGCAGATGAAAGCTGATAAGAAAACTAAATTCTCTTTAACGTCCTCCAGTACTGTCTTGTCAGTAAATTTGTGCTTAATACTCCAAAAGATGAATAATATTGTTAAGGTCGCTCCTTAAGTATCCGGAAATCAAGAATCATGTGGAAAGTTTGATCTTTCAGAACTGTTTTTGAAATAAAGATTTCAAATGAGCCGATATTAAACCCTATGACTAGCTATGTATTTCAGTTTATGTGACTTTTACATGACAGACACAAACTTTATAGTCTTGTTTTAAATTTATATAGCATGAATCAGTTCCTGGAGCTCCTAATTGCTGTAAATCTGGCTTTCTACTATCTTACTATAAGGGGAGCTGGGGGAAAGAAATTAAGAACAGCTGTGTCTGTAGAGAAATGAGTTCATTGTCCCTTCATTTAGTCCTGTATAAAGTTTCAGAACGTTACATAGCTATAAAGGCTTTTCACATCTTATGCATTGAGCATGTTTGCATTTTGCAAAATGATCATGATGCTGGACTTAGAGACCCACAAATCACCTCCTGTCTTGTGTGTGAAAAGTAAAGCATATCTCGTTAGAGTATAATAAGCAAGTTCTCTAAACTGGCACAGCAGGTTTAATTTTTCTCCTCATTTATTTCGTAATCTGAAAGTGCTTTTAAAAACTAGAACAGACCTTTGAGTTATGTAAAGAATAAACATGGAAGAACTTGATGTGCTGTGGAACTGTAGTTGCTGTTGGGATGGCACCAGGCTTGATCAGTGCAGGCTAGGACAAAATGTGAAATAGAAACATTAAGGTCTGGAATTTCTTTAGGATAAAAGCTTTTACTTAAATTTAGTCACACCAGAAGTGAGAATTGTGTCTCTCTAGATGTCTCTCAGCTCTTTCCTTCTGCGTCAAAGCTTTCTCTCTGGCTTTATTTGAAGCACATATATGACAAATGTTACGGTCAACAAAGCAACAAAACTTGCTATTAATAATGTATATACTTAAAGTGATGTGAAGATTTCTGTGTTAATGTTTCCTACCAGATAAAAACATTACTGAATTAGAGCTTAAATGAAACGCTGTGCAAATGCAAACCATATGGTATATACAGTGGGAAGAGGAACGGGTTGTTGTGGTTCCTTGGTTTTACTCAGAGTTGATAGCAGTGATGCATGTAAAATAGGGAGCACAGCAAAGGAATAATGCAATATTAAATCTTGTGGACTAGCAACTTTGCTTTTTTATAGCGTATCCAAGGAATACAGTGTTTTTTCCCTAATCACAAGTGAAATAATTGGTATATCAGTTCTTTGGGTGGGTCATCGGCGAAGTAAAGCGTCAGACATAACTCAGCACCTCACCAGATGTAACTGCAGTCACTTTGACTTATGTTTCCTGTCAAGGCCGTTGCTTAGAGCTTTGAAAATACAAAGGAAACCTTCGTAGACTTGTTTAATTCTTATTAATTTGGAACACCTTGTCATACAACGTAAGGGCATGTAGTACATCTTTGCTGCTACTGGGCATGATTCGGTGATTTAAGTGTAGTAATTTCCTTTTTACTTTTGCAGGAGAGGCTCTGAGAGGAAAGATAACAGTCCGCAAAAACAGAAAGGATCCACGGTCCCTCTTTATAACCCTTTCAGTGAAGGACACACAGCAGACCTACAGCCTCCAGTGAAAATTCTGCACATACAACTTTGGGAAATGTCAAATTTAAATACTACATTTCACTGTTGGTAACTGTTTCTAAGTATCTGAAAGTGGTAGACTTGGATTTGTGTATGTATATGCACAGACAAGAATATAAAACGTTTACCTAGAACTGAGAGTACTGTTCAGATGCTTCCATACTGGGATATGGAGACTGATGACAAAATCAGATTCTGCTGTGTTTTGTGTGATGTGGAGAAGGTAAGAGAGATGGTTTGCGTTATGGGAAACTGCTGTGTGAGAAAAACCAAATTAAAGTCTTGCTGCGAGTAATAATAAATATGCTCTCTCAATATTGTTTTATTCTCCTGGTAATTTGTTTTGTCAGGAGACTGAAACATTTTGCAAATTTGTATTCTTATTTATTTTTCATGAAAGAACAAGCTAAATCATGTGCTAGTGCCCCTCAGCAGCAGCTGGAAAATCCTAGAGGAAATAAGTTTGGAATTGGAACTGCAGGATGGCAGCAACAAAGACTTTATTTTTATTACACTTCTGTAATTAAAAAGTTGTATCACATTTCAGTTACATTTATCTAAATAAATGAACCGACTGTGTTATATAATGCAGTTGGTGGTTTCCTTGTTTTCTGTGTAATTGGAAATTCTTCTATCTATCCAGTGGTGGCTCATTTATTTGTGGCTACAGTTTTTTTCTGTACCGGCCTGCTGGAGCATAGGTGGGTGGAAATGTGTATTTTAACAGCTTTAGGAAAAATGCTATGAACAAATAGCAGCAGTTGCTGAAACGGTGGATTTGGTTGCTTACAGAAATGGACTATAAAGAGTCAAGGATTGCTGTGTGTCTGATGGTGTTTAAACACTTCAAAGTGCAGTAGAGTTGGAACCAAGTGTAACGCCATGCAGTTCATGTGCATGTATTGCAGGCATATACTTGAGAGTTGTTTCAGAAATGCTTTCGAGATGCAAAGATGACAGTTTTGCTAGTGGTCTCTGAACTGCTGTTAAAACGATGTTAGGACCTTTTTTACAGGACTACGACAAGAAGGAAATTCCTTTGGAATCTGTTCAACAAAGTTTAGGTAATCGTATATTGTATCATGGCTTGAAATCCTTAGTCTTTTGCCTGTAACTAAAGAAGAGTATTAGCAGCAGTAATGCCAGTTTGGCAGAAAAGTGGAAGCTTGTGTTCCAAAAGCTGAAATCCTCCTGCAGCACAGCAATTGATTTCCTACAGTGAAGCAGGCGTTGAGAAGGAAGTGACAGTTGCTACAGTGCTCCTGTGTCTTCAACTTGGTGATTTGTATTTTGTCTCACACTGCTTTTATGCTCTTGTGGAAACGTGGGGTTTACTAATTTGCTTCCAGATAATTTCCTTGGCTTGGGTGGGGATTCTTTCCTTAGTGAAAACTACTGAGTTATCTTTAGACTCTTAAATATCCTGATTGATATCTGTATGATCAAGAACTCTGCTCACATATACAGTGTAATGAGAGTGTCCAGGTGCTGAGCACCTAGTCTGGATAATTCATTTTAATGGTCTAAATGCAGACCTGACCACCCATATTGACACCTTGGCTATGATGTTCACCTAGTAGTAGGTACAAATTCATTGCTCACAATGATTTTTTTGGATCCCTCAAGTTTATGCAAGCAGGACTATGCAGCGTTTATAAAATTCTATGTGTTTTCAGAATAGGCTTGGCTATAAAAACTAAGTAACAAATGAAACAATTGCACAAACAAAACAATCAAATACGCAAGATTTATTTCACAGTAGTGTCTGATAAGTCTGAAGCCCCTACAGTGATGTGTAAGTCTCAGAGATTTGCTAACATTTTTCTGCCTTCATGATGTATATTCGTTTTGAAAATACACTGATTATCTTCGATTCTTAAAACGCTTGAACCTGGTTATCTGAAACTGAAGACTGTTCAACTCTGTACAAAAATTGACCTAGATGTAGAGCAAGTGGTTGGCATTGGACTGATTAATGAAGTTTGTAACGGAGTTACTGATGTTAGACAGTAAATATCCAGCCTAAAGGGTGGACTTTTGTCCTTTGAAATACAGCATATTGACAGATTAAGCGAAATTCTCATTCGGTCTTCTGAGTACTATGGCAAACAGAAGTTGGAAGAATCTGCATCTGATTTAGATAATCTGATATGTCATTGGCTGTGGGAGCTTCACATGTTTTTGGTAAAGCTAATACTTTGAGATATTGGTGTTAGAGTAGATGATCATGTAGGCACCCTTTACAACTTTAATTTTTCAATAATTCTGCAAATTTTGTAGAAATGCAGATTATATGTTGGTATAAATCTTCACATAGAAGGCAAGAAAGTAAGAAAATTAATGCAATGGCCTATCCAGGCAGGCCACTCAGGAAGATGACAAAGGTGTTATAAGCCCGTGTAGGGAAATGGTTAGAAAGGCCAAAGCCCAACTAGAACTTAACCTGGCCTTGGATGTTAAGAACAATAAAAAGAATTTCTATAAATACGTTAGAATCTCCATCCTTTATTGGATGTAGGAGGTAACACAGTGACAAAGAGTGAGGAGAAGGCTTGGGTATTTAATGCCTTCTTTTCCTCAGTCTTCAATAGTAGAGCTGGTTCTTCCCTGAGTACCCAGAGCCGTGAGTGAGCAGATAGGAGCAGGGAGCAGAATGAAGCCTCTGTAATGCAAAGGGAGGTGATGAGGGACCTGCTCCAACACCTGGATTATAAACAATCTGTGGGGCCAGATGGGATCCACCTGAGAGTACTGAGGGAACTGGCAGAAGTGCTCACTGAGCCCCTTTTCTTCCTTTACCAGCAGTGCTGGCAGACTGGGGAGGTCCCAGCTGAACATCTAGCAGATGTGATGCCCACCTACAAGAGGGACTTGCAGGATGATCTGGGGAACTAGAAGCCTGTCAGTCTGACCAGGGAAGGTCATGGAACAGTTCATCCTGAGTGCCATTACGTGGCACATGAAGGACACCCAGGTGATGAGGCCCAGCCAGCACAGGTTCACGAGGGGCAGGTCCTGCTTGACAAACCTGATCTCCTTCTATGTCAAAGTGACCCTCTTGGTGGATGTGGGAAAGGCTGTGGATGTTGTTTACCTGGACTTTAGTAAGGCCTTTGATACGATCTCCTGCAGTATCCTCCTGGAGAAACTGGCTGCCCATGCCTTGGATGGCAGTAGTCTCCGTTGGTTTAAAAACTGGCTGGAGGGCCAGGCCCAGAGAGTGGTGGACATCTTTATCGATGATCTGGACGAGGGGATGGAGTGCACCCTCAGTAAGTTTGCAGATGACACCAAGTTGGGTGGGAGTGTCGACCTGCTGGAGGGTAGAGGGGCTTTGCAGAGGGATCTGGACAGCCCGGATGGATGGGCTGAGGCCGATAGGATGAGGTTCAATAAGGCCAAGTGCTGGGTCCTGCGCTTGGGTCACAACAACCCCGTGCAGCGCTACAGGCTTGGGGAAGAGTGGCTGGAGCTGCCTGGCAGAAAAGGACCTGGGAGTGTTGGCTGACTGTGGGCTGAACATGAGGCAGCAGTGTGCCCAGGTGGCCAAGAAAACCAACAGCATCCTGGCCTGTATCAGGAACAGCGTGGTGAGTAGGACTCATGAGGTGATCACCCCCCTGTGCTCAGCACTGGTGAGGCCCCACCTTGAGTACTGTGTCCAGTTTTGGGTCCCTTACTGCAAAAAAAACATTGGGGTGTTGGAGTGTGTCCAGAGACGGTCAATGAAGCTGGTGAGGGGTCTGGAGAATGAGTCTTATGAGGAGAGACTGAGGGAGTTGTTCAGCCTGGAGAGAAGGAAGCTGAGGGGAGACCTTATTGTTCTCTACAGCTAGCGGAGAGGAGGCTGTAGAGAGGTGGGGATCAGTCTCTTCTCCCAAGTCATGGGTGATAGGACAAGAGGAAATGGCCTCAAGTTGTGCCAGGGGAAGTTCAGATTAGATATTAGGAAACATTTTTATACTGAAAGGGTTTTTAAGCATTGGAATGGGCCCAGGGAAGTGGTTGGGGCACTACCCTGAAGGTATTTAAATAATGGGTAGACATAGTGCTTAGAGATGTGGTTTAGTGATGGGGTTTTGTATCAGAGTTAGGTTGATGGTTGGACTAGATGATCTGAAAGGTTCCTTCCAACTCAGACAGTTCTATGATTCTGTACAGAGTTTGTGTAGCCTTCGGTAACAGTGGACTATAAATGAAAAAATGTTTGAAAATGTATAAAAGAAAAGGAAATGCTAGCTATTATCAAAACAAAACAATAAACTGCATTGAGAGGATAACCTGAGAAGACCTTAATTAATGTAAAGCCTGAAGGGAGTCATTTGATAAAGACACTGGAGTTTCAAAGAACTTTGAATAGGCAAGTGGGAATTGATCTAATAGCCAGTGTTGTACAGTGTCCTGTGGAAATAGCCTATTAATTATAAGTGGCTTTTCTCAATCTAGCAGTTGAATAATACAGGATTCACATGACAGCACAAGCAGTTATTTATGTTTCCTAATTGTAGGTCTGAAAATTAAATATTGTGGGAAATATGATCAATAAATACTCTTTTAAAGGGACTTCTACGATTCAACAGAGGCAGAATAGTGGTAAGCATTTGCCTTGAGTAGAAATAGCCCTGAATTTGTCCAGTGAGAGAGAGTAATACTATATGGAAAATGTTGTCCTTTGTAGATATGTGGTTCCTGTGGCCAAAAGTGCAAATAATCTGTAACAATTAAAACAAAAACAACAACTAACCCCCACACACAATAAAAATACTGTGACAATGGCTGGAAAAGGGAAGTTGTGCATTCCGCATAGTTTGTGAGATATTTCTTTTTCCAGGTGGTGGTAACAGCTTGTCACCCCCGCTGCCTCTGGTGTTTTTTGCACATTCCAGGTTGTGTCATCAAGTACTTGTGCAGCCCCTTTGATGTCTGACTTGTTTGGTGGAATGGCTCTGCCTTGCTGTGGAAAAGCAAACAGTACCATCCTTATGTTGGGTATTTCCATCCTAGAGAGAGTGATGAGACTCGTGCAGATTTAGCTGTACTGGGTGTTTATAGTCCCTGATGGCCAGAGCTGTTGCTTGGTCATGTTGATTTGCACTGGCAGAGTTGTGCTCCCTCTCACATGTTTCCAGCCCTTCTGCTCACCTGTCTGCAATTTCTGGGGTTCTTTGGCCTGGAGTTACAATACCCTCACCTGCTTCTGTACCACCGAGGACGTTTGCTCCCTGTACATCCTCTTTAAATTTATTTTATGACATGATGATACAGCCTGGTTGTAGTTGTAGAAATAGCCATTCATCAGCCGTTTGTCTATTGATTTTTAATATACCCTTTTAGCAGTGGGGATAGGCAAGTTTCAGATCTAGATTTGTTTATTTAGTGTGTGCTCCTATACTCAGAAAGGAAAGAAGAAAGTAAATTGTAGAGAGCCTGAATTTCACTTATCATCTGACAGTATCTGTCTGATCAATAAAATCAATAAGTCAAATACCTTACAGTGTTTTTGTTCTTAGCAACAATTCCTTATGTGAGAAAATCTTTTTTTTTTTTCTTCTCCTAGAGCAGGAAATACCAAATTGGTATATCCAATGGGTTAGATCTTGCTAGCTTTGAAATGCAAATTTGGCATCTATTCGTCTGCCTCTCTTTCTTTGAGATGTTTCCCCTGTCTCCTCTTGTTCCCTCTCCTTCCCACATGCTGCTGTGTCCGGGTGCAGATGTCCATGCAGACAACAAACCCCACTGGTGGTTGACTGCTGTCCTGCTCACACCACTCCTCCTTCCTTGTGTGTCTCCCGTCTGACATGATATGCAGAGCTGTTTGCTGTTGACTCTGTTCCAGAGCATGTCTCTTGTCCCTGACCACTTAAAACTTTCCTGTTTTGAGTGTTTAGTTGGGTTTTGGTTTGAGTTTCTTCTAATGTGACCTGATTCCTGTACTTCTGATGACTGGAACTTCCTCTCACCCATCTGTCCCCAGTCCTAGACTGCACCTCTCCTCCCTCCTCCTCCTTTTATTCCAAGTGTTAAATGTACAGGTGGTTTTTGAGAGCTGCAACAAATTGTGGACAAGTGTAAGCTTTGCTTCAGCAATTGACGTTTCCCAGAGTGGACTCTTTGCAGGCACAGCAGAAATAGGATGCAGAGACAATGAGACGGGTACAAACGAAGGGTTGTTACAGGCATAAAAATGCATGAATTAGTTGTTGTCATTAATGGAGGTCCACTAAAGTATGCTAAAAATCTGATTCAGTCTATGATGTGTATGTAGGAGGGTATCAAGAAAAAATCATACTACGATTGGTAATTTCAGGTCAATAGTGAGATGCGTGAAGTTATATGAAATGATATTATCATACCTTGTGTAAGCTGTGTGCAATGTAATTTCATGTGCATAAAGAAAAAAGCCTGTTCTTTGGCATCAGCAATATTTAGGACCCTAAATATGCACATAAATATTTAATTTTTTATGGTTGGGAAAGTATGTTTTCTTGTCATGCTTGAATAGTGAGGTCCAGGAGTTCTTCAGGACATTGAATGTATAGAAGTTTTTAATGTTTAATCCAATAATTAACCTTTTTTCCCCAGGAATATTCTCAACTATCAGTTATCAATCTTTATTCATGTTAAGCTAATTTACATTATACTTAGCCCAAGGTCAGAGATGTTAAGAGTGACTAGTGATTCATAAAAGTTCTTTTAATATTCAAATAAAACTGAAGGTTGGCCTTCCTTCTCCTGCTTGCAAATCTGTGCCCAAAGTCTGTGTCCCTGAAGGTAAATAAACCCACCTAAAAAGAGCATGGATGCGCGCAGCTCCGCTTGCTACTTAGATGCTGAGCTACAGGGGGTTTCCCCTTTTTGTGATCTGTTGCTTATTTAATCTTGTCTTCTGTAGTGCTTTTAAATGCTTAGCCAGCTAATCTGTAAAACTTACCTTCCTTGTCCTATCCATCATGGAACAGCAAGAAGACAATCTTGGGAGTTCCTGGTCTTCTGTTATAGAATGTCTCTTCGGTGTGCACCACGCTGGGGTCTCAAATAGGAGTTCTCTGCAAGCACCTCAGGTTGACCTTCTAAATTCTGTCCTATGGGGTGTGCTATATTGAGGTAGATCCAGCTTCTGTGATCTGGATAAAAGCAGAGCTTCAACTTCAAATAGGTAAAACTCTACAGAGGGTTTGGAAAGCTGGTTTGGGCAATATAACTGTTAACTGAAAAAGAGACAGCTAGTAAGTTTAAGATGTTTTTATTTTTTTTCTTCTTTCGAGAATGTTTCTCTTTTGTCTGTTTAATTGTGCCTTAAGTTCTCTATGGTAATGATGCTTAACATTTTCTGTCCCTGTTTAAATTTTTTGAAGGAAAAAAATTACAGAAGTGTGTATTTACCAAGGTTAGTGGAATGTCATAGCCTAGCTATGACTGGCTTTCTGTAGGAAGTAGGAAGAACCTACACCCCTACTGGAAGGGAAGTTGGAAGATCAAGAATTGAAACAAAAGGCTTGTATAAAGATTAAAGTGATGATAATTTTACTTTCAGAAACCAGGTTTTGGAATTGCTACTGCTTTTACAGCATTGATTAACTGCGTAATAGTGATATTTGAGAGTTTTCAAAGGTAACCAAAAATAAAGTCTTTATATGCAAACTTTGAGAGAAGTGCCAAAGAGATTGTATGTTATTCTGTTCACACAGGCATTGGCAGATATTAATGCTGGTGAAGCAGTGACAGCCAGTTAAAAGAAAAATATTGTATTAC
Source organism: Thinocorus orbignyianus (assembly GCA_013400375.1). Lineage (NCBI taxonomy): Eukaryota > Metazoa > Chordata > Aves > Ciconiiformes > Thinocoridae > Thinocorus > Thinocorus orbignyianus. The sequence goes on from VXBW01006761.1 coordinate 75,926, forward strand.
ACGAGAAGGCAAGGAAAATGGAGAGAAGAGCTAAGCATTCAATGTTATGACCACTGCAGATAAATTTGCAGAAGGGTTTTGGTCATTAAAAAGGTTGAAAAAGCAGTCAGTATGAGTTACATTTATGTAGCTGGATTGGAACCTTAAGATGGTTCAGTTTTCCAGGTTTAGTCAAAGAGTTTGAGCACATAATGTTTGATATTGTTTTTGACCTTGCATAAAATTCACAGATAGATAATTAACTTCATATTTAAAAGCAGTATTTTTAATGGTATTGTTGAACGGCAGAGACAGGAAGGGCAAGGAGAAACCTTACGGCTGGTGAGGTGCTATGCACATTTTGTTAACAGAATATTTCAAAAGCTTGTGCTTTCTCAGTACGTGAATCTGTCGGTAGCAGTCTGTCCCCTGATGTCTACCAACTGATTCTGAAGTTTTATCTAGTTTGCTAATTCTCATATATCAAAACAGAAACATTCTTCATTTATATCCCTTTCTGAATGGCGAGAGTATTACTTGGTTTCTTTGACTTACTAATACCTCTAGGTTCCAGCACACTCTGGACCTTCCTCCATGATAAATTAAAAACTCCCATGAAGCCATCAACTTACAGATTTATAATGTTTCTATTGCTGTTTCTGTAACAATTAGGCAAAGTAAAATAAAAGACTCTTAATGACAGCAATAACAAATTAAAGAGGAATAAAGCTTACTCAACATGTTAATTCTATTTTCCACTTGGGTACTGCTCAAAACATCAGTGGAAACAGAGACAGCAAATATGTCCCATGGAAAACGCACTAACTAAAGTTAGCCTTTCACACGAGAGCTACAACCTGAATAAAATTATTCTCCTTGGATTCAATTGGCAGATGCTAAAATAATCCTGCTTTACATGGTGATTGAGAGGCTTTTCAAAAAAAATTTTTTTTCTTCCAAATAGAGCCAGATGTTTAGTTGTTTTTTTTCTTACCACTCTAGCATCTTGAGGGATGCTGTGGTCTATACAAAATACAAGATAGATTTTTCCAAAATGACTAGCATTAACTGTGAGAGGTCACATCCCACAATAGTAATATGCAGTGACTAACAAGGGTGTGGATGGTTCAGATACTTAGGAGATTGATTTCAGAGAGTTGGAAGAGGCTTAGATAACAAGTAAAATTACTAAACAGAAAATTGGTTCTGTTTTACCTCAAACCAGGATGCAACATTTGGGAAATTTCCACTGGTGAAAATCTGTCTCATGGACATAATGCCGTTTTACCAGAAAATAATCTGCTCTGCTGTAGCCTTCTCTCTATCTTAATTTTTTGTGTGTAGGTGACATTTACAGTAGACATTTAGTGACCTAGATTTAAAATAAAGAAATAAATCTGTAAAATGGACACTGTTCATCCAGTACTATCCAAACAAATGAGTACACATTTGCTTAGCTCTTTACCATTGTTCTCCAGTACCGCTGTTCTGCAGTAGTTTCAATGAAAAAGTAAATCTTGCTAAAAATTACCAAGTTCTACTGTCTTATATTTCCCTGAGCTTTGCAGTCTCCCTGGATGAAAGGAGGAGCTCTAGAGAGAAAGGTGAGTCTGATGGGAGACACACTGGAGAACTACAGGTCCTGGGTGACTTGTACCACGAAGAGAGCTCTCTTGAAGGAGTGTTGATCCAGTTTGGGTAACAATGGTTTAGGTAATTAAGAGTGAAATAGAAGTAAGTAAAATTGAACTTCAATTAAACCTTCTGATGAGTTATGCAAAGAGGAGCACTGAAGAGAGGGAATTTCTTAATGATATTGACTTCTGTCACAACGCTGGACATTCTTGAAACAAAGTCTACTCAACTGGAAAATTGGATGCAAGGAGGAGGACTTCTCTGCACCTCAGCTGTTACAGCTGCGCTATACTGCTTGCTTGCGAATTAATACAAAACCTTACACTGAGAAAATAAGGCAGTAGGAAACTCAGGCCTCTTGCCCGCCGCTAATATATGCATCAATGTTAATTTTGGAAGCATTGTGTTTTTAGAGCATTCGTAGCTGTTACATTTATGTAGATCTCAGAACAAATTTAGCTTAGAAAGGAACAGATACTACGTAGTGTCCCTAGCGGCAGAAATAATCCTCTTGCAACTGGTTTGTGTGTAATTTCGACCACCTTTAAGGTACCAGATGAGGTGCCTGGACTGCTCAACCTAGCTGGAGATGGGTGGCCCCAATCTTTTTTTACTTATCACCTAGAGGAAACTAACATCTCTTGCAAAGAGCAGCATGGAACACACTGCCATCTGAGGAAAATGGAAAGAGTGGTTTCACGGAAATATGCGCATGCCAAGGAAAGTCAATTCAGTCAAAAAATAGGGGATGTTGAGGAAAAAGTAGCAAGCTCCTTCTTTAACTACCAAACCGTCCAGATGTGATCAAAGTTTTCTGAAGTGACTAATGATTTTCATTTTCTTTTCTTATTGCTCTGCTGAAACTGAGATGTATTTTTTTACAAGAGTTTGCCTTTCTGAAGAGCTTAAGTGAAGGTCCCTTTGTAGTGTCTTAAGGGAAGAATACTTTAAGATTGTTTTCTCTAAAACAGATTCCCTGAATATTATTTCTTCATAATAACTTATCTATGATTTGATACTGCAGAAGTGTCACACTTTTTCTCATCTTTCTATATTAAGAAAATAACCAACAGTCAGATGATATACTGTAAAGGGTTGTAAAGTCCTAATTTTTCATGGCTTTCAGATTGCCTTTTAGTCTATTATTTTTGGTCACACCTTAAGAGAAAACCTAGGTACATCTGGCTAAGGAATATATCGTGGGGTTATAGTTGTGATTGAACCCATCCCTTAATGGAACTTTATGTTTTTCACTCACAACTGGGTTTTTTGAGTCAGATGTTTCATGCCTGACTTATTCATCCATATGACAGTTAATTACTTTTGAAGTAATTGAGATGCTATTGAAGGAAGCAGGCAAGAGAGTTGTCAACAGGAAAACCTGAGCAAAATCAAGATCATCTTGTAAGATCATCTTGTAGTCTGCTTTTGTAGCTGCCATCTGAAACCCTTGCTTCAGTCAGTGGAATAAGCAAGCAATGGCCGAGTTGTTACAACACTCTCGCACAGAAACTGTGTGCATGTGGATTTTTTCATAGCAAGAAATTGTCGTGATCATCTCCAGAGTTGGGAAAAGACCTTCAATGAACTCACAGGTAAGTTTAAAGGGGTTTTGATAAAACATCGCTCTTTTATATGCCTGCCAGAACAAGGTGTTTTTTCCTGAATTCTGCCATTGCTCCTCTAGGACTGGGGCCATGCTGTGCTTGGATGTTTTCAATAACTTCACATGTTTGTACATCTTGTTATAGCACTGTGAGCAAAATGGAAGGTTTTCCCATTGGTCAATACACCCAGCTAATGTATCGCCAGTACTGTAGACCTTGTTTTCAGTAGATCATTGCTAGTCGATCTGGTTTTCAGCAAATTCTGTTGTTGCCAGCCATAGTTTTAGAGCACTGAAGTGTGCTAATCCTTTGGAAGAGGACAAATATGTATTTTCAAATTGCTTTCCCCATCTGCATTCACTCAGTTTTATTCTACAGCTTTTATTATTTGGAGGAGGAGGAGTGGTCCAGAGTCACACTGTTTGATTTGTTCCTTTGACATTTACTATGCATACTAAGCAATATTTCACTAGTCTGTTTGAAAACATGATGATGTGGAGAACCAGAGAGGGTGGGGACCAGGCAGATGTATCATATGCTTTTTTCACATAAAATATTTTAAATATGCAGTCTCTTTCCAAAGTGCCTCACCTCTACCTGCTCTTTCCTGCCTTCCATAAAGAACAAAATCTTAGATGGTGTTAACCTAGTGTAGTTTATCTTTTCTCTGGATCTGAAGCTGAATTAAAAGATGCATAAGCCTAGCTGGTAACAAGAATGTAGATGAAAGGGAAGATTAATAAAAGGCAATAAAATACGTACCTGGAATTGGTATAGTAACTATCCTAACTTAGAATTCCATGTGGCTTGAGAAAACATCACTAGATCCTATTACGTTTTCCTGTACTTCATAAAAGCCTCTACAAATCTGATTTCTTTTTCTTCTTCGCTCCCTAACAGCCTGTTGTGGCTTACACTGTGAAGTTATTTTTCATGCTCAGTAGCATGGAAACAGAAGGGCGAGTATGAGCTATCACCTGGAGGATTTTTACAGGGAGTTACATTTGGATCTGATGATAGGCCAACTGTAGATTATGCAGATGACAGTTAATCCTTCTGTAGTACATCCTCTGGACTGTGGTTTTCACTAGCTTTCTTCCCTCTGGTTATGTGGGATTTGAAAGAGATATGAAAACTTACCATAGATGTTGATAGTATTCTTGCTCTACGTAGAAGTTTTTTAGGGTCAGTGTGTTCAGTGGTAAATAAACCAAAAGTGTATATGTCCCTCTTTCCCTTGCCTGGGATTGGCCAAGGGAAAGCCGTATGTCAGGTCCTCTTGCCTGTTGTAACTAAATCTGCATTTTGCAGCAGTTCTTAATGATCTTGCTAGGCTAACCAAAAAACAAAACAACAACAACAAAACAGAAATCCAATGCAAAACAAATTAAGATGTCCTGTTTGAACACTGCTGACTCATCTGTTATGAGCTGCTGGCAGTTTCCACATCATCGCTACAGAAGGAGCAGTTCTGTCTTGCGGGCCTTTTTGCTACTGCTCCTTGGGCTGTACAGTCATTTTGAGTTTGGTTTTTATTTGGTTTTGATTGTTTTTCCTGTGCCTGACACGTGCTCTCCAATTGTATTTGTCTTAATCAAAATTGCATTGAAGAATGCATTTGTGTGCTCCTTCACTTTCTTTAGGGGTTCTTTGCTTTTCCTCAGGATCAGGGCTGTGTGATACCTGAAATTTAGCTCTTTGCTACGGACCAAGCAGGCTTGGTTTCTTTATGTCTGAAGTGAAATCACTAATAATTGTCAATGCCAACAAGAAACTGCAGGAATGACGTCTGGCTAAGTTCAGTGAAATTCTTCAGGTTAAAGTCTCCAGACATCAAAATCAATTTCATTTGTCTGTCTAAATGTTATTGTTCAAAGTTGAGTAATGATGTGTTGCTCAGACATGAGCAAACTGGGTAAAAAGAGGCAGGAACAATTCTCTAGATCAAAGATGTCTCTGTGTCATATGTTTTGTAACAATTCCTATAAAGCACTGACTGCTGCTCTGAAAAATCTCCCCTGACATAGGAGAGATGAGAATACTGACACTGAAGTAATTGGTTTGTCCAGGTGGATATATTGCATACATCGGTGTAGGCATTGACTGTCTCCAGTGTTTGACCATGGAGCTCACCATACCATGCCAGACCCTGGTCTAAATGGCCTCGTGGCTCTTTCCTCGTCTGAGACAGGAGTGGTGGCAGCATGAGTGAACCAGCCCACCTCATCCCCTCACCTGGCCAAATCCCACACCCACACTGAGGTGGCAGAACTGAAAAGCATGTATTTTCATGGTGAAAAGGTCTCTTTCAAGCATCTCGTATAACTAAATATGTTTGGTTTTTTTCTATCCAATTGTCTGGTTACAACCAAGGGGAGTTGTGTTTATGATTGTAAGCGAGACATCATTGTCACAACACAGGAGATGCAGATATGTGAATTACAGGTTTCTGATTATTTTTTTTAATTAACTGGAAGAGAACTGAGGATTTAGTCTCAAAGCGTCAAACACTTTTTTTTTTTTTTTTTTTTTAAAAAAAAAAAAAAGGAGGGAGAAAAAACTGCTTCATAATGTCACTCTATGAGTCACTCTACTTGAAACCTGTTATCCAGTAAGGATATCTGAAACTGCTTAGATGCTAAGTTACAGCAAAGTTCTTAATATACAGTCTGCAATAAAGCAGAACTTGATGTGATATCTTGTTTCCTTAGAAACTATGCAAGGGGTACTGAAAGTAATCATAGCCCCTTCATCATGCTTTTTAGTTGAGGCGCTTGTTCAAATGTTAGGTGTATGTCCCATCAAAATAATTGGAAGTTTGGATTGAAATATTAGACATGCTTTGAAAAGTATTTAGGTATAAAAATTTCTATTTGTGAATATTTATTACTGTCTTTCATAAGTAATATGATTCTTTTGCTTTTCCAGTATCTGAAATGGAAAACACGTATGCAGAGGTACATGACAGATGAAATTAATCACTGTTTTAATCACATTAAGCCAATGGTGCCAGTTCCCCAGGAAAGGGGAATCAGGGGACGCAAAGAAACATGGGGGTTGAAATGTAAATAGATTTAATAGAACAAGATTAAATAATTAACAAGAATACTAAAGAACCAGTATTAATCCCGACACTGATACAAGATTTACAAGAATTATACTCAGCCAATTCTCTCAGCAGAAGCTGTGCGCTCCCAGCAGGGACAGCAAATGTTGGACACTGCGAGGACAAGGGCTTCAGGAGGAAATGGAGGCCTCAGGGGTCCGGCACTGGGGCAAGGAGTTGTCTGGATCGCTACCATCAAGGAAGAGAGACCTACGCAGCAAACTTTTCTAATTTATATTGAATGTGGCATTCATGGTATGAAATAATCCTGTTGGCCAGCTTGGGTCAAGTGCCCAGGCCTTGCTGCTCCTCGGCCCTGCACCTGGCAAGGCTCAAACACTGAGACCTTGAAGCTTACAGGGCCTGGCTGGCCATAAAGTAAGTATTTTCATTAATTCAGAAACTAGAGTCTTCTAATGCTGGGAAAATTGCACTTGTAGGAGAAAAGTTAGTCCTGGGCCTCTCAACCCAGGACAGCCAGTCACACACATGGTACTAACTAAGCAAGATTCCTCTACCTTTAGTATAAAATCCCATAGAAAAAGTAAACCTCATAAGATATAACTGTGGTAAAATGGAGAGTGCAGTAACAAGGGCAACTGTATTGTTAAAATATGAGAACCATGTTTCAGATGCGTGTGATTTGAGTTATATTTTAGTATGTTTCAGTAGTGTGTGAGCTGGTGGCTGCAATGCACATGGCTACCGTTGTCTCCAAACCTAGTAACTGACTTGCTTGTAAATCTGCTAAGTTCAAACTGAAAATATATACCTTAGTTTTGACTCTTGTTATTACACATATTTTTAAAAAGGAAATATATAAAATAATTAAATTAGAGAGGGAGCTTTTTATTATTATTTAAATAGTTTCATTGTAAAGCTTTGTTTTGAGGTAAGGTGGATTTTTCAAATTTCTGAGGAAGATAGTCATCTAACTTAGCTGAAAAGCACTGAGCCCTGTTTAAATTCTAACTACATTTGAAAAATCTCTAAATGCTTTAGAGATTGTTTTTAATTTTATGTTTGTAGCTAGAGATGTGTCAGTGTCTTGGGACACTATTTCAGCAAGAGATGGAACAATTGCAGTAAGTATGAACTAACAGAGGTGAGCAGAGATGTGGAAAAGCTGAGTGCAAAGGAAGCAATGAATAAGCTGAAACCTGTTTACCTCACAATAGAGAAAACTAAGGGAAACAGAACTTTAAATACAGCTTTAAAAAACCCACAAACCTCTTCTGTAGAGGAAAGGAACCGTTTGCCTTCCAAACTTCAGCTGGGAATACCTGAGCCCAAATATGCTTGCAAGAGATGCTGAGCCTTGTTCTCTCTTCTCAGAAGAGACTTTTCCTTGAAAACATGACCAGATTGTGTTAACACAGCAAATCCAGAGAAGGAAAGAGGTTTGCGTGGATGTTTTGCTGTACAAAATAAAATAGGCAAGTCTGATGTTTTGAAAGTAAAGGTTGTATAGGATTAACTGAAGAGGTTCGGGGATTTTAATCTTTTGTTAAAGACATGTTAAGAAAACAAATGGAAAATGGGAAATATAATCCTCTCTATTAGGTATCCACAAGGTTTTAAAAATGGTAAACACTTTCTTTTGGGAAAAAACAATGAAAACAGGTGAGAGGTTGGAGTTATTTTCCATTGCTGTTGCTCTTATAATCCAATGCTACTTTAAAAAAAAAAAAGGCGCTTGGGGAAGGAAAAAAAAAAATAAAACAAAAACACAACAAGAACCACCACCCTAAAACAACAATGTGAAAAATCACAAAACAAGGCAAAAAGAACCACGAAGGGGGAAAAAAGGCAAACAAATATTGGCAGGACAACTTCTCTGTCTTGTGCTGATTCATGTTTGCAGTCTTACTGCTGATGAGACAGGCCCAATACAACAGCTCATCCGTACTCTGACATGGAAAGTATGAAGTATCTGAGACAGTGTTCCTTGAGCTGCTTTTCTGGTTAGAAATACATGGCAATGATCCACCAGCCAAGGTTGTTCTGGTAGGCCAGGCATTTCAGAAAAGGATTTCAAAGTGGGCAGGGTGGGAAAGCTGTATGAGGGTGGGGTAAGAATTCAGCGTCTGTCTCCAGTGGCCTAAGCTGCTGGTCAGACACTGAATGAATGGTCGAATGAGTGACAGTAATTCTTGTCATGGTGAATGGGACCCTACTTGCAAAATGTCAGGTAATAAGGAAAACAAGATTTTTATTAATTTTTTTTAAAGCACAATGAAGCTGCTTTGCTAAAGCTGGTGGAAGTAGGCTTGTCATTAGGATCTCTCTGGGTGCTTTCTATCTAGGACTTAACTTCCAGTTTCAGACAAAGATCTAAAACCCCAGTATATGGAGGGACTAGCTGCTGTGGTGCTGAATCGTACTCTTGAATCTGTTCCTCTTATGCTAGTGTCACTTGACTAACTCGACCATTAAAGACCATGAGCAGATGGCAATCTTTACTTTTTGACCACTAACTCTTAACATCCAACATCACGATTTCTCTGTTAATTCCTAGCCCTGTGTGCTTGTCCACCAAGTATGATTTTTAAAACTGCTTTTAGACTGCTTCAGATCCAGGATGAATTTTGTGCTTCAGATATAAAATATTGCTGACTTTATAAGTAAAGATTCATTAGGGTAACTGTTACCTTAGGCAAAGGTGAGGCTCTTTTAGTCTTGTGTTTTGCACTGAAAATGATTTGTTACCTGATCTCAGGATCTATACAAAATTGGCTGCTGGAGTACAAGACAATTTTTCCTGCAACTCTGAGGAATCTGATTTTGCTGATTCAGGTTGCTTCCTAATAATATCCAGCTATTTTTAAACATAGAGTTAATCTTCTGGTGTCAGTGTGGGATGCTACAGTGAAGGAACAATGCAAATAAAGCCAAGTCAATTGATGTTCTGTGCAAAGAACAAGAAATAAGTGAATTGCCAGACTGGAAAGGAGCTGTTTTGGGCCAAGATACTTATAATGCTACAGTCTGGAGGAAGATTTTCTAGCAGAATGATGCAGTTTGGAAAACATCGTATGGGTTAACCATTACACCATGGCCTCAAGATGAAGTTTTGTTGCAGTGTCTTATATAGAGAGACATGAAAATACATAATAAAGACTGATTCATAAACAGGTTTCTATACCATTTTTTCTTTCAGTTAAAGCTTGACAGTTTGGTTATTTTTTGGAGGAGTGGGGAGGGGTAAACTTAATTCCTTAAACCTGTGAAACCTCATCCTGGCTGCCAGCATAATGATACTTTATAATAATCATGCATTTTCATAAATTTGAGATGACTAATACTTTTTAAAATTACTTTTTTCCCAGACTGTTGGTCCCTCTAGTGAGAGGATAACTAGGAGGTACGAAACTGCTTTAAGTCCTGGAGTCAGACCTGATCTCAGAAGAATATAGTGCTGAACAGGAGAGAGAACAGAGCTTGCTGCCCATGTTCTTTCAAACTTTCAGTTGAAGTGATGTGCCTGAGGTTGCCTGGGAGGCTTGTGGCAGAGATAAGCTCCAGTCTCGCCTTGTTCTAGGTAGGTTCCTTCTTTCTATGGTTTCATCCACTGTGCTGGACCTTTTTGTGTCTGCTTTTTTTAGCTGCAGAGGAGAAATAATGGTATTTAGCCATATTTTGTTATGTTCTTCACAATGTGATGAGAAAGCATCCTCTGAATATCCCAGATAAATGTGGCTTTATTAGAAAAGAGTAAAGAAAGATTCAATTTATAAGGTACTTGGGAGAAACAGGCCACTGAAATACCTCTTATACTGTGAAGTTTAATAAGACAATGATTCTAACACTGAAGTCCAGTTTCAGTTTTCCATCACCTTAGGGAGTTGATCATCTTGAATTTTTCATATGATGAAGGTATTAGGTGTATTTGGAGCTCAGTATTGAAACTACCCAGAATTTCAGCAGATGAACCATAGGAATTAACGAAGTTGTCACTTAAATAATGAATCTTGAACCTTAGGAGAACAGTGTCATCCTAATTTCTTGGAGATTTATGCTGAAGGGAATGCTTTAACCTGACTTCAATATGCAAACTGGTAGAAGCTTACTTGCTTTTTCTAACTGTTTTAAAGCACTTCAATGTTTTTGGTTTAAATCAAATAGCCTGAATGGAATGCACAGTTTGTCTTGGGGAGTAAATAGTACTTGTAGTTTTTATTGCAAATATTGTTGGTGTTGCCTCTTCAGAGTTAAAGTTGAAGGTATGCTAAGATTCAAGTCTAGTTCAGCATGAGCAGAAAAAGTGGTGTGGGATTACAGAGTATAGGTCTGCACTTAGTGAAGTGCAGACATTTACAGGATTATGTAGCTTTGACTAGCAGCTGAGAAGGCTTTGAATAACAACCACATGTGTACAAGCTGTAAGCCAGATTCTCTGCTGTGATGCCAGCCCCTTTGAGCCATCTGACGGTGTAATGGAGCTGAAAAGTGGCAATGTAATATATCCCTGTCTTCTGTTCCTCAACCACAGGGTAGATCCCAGCTGCTACAGTTTTGGCATACCCTGCGCTCTCGTACCCGAGGTTTAGACCCCAGAACAGGGACTCTGTATGGATTTATTCAGAGGGTCTACTAAGGAGGATGTGATTAGGTGAAGTGTTTCCACCAGTATATTCCCACAGAGCCGCTCCAAGTACACTGGGACCAATTTAGTTCAGGAAAGGGACTCATTACTAATGTCCTCCAAAACAGCACCCCAAGGAGAGAAGCTGTAGCTGAAAGTTTGTCCCTAGAATTTATTCTTCAGCCAAAATAGTTAGATTTAACTTATGACCTTACAAGTTCACTGCTCTTATGGATGTCCTACAAACCACTCACTGATTCAGATTTACATCCCAGCACTAGGATGACTTACCAGCCTTTGGGTTTCTTCATCGGGCACTCTGCAAGATGAAGTGTGGGATATTTTCCTGGTGACAGAAGGATAACAGTTCTGTTATCTCTATATGACAAATGACCTTACCCAATTCACTATGTATTGGGGGATTTCCCTTTTTCCAGTGGAAGAGTGGCAGGGGGGTTACATTAGTATGTCTACTTTTTTTTTCCCCTTAAAACAAGACCATGTAGTCAACATTGCTGACTCCTGGAAAAGCTCCTATAGCCTCACAGAGGTGTGTGACATGATTTTTCATTCTTACTAGGTTTGACTCAGCACTCAAAAGTGACTAAGGCAGTGAGTGAAAGTAGTTAAAATGGAACGGTTATCTGCAATAATTTGGTATATTTTCAGTGATGCTCCCAGGGAATCTGCCTAGGAAATCAACTTTCTCTCTTTTTGTGAGATTTATAATATTTTCTTTCCACATTTGTGACCAGGGGTTCAGACCTTATTGTGGTATGTTCATGCAGTAACAAGTGACCAAAGTACCACAGTTTGGAGAATTAGTCTTTTTGTCTAATGTTTAGAGTATAAATCTTTATTAATATTTAAATTTAGATCAGTTGATGCTTCTCAGCTGACGAATGAGTATGTGTGCTCCAAAACTTCCCCCACTTCGCAAGAAGAGATGGTTTGGGCACCTTTCTGTAGGTAAACTGTCTCTGTGAGTGTGCTGGGGTTTAACATCTCTCCGTGTGCAGTTCCTTGTCCCTGTCTCCCTCACCTTCTGTGTCTGGTATCAGGGCTGCTGCCAGGATCCTTTCACAGCCAGGACCTGCTTCTGTTCCAGCCTCTCTGTCCCACAGCTGCCACAGCCACTGTCCTATCACCCCTCTTAGATTTGTGCCAAGACTGAGGTAGAACAACCTGGTTGATGACATCCAGAAGCACTTGGATTGCTCTCCAAAGCACTCCTTTATGCGTTGTTTCTGCATCTCTCCCTGCACAGAGATAGCATGGATTTAAGGATGTGGTTTTTTCTGTTCTCTGTACTAACCTTATTTACTACGTATTTGTACAGTTAGAAGAAATTACTGCTCTTAATCCAGCTTTGAGACCTGTTTTGAGTTCAGAAAGATGTGTTTTTATCTTGTTTCCAATGTAGAGACAGATTGTTCTGGTACATGACACAGGTACATTCTTACCTGAAGAGGGAGAACTGACTGGGCTAGGCTAAGCCCGGAGCTTACTGTGGCACCAGAAAAAAAGTCCTTGACTTGATGGTACACAGGTAAATAACGGACATATATTTAGAACTTTATGGATATATTCTATGTCTTTACAGTTTTTCATTAAATATGTGCTGCTTTTTTAACCCCTATCCTAATACGAAGTGGAAGTTCAGACCTGTGGTTATTATTCCCTGTATTGAGATTGTGCCCTGTGGTTAAGGCATAAATGTCTGGACAAATGAAGAAACATGTATGTATGGATTAAATAGCTGTTAGGAGCATAAATGCCTGGCCAGTGGTGCAGAAATTTCCTCCAGATGCTTCTGTTTTGCCTCCACCTGATCCCCCTAAAAAGCTCTGTTATTTACAGTGGTCTCCACCGAAGGGGTTAATTCTCTCAGGGAACTGACTCTTTTTTTACAAAGAGCATCCCAGTGTTAGACAATTATCTGAAATTCCAAAGGCCATCCAGTGAGTTATATGGGTTAAAGCAATTGGAAGCAAGCTCATCAGAAAGTGTACAGTAGAGCTAATATATAAAAAGGTGAACCTGAGGCATTTCACGGGAGAAAAATAACAGGTAATTATCACTTGAAAGATTGTTACAGTCTGTTCATTATTTGGATGTAATTAACTGAGAGAGGCAAAATATTGCAGCCTGATAAGGTGGATATTCGTCTTAAGGAAAGGTCTGTTTTCTCTGCATGGATAAAATGTTCAGTTGAGTTAAGGCTATAAAAATTCGTGTGTATGGATAGAATGAAAAGGGAAATACAAGAAATTGAACGTGGAGCATCACATTGCAAGGTCTGGGTTATTGATACTTGCTTTTGCACTCGGCTGAGTGAATACAGTATTGCTCTTGGCTTTGCGTTATATATTGCTATACTCTGAAATCACTGTAGTGGTTTAGAACCATTGTCGGTTATAAGTAAAACCATAATCTTTATTTTCACACGTATCTTAACGTTATCGAGAGGGGAACTGCCCCTCTCTGGAGGGCTGCGAATGATGAGGATGTCCTGAGCTGCAGAAAGAGCTCTTGGCACTGCCTGGGGACATGCCGAGGTCAGTGTCACCTACTCCTAAATCTAACGATGGGAGGAAAAACACGTTTGACTGCAAGCACAACCCGCCAAGTGCGCGGTACAGATTGAATCAGTGCATTTCACAGCTAACGTTTAACACCTCTCTAATCTAATTACCTTTAATAAAAAGGCCATTCACTTGCAATCCTAACCAGGCATTTAAAGCCATTCCCCGAGGTCTTCACACCCTTCCTGATACCTTACCATTATATTTGCCTTTTAGCTTTAAAGGAGAAAAGAGTTTAAATGGCTGTCTTCTGTGGAGAACTCCCACCAAAGCGGCTTTCTCTGGAGTTGCCGGAAGGCTGCGTGCAAAAATAAATAATAATAATAATAATAATAATAATAATAATAATAATAATAATAATAATAATAATAATAATAATAATAAGTAA